>NMRB01000539.1:210453-235868 GCA_002633025.1 Notospermus geniculatus
CATTCGTAACACTTCGGGTCTTTCCGTCATACTTCGGTGAAGAATCCCGTAAGTCATACAGTCATGCGCAGAACGATTCTGGTCATGATCACGACCAGAATGTTTAGGCTGTCGGACCACTCGCGACAGGTGGCACTTCCGCGAAGAAGATACACAAGTAACACCTGCATAACCTGGTTGTCTGAAGGCGTGCTCATCGCTCAATATCAACAAATAGGCATATTTGATACGCTGTATATAAACTTGAATGTCTAGCCAAGTTAATACACTGGTCTGTGTGTGGGTTGGGCAGGATACCAGTCTTACTGGCATTGGTTTCCGATGCTGCCGCCAGGGGAGAGATATGGAGGCTTAGTCTGCCGGCTTAAAGGCGCTCTGAAATTACAGGCCTCGCGATCTCCATTGTCTGCTTTGGCAGTACCAATTACTCAGGAATAACCCTCGGAACGACGGTATTCTACAGACATCCTTGATCTGGCAATGGTCAGCCTAATCACCAAACCACCGCAGAAGCCAGCTAGCTTCGATACAAAATCCTACTTTTGTTACACTCTTGTGATTCGCCATATCGGCAAAGCAATTCGGGTACGTTCTATAAATTCCGCTCCGTATGTTTTTCAGCGGGGAAAAAACGTGCAGAATAGATTGGCCGCAGTTCGTCCGAAATTCATTGGCCAATTCAAGCTTTGGTTCCTTGTAAGAAAAAGCTAACTCTGCAATCAGTGCTAAGGTTTACCCACAAAATGTTGCATCAACAGCGCAAATTACAACTTCAAAGTGCGCCGTCAGTTAGCATTCAATCCTGTAGGCTAAAACCTAACAGGAGGCTGGCTTTTTAAGTTGATTAGCAAGCTAATACCATGATGTATGCCAAAAAGCTAAATATCACTTGTGCGGCGGAGTAGACCGGTCGTAACTCGATCAGGTGGAGTTTTTTTGCGATCACGGTGTAGCTATTAGTGACTTGGTTTGATTAGCTGTAACTCACGCTCTGAAGCTATCCATCATTCAACGGTTCTGCCGAATAAAAACTAGGACAGTCCCGGGGGTCTTCCCTTTTGGAATGCGACAATTGCAACTAAGGCAACCATGGTACATGTAGGTAAAGCCTTGCGTTATGGGACTGGTGGATTGACGCAGAGTGGCAACATCTTCGACAATGACCTTGAGGCTCTTCGTTCTCGTCTTGCAGACGAAAGCGAAGTCTGTATGCCATCTTGCAGTCAAAGACGGGTTACGTTTATTAGAAAGTTTCCGCAAAGCCCCCCGAAACGCCAACGCGAACGCGAATTCCATTGTCCGATGCCTCGAAGAGAACAGCGAACAATAGGATAGACGTTCGCGTCGGCGTTTCGGGGGCTTGGCGAAAACTCTATTAAATTGGCAGTGCCGTACGTTGTCTATGCCGTCAATTTGGTTCGTGTGTGGGTTACTTTTGATTTTTCCATTCGAGCCGAAGCCAAAGCATTATTGGCTCTGTCAAACAAGTATGATATCTCAAGCTACTCATGTTCCTCACTTTGATGGGTTTTTTACTTGCCCTGCAAAGGTACAAGTACAAGGCACCACGGCTTACTGTCAATATGACGGGCATAAAGGATGATTTATCCCATGGCCCTTGGTGGATTCGAACCAGGTGTAACATCTGTGCGTGTTTCTGTAGCTCAGTGTTCCCCAACAATAGACGCGGCCTAGAATGGTTATTGTTGGGTTAGTTGCCGCTTAATCCGTCAGGAGGGAAACAATAAGAAAAACACAGAAATACGGGGAACACTGATCTACGTTACACCGGGACCTGCCGCTTGCTCAGCGGGCGTGATAACCACTCGGCTATCAGGGCCCACATGCACAAAACCTTGCTAGGCTTACATGCCAAAGTATGCAGTTTGTATACAGGCCAATGTACACAACTAGCAACCAACTAAGTTATGAATATGCCAAGGACTCTCCGCCGTGACGTTTACAACGTTTACGTCATATCGCAGCTAAAAAATCGACAGGAATTAGGAACCTCGTTGGCAGCATGAAACAAGATACCTTCCTTCTTGGGCAGTATTTTTTCTCAAAGCAAATTATCAGCCATGATGTATGATGAGGTTCCACGACTTTTTTATGGTCCCCCTGCTTATCTCAGCTTGAATGCAGCGTGTTTCCACGCCATGCCTTCCTCCCTTGGAAGTCCAGTTGGCAAATCGACCATCACCATCAGGACCGAAAACGATACCGTTGAAACCAACTAAAGAATGATATGAGCCAGAGCTAAGCTGATCAGCAGAAAAAGCATTTACTCTCCATTCCACTTCCGAGTGGCGCGGGGTTTTCAGCCGATATCTCCGCAACGGGTGGGTCAAATTCGACATACCATACATCAATTAACTTGTCTTTCTTGCCGGTATCTTTCTGCTATCTTCATTTTTCGCGTAAGGCTGACATAACGGATCCCTTTCTCAAAACCCATGTCATTTCGCCATGGTGTTCAGTGCAGTTTACACGTGCGCGATGCATTGCGTCATTTCAAAACGGCCGCCATTTCGGCCGTAAACACAAACAGTGATTTGTGAAAGAACTTTTTTCTGTCACATTTTTCGGGAAAGTGACAGTGATGATGGCTGTAGCGGCAAAAAAGACAAATCGATTGATGTATGGTATGCCATATTTGACCCAACCGTTGCAGAGATACCCTTGATAAACATGGCGCCACTGGGATGTGGAATGAAGAATAGTTTTGCTGCAGTGCATATTAAGTAAACCTTTATTCTTCGCATCATATTTCCATCTTTGTGTAAATTCCAATAGCCTTCCCGATATTCTGTAAACTCAAGATTGCTTCCAACGATATCTTTGAAGCAAAAGAATGTATCTTTGAAGAGCAGATTTTGTTTCCAACAGCAATAGACGGATGCATTTTTTCCTCATGTGATACTAAAATGCCTCGTGAAAAACTACGATATACGGTGGTTTCAAATTTAAAGTACACTCGTCTCCAGTGTTTAGTTGGCCATAGGTATGGATCCACTAAACACTGGCATGGTTGGCGCCAAAAGTGAAGGATCATCAATAGACGGCGCTGTTTGACGAGGGATCCAATCATAAGCCATCATCACAGGTTTAACCGACGCCGCCGTAACACACTTTCTGATTGGCTAAGATACGTGTACAAAATGTACACTGTATGTTCATACTTGTGGCAGATTCCCAGCGGGATTCCCCGAATCGGACAGCTAACGNGGATGAAGGAATTATCTGTATTGTCGGAATGACTTCGGTAAAAATTGGAAGTAATTGGTGATAAAACGTGATTCAATAAAAACCAAACTTTGTTAAAATCCGTCCACTATGTTTGCTCAAAAGTCATGGGGATTTTCTTCTAAATGTACATGTAGTTGTAAATGCAGAATACGGTATATTGCTCAAGGGAAAATGCGACAATACAGCTCCTAGTCACTATAGTTACTATTCCTCAGTTTCACTTTCTGAAAGTTTCCTTTCACTGCAAAAAATCGCTCAAAGTTACTTCTTACTACGAAATAGCAATATTTTTAAAGACAAAGCAAGAAAATTGTAGCAAACTGTAAATATGCATAGCGTACAATGAAATAATGTTCCCGACAGCTACTGTTGATTAACCAAATACGTTACCTCCAGGACATTCAATGCAAGGTACGGTAGGCCTCCTGGCCTGAGGGATGATGGACGAACACGACAATCGACGGAGCAAATATGAATGCCAAATTTATTAAAGAAATCCAAGTTTAAATAGTCACAGAAGGTCACGAAACATCGAACACTAACAAGTACAAAAGGGGGTAACAAAAGGGTCCAGGATTTGTTTACTGGGCCCAGGTGCAAGGCAGCGAGGCCTGAAATCACATGATCTAGGCCTACACAGGTGTGACAGGAATCAACGTGCTAGGAACGCAAGTCCGCCAAACAATAGCCCGCTATTGTAAGGTTATATTCGAATGGTCATGGTCTCTATAGCCATATATTCCAATCCCTCGCTGAACAATAAGACCGGACTTTGATCCCTGTCACACCTGGGGCCGTATGCATGAAACATCTTAAGGTCGATCTATAGTCATTGGGTTTTCCACCAGACAATCACATTCCAAGCGACCCACTGGAGCGAAACTGAATGAATCATCATGAATAATAATTGCCTCAACTCTGTTCGCCAATTTTAGGCCGCGTTAGCGCTGGAATAGATTTTATTGTTGTCAGTCAATTGTAGGCCTTGGCATTCAATGGTCCGCTGATTTGCCCACGTAATATTTGGAAACGCAGTATAGTGAACGTGTGTTGCAAATAGTAAACAAACCCACGTGGAGAATAAAGTTTCAAAATTGCGAGCAGTTTTTCTCCCACTTTTATAAACATTTTTCAAACTTTGAAACTGGAAATGTGTTGTTCACCAAATGGAGCTTGTCCGTATAACAGCCGATTCTGGGATTTTTAAGTAGATGTCCGCGAAATTCACGAAACAGAGAAAATTATGTGGAGTAAAAGCTAAACTTTGTTAATTATAAGCATAATTAGCATATTTTTTAAAAATCTGCGGTTATACCGACATGCGCTAGGTATGGCTGCGTCTTTTCCAACAGAGTTTGCTTCGATGCGACATAGCATGTTGACGGAAAATTGCTCAAGGAATTTTTTCGGCCTTTCCAACAAAGTCATTTTTCTGGGCAATCCGGAAATAGGATCCAGTTATTTAGGGTGAAAGTTCACTTAGATGCTTCATACGTAACGTACCGTACCAGAAATGTTTTTGTAATCATTGTTATCAATGAATTATCACGAGTTTAAGTTGGGCAGTTCGGCGTCACGCAATGGGTATAGATCGACCTTAAGTGTAAAGTTTCCCTTATCTTTTGTTTGGAACAATAGTTTAAGGGAAATTTTACACTTAAGATGTTTTGTGCATGGGGCCCCAGGTATAAAAGGATAATCAACAAAAAGAAGGGAATCGGCAGCAAAATAAATGAAACGGTCCAGAGACCATGTGCTCACCTGTGCGACACATGCACATGACATAGGCTATGGGCTTAAATCCAGGTTTCTGGCGGCCATATTTGAAGTTTGATCGGACCAAAATTTGCTGTAGACAGAGAGGCACCTTGATACATCATCACACCTAATTTGAACACTCCAGGCGACGTAGCCACGAAACGTGCCACCCATGCCGGTGAAATTTCGAAGTTTGACCCCAGTGACCTTGAAAAGTAGGTCAAATAAAAAACCCGGGTGATATGTCATGTATCCTCATCAGATGTACCTCTACGATAAAAATTTGGTGATGATCCGATCAACGGTTAAGGCAAAAGAACACTTTAAAGGTTTTCTCTTTTTGCCCCCTGGTGGCCAAGCGAGGAATCAAATCGCACCGAAACTTCGGGTCTGAGGTTATCTGACCAAGGGGCACACCTGTACCAAGTTTGGTGTCAATAGGCCCAGTGGTTATGAAACGTTCCCTGCTAACGGACGAGGACGGACGACGGACGCTGCACCACCCTAAAGCCTAGCGCACATTTGCGGCAAAACTCAATGCGTTAGGGGTGTTTTTAAAGTCGACTGGCCCAACGCTGCCGGCTCGTCATTCAGCCAGGTCAGGGGTGTTTTTAAAGTCGACTGGCCCAAAGCTGTCGACTCGTCATTCAGCCGGGTCAGTCGATTTTTAAAAACACCCCTAACGCATTGCGTTTTGTCGCAAATGTGCGCTCGGCTTAAGAGCTCACCAGGTGAGCTAAAAATCATTCACAGTTACTGCGTACGAAACTGCAACCTGTAATTTGATACTTTTATGTACACCGTACTATAAAATATACGGGCATTTGTAAATCAGCTTGATTTATTATAAAAATATGAAGCCTATGGAAGGACAACATTAGGTGTAGAAATCACACGTTGTTCATGACACGGACTGAACAATATTTGATGGATAGGTATACCTACCAGCTCAGAATTATGAATTAATTGCATGCACTCTATTGATGAAAGCGAAAAGCCGGCTAAAATTGTTTGGCGCACGGAAAGCCTGTTGATTAATTTGTAAATTAATACCCAGTGCTGTTGGAATGAAAAATGTGATGGCGATTTTTAAAAATTTGCGAGGAATGTGTGGAAGTTTTCAGTCTGAATGGGTTATACCATTAGGTATGGTATGTTTATGACTTTTTTGGTAGGTTTGCCGTACTGGACGTTATTGAAAGTACGTTGAATGAGGATAGAGAGGCTGCCCCTGTCCAACCTCGTTCCCAGGGCTTAACGTTGGCTTGTTAAGCCCTGGCTTCAGAACCGAATACCTCGGCTGTGATTGGCTATCGACCTGACGTCATACCCAATTTGAAATTTGAAATACCCAGGAAAATGGATTAAAATATGGTTTATTTTATTTTATTTTTTCATATCACAGCGAACATTATTCATTCTGATGACAGACATAAATGTTCATAATACAGTTTAAAAATATTTTTTTTTACAATCATTACTGTAACACAGGTTGAAATAACCGTTGGGGACGACGTGCCAAGAATCTTGGAAGTGAATCCAGGGTCTAACGACCGAAGCCGAAAATGACCTCGTCCCAAGGCAAAAGCAGAAGAAATTTCGAGTTAGATCCTGGGGACGAGGTTGTCCCCTATCCAGTCTGCGGGCAGGTTCACATCGAACGTGATATGCACATATTGTATAGATGATGATGATGTGGCAGGGTCATCTATGTAGATTTGAATAGGCTTAAATGTACACGTACGTACATTTACACATGGAACACTAATGACGCTGAAAATAACTCTGTTATCCTCAGAAATGGAATGCAAGTCATCATCAAGTTGACAGATTCAGATTCACCCCACCACCACAGAAGAAGTTGAAACCCTGCCTATTACGTGAAGCCAAAATTCAGGCAGTGAGAGACATCTGGTGGCAACTCATGAAGTGTATCCCTCAGTTACTTCATCGTTCACAGTTGAACCTTTATGTTTGACGCTATTGGTTTTTACTCTCAACCATTACCCCACTGTACACAGGCGTACGCTGCTTTCTACCAATGGATGGCAGAAATAGCCCTCCAGTGACAAATACATCAAGTTTTTGTCTCTAGCTTCGTCAACACTTAACCAATACTCAAAACAGTTTTTACTAAAATTCAATCATCTTTTGGCCACTACACATCCTGGCTTTCGTTTTCACAAACATATAAACGACAAGGATGTTTTGTCCACAAAATCTGAATGACTGGGGACGCATGGAGAATTTCTGCGTGACGTAAAGCATGCATAAGTGTAAACATCACCCGGAAATGAAATGGAATGTTTTGAAAGGGGTCTGTTTGAGGTACGTCGCGGAAAAAAAACAAAGCTAGTCGGAAGATTGTGGTTGGAGTGCGATGGAATTATTTACAAACCGTTTTGAAGCTGGTTACAAATGCGTAGAGCTACATGCATTCTCCGGTAGCAGGGCTTTGGTCTCGCTCCACTTCATACACTAAGGCCTGCTTTTCATTGGCGCGTTTCCTTGCATGGAAACGCTCGAAAGCATTGTTTTTTCCGCGCCGTGACGAACGAAGCGGAAACAAACAATGCTTTCGAGCGTTTCCGCGCACGGAAACGCGCCAATGGAAGGTAGGCCTAATGTAAGTGGATGAAGAGGAGCGAGGTAAATCCCTGCTGTCGGAGAATGAGCTACATGTCAAAAACCAGCGTACTATGTACCACTTGGAACGTGAAGTACATCGTAACTACCTATTCAGTTTGTTGCTACGTTGCAGGATGTCAAAGGACAGAATTAACTACCGAATCGGTTAATCGACGTCCTTTTGAGGATTATTGAACCTGTTAGATGCCAAAATGACAATGACGAGTGCAACCAACTCGAGAGGTCTGCACACTTCAATCTCAACTGTCGCTTCCACTTCAATTACTAAATCGGCCTTTTTGCCCTCTAACCGCAAATTTGTGCAGCACTTGTGAGTCAAAATGGTTTATCTGCTTGTTTTCGCATTAGGGTTGACAGCCATGGGTGGTTCCAGTGGATTGACTTGGTGCTTGCTTCGAGGGTATGTGGTATGGCACAAAATTGTCCTATTTGTCAGGTTAAAGCAAATAGCTCGCGGGGTTTGTTTTGATTTTTGATGGTACCTCCCATAGAGAGTGAATCTAGCCTCCAGGCAAAGCCGTGCTCCAGTCATAGGCAAAACCTGTGCAAATACGCGAACGTGCACCTGGGGACGAGGTTCCATTAAAAATCTGTTAAAATGGATTAATGACATTTTGAAATCCAGTCGGTCAAAATGTACATTTTGTACTATTCACATTGATTTCGAAGCGGTAGATTTTGCAGAATATGCCTCCGAAGTTTGGCTGTCTAATGCATTTCCCATTAAACTAAAATCCTTCTTTCGCCTTTTTCTCAAAACGGCGCTTGATATTGAGGACATGTCAACAAACACCTGTCAACAAACCCCGCGAGCGATTTGCTTTACATGTAAGTTACCCTGTCCCAGATTGTGCAGGAAGCACGAAGATTATCTTGAACTCAGGTTGAACCACATCTTGACTACCAAGGGTTTGTGACACCGCTCCGCCCTCCGACTACGCTCGCACAAACCCTTGACGAACTTCGCTGTGGTGAGCTGTTTCCAACCGGATGTTCCTGTTTGTGGACTGACTCCCGCTGTTAGTTTTCGTTTTTCATCATAGAACGTTAACATTTGTAATAAACCTGAACATTTCTAAATACCACGTCAGTCTTTCTGTACACTTCCTGTCCTACATATACTCATCTCTGATAGAACCTGGGCTAGGCCCGAGGCCCCCATACCGCCCGGATCATGCAATCCAGGTGGGGTATGAGCGAGACGCGGTCGGTTGCTCATGTCGCTTGCTGTGCATGGCTCTTGGCACTTTTGCGACCCTGTCAGAGCCCTTGTCCAGCAGCGTCTTCGCCTTGGCGGTGTTAGTCTACGGTCAGTTCCTGAGTACTCACTGAGCGAGATGGCGCTTTATGGTCATGGCTGAGCCAAAGATGGCTGCCCTCACATATACCTTCTCTGTTTAAGAAAATTTTCGTTATTTTTGTTCAACAGCATGTAGTTCATGCGAGTAGTGGGTAAATCGCAATTGATAGAATGGCTGGATAATTTGTAACCATCCTCGTTCCTACTTTCCAACCACTATACAGCGGTTGGTTTAATTGGCTTGTTGCCAACCTGGGAGCGAGGTTGGCTAACAAGTGTCCGGATTGGTGCACGGCAACTCGAGGTGCGAGGGAAACACAAATCCCGGCGAAGTTCTCCATGGGTTTGTGCGTACGAAGTATGAGGTAGTACAGACACATGGTAGTCCATGATGGTTGAGCCACAGCTTTTCAATTGTTCAAGTTTGCCACTGGGGTATGGTGTGACAATGGATACTCCACGCAAATATCGTTCAGTGAGTAATATATTTTATCAACAGTCTTCCGCTGTCTGGGGCCCACACAGCCCTTCAGATCTGGGGTACCCTATCCACCGGAAAAGACGCACGTACTCCTGGGTACCTTATTTGGTGAAAAAAAATATTCAAAATGCAACTTCAACCATCTCTCGCTAAAGGTCACGGTTTCATAAATATCAGGCGCTGATTATATTTCCACACTGGCATTGCTATTGGAAGGAGTACACTAGTTTCAAAAGCAGGCAGTACAATGCAGGTGAAATGTTATCCAGGTTTCTTTTAGCGAAGGCAAAATGCTATAATACGTCCGTGAAGACCAGTGCCGCGCACTGGCATTTACCGATCGATGGTTTACAACGGCGAGTACCACTTTCAAAGTAAATACGAGTCTGCGAGCGTGGTAGACTTCGTAAGAGGGACAAAGCAACTGAGTGGTGTTGACGGAACGACGTTGATAACCCTTTGGTTACATCATTTTACGGTCGTGCAAGTTTACACCAATGAAATGGTCCACGGACCATGTGCTCACCTGGGTGAAGGTACCAGAACAAATGGCAAATGTTAAATCGGAATGTTTCTGCCCTGAGTTCCAGGGTAATATGATTATGGTCAAAATTTCAAGGCCACAAAATTCTCGCTTGAGTAATTTATAATATGTGCCAAAGTCCAACTGTACGCATAGAGGGTACCTAGATATATGACCACACCAAGTTGGAAGATACCAGGTCAAATGACCACAAAAAGTGCCAAAAATGGCAAAATTTTTAACTTTGACCTCAATGGCCTTGAAAAGTAGGTCAAATCAAAAACCTGTTACAAATGTCATGTATCCTTATTAGATACATCGATAATAAAAATTGGAGACGATCCAGGCATTAGTTCAGGAGTTATCGCACTTTTTTCTCTTCGGTTTGGGCCACCTGGTGGCCAAACCAAGAATCAAATCGGACCGAAACTTAGTACCATAGGTCATCTGACATAGGGGTATAATGTGTACCAAGTTTCGGGTCAATAGCAGTAGCGGTTACGAAACGTGCCACCAAATGACAAAGTTCTGAACTTTTTGAGGAATCGCTGTATCTCACACTGTGAATCAGGCTTCACGGGCAATTACTCTAAACTCCCACTTACCTGTCCCATTTCCTGAACTCGGAAAAAATGACTAAATCCTAAGTTGAAGATAATGGGGTGGCGGTATGGTCAGAAACAGTAATGTCCTGTCCACTTACTTGTCCCACTCCCGAGCCTGGCAAAGAATGACACGTGCGATATCTTCAAGTTAGGATTTGGTCATTTTTTCCGAGTTCAGGAATGGAACTGGTAAGTGGGAGTTTAGAGTATGTTTCGAGTCTCCCGTCTAATCGTTCCAATCTAGAGTGTGCCAATGGTTGATAATTATCTGTTTTTAGTTCATAAAACTCTGTTCAGATCGTTATCGATAAATTTCAAGTGTTCCCATCATCGCTATCGTCACTTTCTCGTCATCACGTATTCAACGTAGTAACTCTCTTTGACAGCGTAAGTTTTCTCCGGGGGCTTCGGTTTCCTCATGCAGTACATTAAACTTCCCCAATGTTCTCGACAGAGCTAATAATACCGCATTTGTCACTCAGGTTTCGATTCAAATTTAAAAACGTGATAACATTACGCTTTTAGCTGTACGCCACAAGTCAAATGTAAAACATGCAAACTAAGTTCATCATGTTATAAAGCGGTTTTAACTGTTAGAAAGAACAAAAAAGATACAGCGATAAAGCCAGTACTAGGTATTACCCAATACCATGGAGAATTAATAGATATCCAACATAGAGCACAAAAAACGACACACAAAATGATAGTAAACATAAAGTCTTCTCCGAGTTTCGCTAATTTTCGACCCCAACCGGGGTCTTCCTCATGCACTTTCTAGTAGAGATCTCACTTCACTTGGGATCTCTACTAGAAAGTGCCTGAGGAAGACCCCCGTTGGGGTCGAAAATTTGCGAAATTCGGAGACGACTTTATGTTTACTATCATGGAGAATTAACACATGAAGAAACGAAAAAAAATCTGTTGGGAAAATTTTGTGAAAAACGTGTTTTTCAAATTCATGTACATTTTCCTGTACATGTTCAAAAGTATGACGAAGTCCACCCCGTAGTTTCCATTTTCAGCACATTTTACAGAAGATTACACTTTTACAGGGTTCTCCATGGAGCACCGTAAGTAATTCCAGCTGATAGAATATCAAACTATCACTAGGGTTGTTTTAACCCCTTATTATTGGACTTAGGACCTGAATATTGAATTTTAAGGGGTAAACTAGCCAATTTTGTAGTTTTGATGTTTCATCTGTTAAAATTATATATCTGGGTGATATAATGAGGATCATAGCTACGATAGAGGGCAGCACAACGACACCAGGTTCTATAAATGGACGCCTTTTGTGGGGGAAATTGATCAAGACCCAGATGTCACTTACATTTCAATAGTTTTAAACACTAGTGAAACCTATTCCATTAGTGCTATAGTCCCCTTTATTTTGTTGATCATTTTGCCGACATGAATGATGTAGTTATAACTACATGTATAGCCTACATGTAAATATTCTTTCACAAATGGTGTTTTCCCGCGCTCCCGATTTGACCATCGGCATCTTGTTCATATTTTCTAGCTATATGCAACAGGTAAAGAACCTAGACAATTCAAACTATGAACAAGGAATGCAAGAACCATCTTAAAAGCGCGGATTAGAAACAAACACATTTTGTATTTTCAAGTAAACATATCAGAAAATTTTCTGTTCTCAAACTCACAGCTCAACTTGGTACTGCGCTGCGCCAGTTGGTCACGCACCTGTCACGCATGGCCAATGCATTTACGAAATAGAATCTGGTTTCTAAGGTGAAAGACATTGCTTCCTACCAGATTCGAACCCACGGACCCTCGCATGAGGCATCAATCGCCAGCACTAAGGGGCAGCACGCCTTAACCACCAGGCCAAATCCCCATCTTCAAAAAAATGGTTCAATGGCCAATGTATTTACCATTAGAAATGACGAGATGCCTACGGGGCTCATAGATTGGTCCCATACCTTCGTTGGGAGGAACGGTTCAGACAAAACATAACCCTAACCACTACTTCAAACTGTGAAGTTTTAGTTTGTGGGTTGAGCATGACAATTTCAGGGTTTGGGGTATGGAAGATATGAGGGATTATTTCGCACGGTATTCCAATGCAACCACTCAAATGGGCGTAGTAATACAATTACGCCGCTGGAAGGCAGAGTTGTGATGTGGTCACTATCACACTCTCTCAAAACGTAGATACAAATGTATTATTCTTTTCTAAAATATTTCTGTGTCAGACAGAACAGTTGAGTACGCTTTTTCCCAGATATTAACCATGATAAACGGAGAAACAAGTTTTATTAAGATCTACATGTACTTTTACTATACTGCCTCGCGCTGATTGGTTCATTACTGCCACGTGACCAGTTGTGTTGCGTGTTGGGATCTGTGCAAAAATTACACAACGTCTTTGCAGCGAATACAACAAAACCGCCTAAAAAGTTTTGTTTTTACTCCCGGTTACAGCGCTGGATCGTGAGATCCACTCGTGGCATTTGGGATATTTGAGCTTCCAGTTCGTGTTATGACCGTGACAAAACATTGCGTGTCTGGGGCGCCGATGGATAGCGAAAACATGATAACACATTGCGTACTCCTGAGAGGTTAACGTTTAGAAAGCGTTTGAAACACGATCCCGAATGATTCTCAACTTTTCTGCTGACGTAATGCGGGGCTGGTGTACAATGCTGTAGAAAATTATCGAATATGGTAAAAATAAAAAATATCAGGAACTCCGGGGCATGTTGGTGGAAAATCATCTGAGATCATAAACTGGAGTAGATATTGTGTACAGAAAAAGTATTAAGACTCAAATTAATGTTCGAAATGTTGCAGTGAATTCGTATCTCCTTGTCGCCTATTGGAGTACATCACTTTGATGTGGCAATCAGCAGCCAGCACAGATACAAATGCACAGATACTGATCGCCTATTCGTTATCATGTCCGCTTAAGCCTTGTTCACACTGCAGGCGCGGTGCGATTCGCGCCTGATTGTTTCTACTGTCAAGCCTATAGCTGTTCACACTTGCGGTGCGGTAAGAAGGCTGTAATCCTTTGTTCTAATCGCGCCGCGTCGCACCGCGCCTGCAGTGTGAACAAGGCTTTAGCAAGCGGCAGGTCCCGCAGTAATGTTTTTCACTGCCCCCCGTTTGCCAATGCCCCCAAACAAAAGATTGACGGAATAAGCCGCGACGTGACAATGGGGGAGGCACTGACCAACATGTCTTTCTGTATTTGAGTGTCCGCCGAACAATAAAGCGGGCATTATCATACGGGGGGAATTCTCATACATTACACCTGGTTCGAATCCAGCCCGGGCCATATGGGATTTCATTTCCGGCTCTTCACGTCCGTTTTATGGGACAGTAAGCCGTGTAGCTTGTACCTTGTTCCTTTGCAAGGGCAAGTAAAGACTCGATCCAATGAGGAACATGAGTAGCTTGAGATGACCTCCTCCGTTCTTACCAGGGCCAATAAAGACTTGTCCGTCATATGGGACAGTAGGCCCTGGTGCCTTGCACCCTGTGCCTTTGCATGAGCAAGTAAAAGACCCATCCAAGTGAAAAACATAAGTAGCTTGTAATGAGATGGCCTCTTCTGTACTTATGGCTTCGGTCCTGACAGATAATCTAATACAAATAAAAATTCGTATTCTTATTCAAATAAAAATTCTGAATTCTTCAGACCAAATGTTGGCTAAGTTTTAATACGTCTAACAACAGTAGGGAGGAAAAATATTTCTTTAGAACATATCAGATGTGATATATTGAAATCTCTGGACATTTCGCCTATTTTCTTGCAACAGTTTCCTATCTGCACCGAAGTGTCTATTCGCCAAGCTCAAGGCATAAGTGGCAATCAGAATCCTAGCAACGAATCGGTTCCCACCGGACGAATGAGCTCGCATTCCCTAAGACCAGCGCAAAATAAATCGACACCACGAACAAAGTTGACGCCTCCGTCTGACAATGTGGCGGGTTTTGGATGGGTGTCTTTTTACCTACCCTTGCAAAGGCACATGGTACAAAGCACCACGGCTCACTGTCCCATGGTACTGACTGAAGAGCCAGAGATGATTAATCTCATATTTTATAGCCGAGGGCTGGCTGGATTCGAAACCAGTTACTGCCGCCTGCCTGATGTCCCAGGGCCGTATTTTAGAACGTTCCTTAACATTAAGGTCCACCTTAAATCTATTGTTCTCGATGGTTTTACAATAGACTTAAGGTCAACCTTAACGTTAAGGAACGTTCTAAAATACGACCCCCAGTCCTTTCTATTTCAGTAGGCCGACATAAACTTTAAAGAGCCACGATATTTCCAAGTTTTGTCGACAGCCGGCGCCACCGGCGGTGATTGTATCATTCTCCGAAACCACAGTTTCGCCTTTCGCCCCAGTGTTGGAGAATGTATGATTACAATACCGTAATACATACATGTACATGTACATGTACGTGGATACCCTGGGAACGAGAGTTACTTTACATGGGGGGAGGTTGATAAGCGGTAGTTTAACGACATTGTCAGTAGAGGTCTCCCTTAACGCGGGTATGTTTAGCGCAGGATAGGGAAGGAGTACTCACCCCTTTAAGCATGATGAATTCTGATGTCGGTGTTTTCATTGCATTTTTGAGGAAATAGGGAGGTTTAGAAATCAAACGATAAACGTAAACTTTACGACATTAGTGAGCTTCTGCAAGCGCCCGGTTAGGTTCTACGACGACGTTTATCTATTGTGTGGGTATACCCAAACAATAGATAAACGTAGTCGTATGGCCTAACCGGACGCTTGCAGGAGCTCTCTAATGTTATTTTTCATACTACACATTAACCAGATTTTATATTGCATTTTTGGTACAAATACAACATTGTCGTGAAGTTAACGTTTGTCGTTTGATTTCTAAACCTCCCTATTGATAGAGAACACACGTTTTGAAACACGAGAATCATTTCTATTTTCCATTTTCAATATTTTATTTTACCACCAAATCATCAAGAATGAATGGACCAGTAAGCAGACTGTTGACATCACCACTAATAGTAATCCCAACTGTGGGACGGTGTAACCCCACACGGGAATTACTACCGACATCGACCGGGTCACCAGGCGCATCAACGTGGGCACAATTAACGCATAACCATATCAAACCCATCGAATATACACCACAAAATAATTAGCCTGGAAGTCTCCTTTGCAAATCAGCTGGAATCATATTGCATCATTCTCCGAAACCACAGTTTCGCCTTTCGCCCCAGTGTTGGAGAATGAATGATTACAATACCGTAATACATACATGTACATGTACGTGGATACCCTGGGAACGAGAGTTACTCTATATGGGGGGAGGTTGATAAGCGGTAGTTTAACGACATTGTCAATAGAGGTCTCCCTTAACGCGGGTATGTTTAGCGCAGGATAGGGAAGGGATACCATGCCCCTTTAAGCATGCTGCATGCTATCGGTAATTTCAGTTGCATTTGAGGAAGTGATACAGAACACATTTTGAAACACGAGAATCATTTCTATCCATTTTCAATATTTTATTTTGCCATCAAATCATCAAGAATGAATGGACCGGTAAGCAGACTGTTGACATCACCACTAATAGTAATCCCTACTGTGGGACAGTGTAACCCCACACGGGAATTACTACCGACATCGACCGGGTCACCAGGCGCATCAACGTAGGCACAATTAACGCATAACCATATCAAACCCATCGAATATACACCACAAAATAATTAGCCTGGAAGTCTCCTTTGCAAATCAGCTGGAATCATGAAAAAATCCCCATGCATATGGATCGTCAGGATAATAGGGCATTAATGCCCACTGAGGGGGTGAAAGTGACACAGAATCGCATTCTAATGGGACCATGAGAATGCATTTTGCATCATGACATGTTCTAGATTCATTCGGTTTCCTGTCGCTAATGGTTTTTCCATTACTTTTGAGTAGTGATGCCATTCGGGTTCAATGGATGTGCCTTGTTTACATGCACGGGGTGTGACAATAAAATGGTTGCCGATATGCGTTTGTAAGTACTTTACTGCAGAAATTCTTGGAAATTTAGCTGGGTAGAATAAAGGGCGTTTTCCTGCTAAAACGTTTGAAGTGAGTCAATGATTAAGTGTGCCTGCGTTTAGACACCAAAATCGCAGTTGTAAGGTCACAGAGACCTGGCTTTGCCACTGGGATCTAGCTCCACTAACATTATCATATCAAAAGCATCAGTGTCAGGACTTCGATTCGAAGATACCAACAGCGTGCTGTGTGGTCAGCAATGCCGACCATCACCAACAGGAGAAGCTGAATCCGGCAATGCCAGACCACTGCGACATTGGTGGGACTACAATAAAATGCTTGGCCGAAATGCGTTTGTAGTACTTTACTGCAGAAATTCTTGGAAATTTAGCTGGGTAGAATATAAGGCGTTTCCCTGCTGAAACGTTTGAAGTGAGTCACAATGATTTACTAGGTGTATGTGCGTTTGTACACCAAAATCGCAGTTGTAAAGGTCACAGAGACCTGGCTTTGCCACTGGGATCTCGCTCCTCCAACATTATCATATCAAAAGCGTCAGTGTCAGGACTTCGATTCGAAGATATCAACAGCCTGCTGTGTGATCAGCAATGACGATCATCACCAACAGAAGCTGGACCCCGGCAATGCCAGACCTCTGTGACCTTACAACTCCGACATTGGTGTATTTTAAAGAGTTGATTCTCAAATGTCGAGTCTGTCAGGTGGCCACTTTTTCTCGACAGCCGGCGCCACCATCGCCGTGCACGCCACTCTCCAACTCCAGGGACTAACTACGTTGTCGGCGAATGGACCGGGTGTACTAAATACGTTTTGTAATGTTTTTTTTGTAGTTTGTATAAGTACCTCTAGTGGCTCCCTCTAGGTCGGGAGATTGCATACCGTGTTCCTTAATAATTTGGCAGCAGACATACATGTATTTTGATTCAAGTTTGTGAGGTGTTGTCAGTGAAAAATTTTAAGAGATACTTTCCACATTTTATAAAATACTAAGTTGAACCTTTATGTTTGATTCCTTTATGCTAACACGCAGTGATGAGGTAAACACAATACCAAGGCTGGCAGCAAACATAAAACTATGGAAATCTCAGTAAAATTATCGCCTGCGAGCCATATCTACGGGCAAAACCGAACAGTGTGTGTGCCACCTCGTCTCTGGACCGACGTTATGTCGTAACACGTCTCACAGATCAGCGATAAGCTCTCGATTCAATTTTGTGTTATTGAGCTGCTCCTTTGAGCCTCCAGAAATGCTTCTTGAGATACCGGTGTAATATTTTTCACTGCCCACCCCGTTTGCCAATGGCCCCCAAGAAAAGACTGGCGGATTAAGCCGCGCCGTGATAATGGAGGCACTGATAAACATGTCCCTCTGTTTTGCCGAAATATCTATGTAAGTATCCTCTATATTATGCTAAAATTTCAGTTCCAACAAATTTCAAATATGGCCGCCAGGCGACCATCTTGAAAAATCGAATTTTTGACATCTGTGACCTAGACAGGAAAGCTAATATGACTGCCAGGTGGCCATCTTGAAAAATAGAATTTTTGACATCTGTGACCTAGACAGGAAAGCTGTTTTGTTCACAAATACCACTAATTACTCCTACAAGTTGGACATGTATTCACAAATTATACTTTTAGTATCGCTTTTGACGGCGATAGACTGAGTTTATGTCATTGATTGATAATTACTGATCATATCATAAAAATTCAGCTTTATCTTATCTGCACTGATCCTTCATCGTTCACCATGAGAGTCACAGTTTTACTTTGCCACAGAGACTTATCGCAGGTGAGCACAATGTCCCTGGACATTTCGTTGACTGTCCGCCACACGATAGACATCCTGCGAAAGTAGGCCTTGACAGGTCAGACGGGGTAAACAAACCTGGGCCTAGGGGGCTTAGTGCATTTGTACAGACCGAAAGCACAGGAGCCAACTGTACAAATGCACTAAGCCAAGGTTTGTTTACCCCTTCTGAGCTGTCATGGCCGACTTTCGCAGGATGTCTACAAGTATAAAGCAAGGTTCATTGGCACACGGAATTGGTCCGATTCAGGTCCGTAAAAAATCTATCAAATGGACTTCAGCGTTGTCGTATCCGGAAAACTGGGGGCAAACGGACTGGAAACGGATCAGATCCGTGTGCCAATGAACCTTCCTTAAAGCGGGCACTCTCATACGGGAGGCAGTCTCATCCATTACATCGGGTTTTGCGATTGTGGTTCGTAGAGTCGCCGTCGGGGGCAGTAGCGGCTTATTTGACCGGTATTCTTTCTGGCTACCATAAGACACCCTCACTCTTTTGTCAAAAACGTCCTCGAAACACGAAATTTGATATCTTCATTGAAGATACAACTTATTGTTTTGCAAGCTTGACTAGCTCAACCCTGGTCATTCGTTCCTTATAATAGTATCATCTTCTCAGAAAATACTGTTAGTAACCGCATCATATCCCCACTTCATTAATCAGTGAACATGATCTTATAATCATATTAGTTAGAGGACTTGTGTTCACTTAAGCATAATGGCATGGTTTTTTACCATTGCAGCAAATAACTGGGTGGGAAGCCCTTATTATCAGGACTAACTTGGGACAGAAGTGTCTCTTGTTAAAAGCTGGCGGCCATTGCGACACTCGAAAGACAATATATCAATCTCATGACATTCTGGCCAGCATTAAGGCCAAGTAAATGAATACATATGTTTCTCGTCCCGCCCGTGGTAAAAATCGTCCTGTATGAGAATTTTGTTATCATTTTCTACTCCAATCAAAACTTCAAGTCTTTTTCAAAATTCTTATTGTTCAGAAGGTGCATTCCTTTGATACGTCCGAATTACAGATTATAAGTGCACCCTGTATAGGTTTATTAAAATGATTTTTCTCAGCCCTCATCAAACTTATCTCTCAGTAGAAGTCATAAAAACTGAGAAAAATAAACTATGATTTGACCAGCAAACACGGAAAAATAGAACCCATGTGAAATAAAATGAAATGGTCCATGGACCATGTGCGCACCTGGGTGAATGTACCAGAAGAACGAACAACAAGTGTCCAGTCGAAAAGTTCCAGGGAAACATCATACCAGGTCAGAACTTTCTTTGTGGTATTTTTCATATGATATAAGCCAAAGTACATTTTTCAAGACGGACGGCTGGCGGCCATTTTTGTGCAATAGAGCTAAAATTTGTTATTACATATAGAGGGTTTCTAGATACACGTACATATTCATACCAACAAATAAAGTACCCCCTAACCAATTTTCAAGATAGTTTAGGGCGAGAAACATTTTTATTTTTTACTTGGCCTAATGTATAATTATATTTGATGAAGATGAGGATTCTTACCTCTATTTACCCGATTTGTTAATTATATCATACTGGGTCATAATGTCGTGGCTCTGTGACAGACCGACACTAATAGGGTGTACGCGCGGACCAGTTGATAATTTATGATGTGAATGAATGTTTTTCTGTGCTGTGGTTAGTCGTTAATTGATGATAATGATGTGGCGAAGCGGAGGGAATGTGACGCTCGTAATGACGACTGATAACCATCTAACATGGAAAAAAGAAGGAGAAATAATTCTGTTTGCTACTGACATGATCTGTAGATTAGCCTATGATTGGATATTGTTGCTTTTATAGATGTTCTTCCAGTCAATAAACCGATTTCACAACTCGCAGCGATCACAGCGCCCCTAGTATCAGTATGTAACGGCCATTTCCGGTTTACCTCGCCTCCAGGTGTAATTCTTAGGAGCGAGGTTGATTTTCAAGCTCACCACCAGGAGTGAGGTAAATATTTTCTAGATCGAGGTTACCTCACTCCTGGTGGTGAGGTTAAAAACTAACCTCGCGCCTAGGAATTACACCGGAAATGGCTGGCGAAAGTAGGGGCGCTGTGATCGCTTTGAGTTGTGAAATCGGTGTATAAACCTGTCTGAATCTAGCGGCACAGCTTCGAAAGTCAGCGGACCCCAAAATCAAACATCTGTTATAGTCTATTGTTATCTCTGTTACAGTTTATTGTTCTAACTATTTCCAAAGGCAAAATTCTGAACTTCGACCTCTGTGACATTGAAAATTAGGTCAAATCAAAAACCCGTTATATATGTTATGCATTCTCATTAGATACACCTATGATAAAAATTTGGAGATGATCCAGTCATTAGTTCAGGAGTTATTGCACTTTTTGTGTTTTTGGTTGTGGCCACCTGGTGGCCAAGCCAAGAATCAAATCGGACCGAAACTTGGTGTTGTAGATCATCTGACCTATAGGTATATATGTACCAAGTTTCAGATCAATAGCCCCAGCGGTTACGAAACGTGCCCTGCTAACGGACAACGACGACGACGACGGACGACGCGGACACCGCATGACGACTATATAGCTCACAGGTGAGCTAAAAAGTAGAAACACAGAAAATCTTCGTAATTTTTTTAGCAGTACCCTCAAAGGAAATCCTGGAGGAAACCCTGGCTTTGTAGCTAATCTACACTCCCACTTACCTGTCCCATTCCTGAGCTCGGAAAAAAACTACTAAATTCTAAGTTGAAGATAATGGGGTGGGCGTATGTCAGAAACAGTAATGTCCTGTCCACTTACTTGTCCCACTCCCGAGCCTGGCAAAGAATGACAGCGTGCGATGTCTTCAACTTAAGGATTTGGTCATTTGTTCCAAGTTAAGGAATGGGACAGGTAAGTGGGAGTTTAGAGTATGTTCCCGGCAATGAAAAATAAGATGGGACAGGGACCAATCTACAATTAGTTCTCTATTGTACCAACGTGTGTCGCTAGTGGCATCGTTCATCATATTCAACCAATCAATAAGCTGAAAATTTGCTAAGCTGATCAATATCACAGCTGTCATGTTCACTTACACGCAGCGTCAGCTAATAATAAATAACTCCTTGTCGGCATTAGTCAATGTATTGGCTTGATAATATCACTATGATTCATTAGTTAAAAATTAATAAGATTTATGTTGGACAAAACACGGCATTATTGTATGTCAACTGACCCGTTGAAGAATTGGTAATGAAGGAAATAATACGTTATCGCAAATCTGATGAGAATTGACGCGAGAATTTGCGAGAATGAGGTTAAGTGGTTCTCGTCTTGAGGTTCACGTCTTCAAGGTTGATTTTTGGAGAGCCCTGATGACCGAGGGGTTATCACGTCCGCTAAGCAAGCGGCAAGCCGAAGCCATCTAAGTATTTCCCCTGTTTCTTGGATGGACCATCTAAGTACATGTATCTCCCCCGTTTCTTGGATGGGCCATCTAAGTATTTCCCCTGTTTCTTTGATGGGCCATCTCAGTATTTCCCCTGTTTCTCGGATGGGCCATCTAAAGTATTTCCGCTATTTTTTGATAGGCCATCTAAGTATTTCCCTTGTTTCTTGGATGGGCCCCATCTAAGTATTTCGACTGTTTGGCCATCTAAGTATTTCCCCAATTTCTTGGGAAACGCTGGTACATGTAGTTAGATTGACACGTTTTTCTGTGTGTCCCCTATTATTATTGTTTTGTATTAGATTTCAAAGCATTGGCCCTGGTAAATTTGAAAGAGGCCATCTCAAGCTACTCATGTTCCGCGCTTGGATGGGGTCTTTTACTTGCCATTGCAAAGAGGTACATCAGGTACAAGACACTACTGCTTACTGTCCCATGCGACGGATTGAAGAGCCAGGGATTATCTATCCCGTGCCATACCCGGGGCCTGCCGCTTCCTAATCAGATGTGATAACCACTAGGCCCCCCTACTGTCAAGACGCAGCTCGTTCCGTCAGACAGTGGAAGGGAAACACTCGCAGATGGGGAACATTCAACAACGTTACACCGGCATTGTCGGTAAAGAAAGACATAGAGTTTTCGCAAAGCCCCCAAAACGCCAACGCGAACGTCTGTCCTTTTGTTCGGTGCTCTCTTCGTGACATCGAACAATGGGTTTGGCGTTCGCGTTGGCGTTTCGGGGGCTTTGCGAAAACTCTCTTTTGACAATCAATGTGCGCATCGGGCATACATGTATGTACGCGGCAAAGATGTCTGTCAACCGGATTCATTTCGAGTTTATGATACAAAATACTTTTCAACCGTGTTTTTTTCTGAATACAAGTATAAGCGCAATAGTTTCCATACAAAAGTCATGTTAACATTAATGAATTAGGTGGCACCCAATATGTTCGTTTTTAACACACAGTGCTAACAGCAACTTCAATAGGTGTACAATTTCCACTCTAATATATTTTGAAGTCATTGAAACCAACATTACCATATGAGATTTCCCATACGATAAAGTAGTTCAAAAAGGTTTCAAAGGCGAATGAATTACCGTTTCGAAGCTATTTTCTCTTGTGCAATGAAACCACTTCTAAAGAAAGTCGAGCTCCCGTTAGGCAACAACTCTCTGTATATATTTGAGTGGTTATGCCATATTATTAGAGAGCAATTAAGGATTGAATATGTGTATCAAGTTACGTTGTAAATACCAACTGATTTAAAAGTTGGAGACTTCTAGATCTTCTCAAATTTCTTTGCAGTTCAATGGGGCAATAATTATGCAGTTTTGTCAAAGGTTTGACCTAACAATTCCTTGCAAAAGCAAGTATGTGTTATCTTGTAGTTGGATATCCTAGTAAATATGATGGTATCATAAAATATGATGGCATGGATAGGTTCAATGTCGCATCATTAAGGAAATTGCAGGCAGGAAAATATCGTTTTCCTGAACCGCATTTCTGCAGTGCATGTACATGTACATGTAGTAGATTGGTAGTATGGAAAAATACCGCAATACATAAAATCGCAGTCGTAAGGCCACGGAGATCTGGCATTGCCGGTGTAATGTTTTTCAGTGTGGCCATTTTTCTGTGTGACTCCCATTCTTCGCAACACACTGGGAAACAGACTCACTGTTTCTCTGTCAAGTCGCGCCCATTGTCAAGTCGCGCCTTATTCCGTCAGTCTGCATGTATTGTCATGTTACACTGGCACACGGACCACACTGAAAACGTTACACCGGGGTCCAGCTTCTCCTGTTGGTGATGCTCGCCATTGTTGACCACACAGCAGGCTGTTGATATCTTCGAATCGAACACTGACGCTTTTGATAGCCTAGTGGATATCACGTCCGCTTAACAAGCGGCAGGTCACAGGTTCGAATCCAGCCTGGGCCGTGTGATAAATCATCCCTTGCTCTTCACGCCCGTCGCATGGGGCAGTAAGCCATGGTGCCTTGTTTCTTTGCAAGGGCAAGTAAAAGATCCCATCCAAGTGAGGAACCATCCCATTCGGAACGACCTGAGGCGAACTGCTTATCTATCCACTGGGCGGCGCATTTCACCTCGGACACAAGTCCAAGGCAGCCATGTTGTTATCAACAAACCCACGTGACCGACCGTGGGACTATTTTCGCCGAATTTTGGCCTGCTAAGATATCCAACCTTATTTCCTGGATAAGTTGAGGCATATTATATATAAACTTACCGATATCTCACCCAATCTGCCAATTATTGATCAATAACGCAACGTTTTTGTGTGACCTATTTCGTTCATGCGCAGGGTGTGATGAGGCGACCGCATCCAAAGCCACAGAAACTGAAGGCAATCACTGCGCATTGAAGATGGCTGCCTTGGAATTGTGTCCGAGGGGAAATGCGAGCCGTCACGGAAATTGCCGAGCAGTTGCCTTCGGAAGTTCCGAATGGTGAGGAACATGAGTAGCCTAGCCTGAGATGGCCTCTTCCATACTCACCAGGGCCAATAATCTATGGCTTCGGCCCTGACGGAAAAATCTAAACACAGAGTATATATAATGTACTTTACAACTGCGACTTTAGAGTCATTATTTCAATTTTTTGTCAAAAAGCACTCATACATGTTTTTAAACATTATCAATGAGTAATGTATAAAATGATCTCTATAATCCACGTCATTCCTCTGGATTAAGATGTTGAAATTTTAATCTCAAACCCCGCAAGTGCGAATATAACCCACAGACTGCAATTCATCATACTTCGTTTAGTGAGGACAGCGATAAAAATGTGATGTTAGTAGTTAGTAGTAGTTGTAAAAAAAGTCGTGTAACTTGAGTTACTTAGTATCATAAAGGAATCAACCATAAAGGTTCAACTTACAAATTTAGCATTTTATAAATGTGGACAATATCCCTTTAAACCTCAACACATTTACATTCTGACTTTTCCATATGATAGGCGAGACCCTTCTGCACGTTCACTGCAAATTTGTTTGAATTCCGACTAGTTGATCTTATGATACAAAAGGACTGAATTAATGAGAACCCCACGAACGATGTGAGTGCAGGGTCATCTGTGTACATTTGAATAGGCTGATGTACATTTGCACATGGAACACTAATTGTGCGGAAAATAGCTCTGTCATCCTCAGAAATGGAATTCAAAGCATCAAGTTGACAGGTTAATGTACCTCTTCACCACAAAAAAAGTTGAAGCTCGTGCCTATTACGTAAAGCCGAAATTCAGGCAGTGAGAGACATCTGGTGGCAACACATGAAGTGTATCCCTCAGTAAGTTCATCGTTCGCAGTTAAACCTTTATGGTTGATTCCTTTATGTTAGTATTTAGAACTTTAAGATCTACCCTGTTCATAGCACCAGGGCTGGGTTGCACAAAACTCATGTTAGCGCTAACTTGGTGTTAGCGCTAACTTTATGTTACATTGTAGATGACGTAAAAAGACAATGGCAAAGACAAGTTAGCGCTAACACCAAGTTAGTGCTATCGTGAGTTTTGTGCAACCGGGCCCTGGGGTAGCGAGCATAAAGGGGTCGTAACCCTAC
>NMRB01000539.1:246370-267312 GCA_002633025.1 Notospermus geniculatus
TTTTTTTTTTGAGGAAAGGGATCAAGCTTCCGCCCGGTATACTGTTTTTCACTGCCCCCCGTTTGCCAGTGCCTCCCAACAAAAGATTGACGGAATAAGCCGCGACGTGACAATGGGGGAAGCACTGATCAACATGTCTTTCTGTATTTGAGTGTCCGCCAAACAATAAAGCGGGCATTGTCATATGGGGGCATTCTCATACATTACACCTGTGTAACATTTTTGGTGCGTTACTCTTGGTAAATTACATGTACTGTACAGCGTCATTAGTGAGGTTTCGCAAATCTGACAAAACACGAAGTACGAAATACGAAATTCAACTTCATTTCCAGGACCTGATATATTTCTGGAGATGGTTGGTACCACAAATGTCCCTGCTGCCAGTGCGTCTTTAGCATATTATGTAAGACCGACAGACTTATGGTGCATCTTGAACTTTTAAATTTCCACTTCGTATCTACGAAGTGGAAACGAAAGATAAATTTCAAAGTTTAATCACGCCGTAACTCTATCGATCTAACGACACAAGCTGAAAGACGCTTTTGAAGTAGGCGATATTTGTAGTACCAACCACCTCCTGAAATACATTACGTCATGGAAGTGAAGTCCAATTTCGTATTTCGTACTTCGTGTTTCGTCAGATTTGCGAAACCTCACTATGCTGTACAACGTTGCGTTGCAGATAGAGTGAAGTCAAGTGGTGGATAAGTGGGCCTAATCATAAAAAAGACGTGTGGTACATATCGTTTCATAGAGTTGTATATACTATTGTTGTACCTGTCGGTTACTCAGGTGATCTACATCGCCCAGGGCCTAGAGGATCATCTGATAAACCCACAATATGTACATAAACATTGGTTTTATGATGAACAGTTCAGATAGTCTTATTGTGTCGTCTTTCTTTTGATCTATATAGAACTGTTGTAGACGTGAATACCTTCAAGCTACGTGGAGTTACTCTACAGGTTGGCCAGAAAAAGTGTCCCGCGAACAATAAATATATAGAAATGCTTTGAGGAAGACTTCAACTTTTTTAGGGTATCAGTCCTAAGACGTGATTTGTAGACGCTGAAGAGCCTGATAGCCTGGGGCGGCCGCATAGAAACTCCGCTAGCGCTGGCGGAGCCCATCTGCCGATAGTGCTGTACATTTTTCCATGCATTTTAACACCGATAGGCTGTCGAAGCACTTAGCGGAGTTTCTATGCGACTACCCCTGGTGGTTTGCTTACCAGCGGCGAATCCCGCGCCATGTGCTATTCTTCACGCCGTCACATGGGACAGTAACCCCCGGGTAAGCCGTGGTGCCTTGTACCTTGTGTCTTTGCAAGGGCAAGTAAAACACTGTGGTGATTCGTACACTGACAGGACGGCCGTATCGGGTATGTTTGCCCTTGAGGTGTAACGTTTTTCAGTGTGGACGTTTTTCTGTGTGATTCCCATTGTTCGTAACACACTGGGAAACAGACTCGCTGTTTCTCTGTGTGTCGCCCATTGTCCTGTCGCCGCTTATTCTGTCAATCTATTGTATTGTCACACTGGCTCACGAGCCTCACTGAAAAACGTTACACCGGGACTCGTCTATCCTTGTTATTCATTGCCAAATAGGTAACCCAGGTACTTACATAACGCTTCTGCCATACCTTTCTGGCCACGAATAACCAATTGATTGGACGAGTCAGATTCATACCGGAAGAGTAAGAATACAAAAACGAGTGTACGAATCACCATGAGTAAGCCGTCGTGCCCTGTACCTTGTGTCTTTGCAAGGGCAAGTAAAAGACCCCATCCAACTGAGGAACATGAGTAGCTTGAGACGGCCTCTTCTATACTTACTATGCAGGGCTAATAATGCTATGGCTTCGGCCCTGACGGAAAAATCTACTACAAATACAAAGTGCCATGCACAAGTAGGCCTATAAGTCGGAAAGAGTATGAATATACAGTGTACATTTTGAACACATATCACAGCCAATCAGAAAGTGTGTTACGTCGGCGTTGGTTAAACCTGTGATGATGGCTTGTGATTGGCTCCCTCGTCAAATCAGCGCCGTCTATTGATGATCATTCAGTTTTGGCGCCAATCATGCCAGTGTTAAGTGGGTCGGCCAACTAAACACTGAGGACGAGTGTACATTATGTAGGGTGAATTGGAATTTGTTATACAGCAAAACAATTCCAGTCGAATTTGAGTATTATCCGATGAAATGGAGACATTATGTTTCATTATATCACATGATTTGAACATTCATTGATCGGTGCATGTGGCTTTTGATAGCTGAGACCAAGCTTTCAGGTCATGAGGATCGTGCGACGATCATTTATATGGGTGGAGCACGGCTTCTAACAGAGCCACCGCAAATAGCAGTGAAGCGTTCTCGATAGAAAACGATTATATATATTAAACAGTTATTAATAGCAGTGAGCACAGCACATGTCATCAATGGTCTCATTTTTTAATGGATTTTGCATCGATCTGTAACGAATCGTTGGTACACAATGAAAAACCTCTTGAATGTTGAATGAACGCCACTTCCACCTTGCTACGGGTGACTTCTGCCCCCAATTTGCACATGAATGTTGCTATAGAGTTCTTCTCCGACGTCAGTCACAACTCAATGCTAATGAGCTACATGTAATTAATACATAATTAGCCATGTGCTTGGCCGTCAGTGGCACACTACAACAATTCAGCACTATTTGTCTGATTTTACAACAGGCAGGTGTCATTCAATCGTCAGACTGCTGTAGAACATGTGATTTTATTTGACAAATCATATACTAAGAAACTGAAATGATAAGAAAGGTAGTTTGGAAAATATTCCAGTTAAAATCTGATTTCTTTCAGTAAACCCCATTGACGCTGAAGGCCAATATGGCCACACCAGTTCCTATGAATTCTATGCTAGGGTGTGACGTCACGTGAAGAACCTCTATTTATCGAGCATGACTCGATAAAAAGTACGCAAAATTGGGCTTAAACGTCGAGCTGGCCTCATTAATTTCATGTGTTTGACTTAAGTCAACCCGGCCAATTAGTTGACCAATCAGATTTGTCGTCCAAAAATGGGGTAAAAGTGGTGGATTCGGTTTCTGGCGCACGACGTCCGTCGAAAATTGCGAGAGGGATCTACATGTAGACCCTTTGCCAATTTTGAGAGAAGGCTCTGCACGAGAATGAAGATGGCCATTTCTGTGTAAGACACAAAGCGGCAGGTGCTATGCATATTCATGAGGAGGCGTGTCTTTATCACCAGCTGGACGTGCAAGGTTCATCGGACTCGTGGGAGGCGAGACACCCTTTTTAACCACCGATTATGTTAATGACTTTGTGACTCCGTGCACATCTTGTGATCATTTCCTTGTTTTTTTCTATTTTCTTTTAGCAATAATTGAATATTGATAACATATGTCGGTTTTTAATAATAACGTGCCTGACCAATAAGCACATTGTATAGATAACACGTAAAGGGAAATGAGATAGTGGCCTGCCAAATCTGATGTATCGAAGGATGAAATCAGGAGAAATTACTCTTATGGTACGTGGTGACCAACAAAGGACAGGGACAGTTTTTTTCTCGATGAGATGATCTGGTAATGATGATTCTATGGATAAATCGATTTCTATCGGTACATGATTCTCCAAAAACTGTTCTAGGCATCGCTGTCCAGCGCACACTTGGCATCAACAGCCGATTGTGCTCGCTGGCGAGTCGTTCACTTGCGGTATCGCTCACCCCTCGCCTGGTGTGTTGCCCACTTTAGTGTTCGCTCCCTCCGTCTGATCTGTCTCCGCACAGACGCCGACATTCAGTTGACAATATCCCTCTCAGCTTCAGTGGCGATATTTCTTTTTAAAGCACGACTGCAGGCATTAGGTGACTCTTTCTACCTCCCCACCTTGATAAGACTGGTCTTCTGTCCAACCTATATACAGTATAGCCAGTGGTAACAGCGAGGCTGGACTGATACTATGTCGAAACAAAAATGGCCGCCATACCTTCATCACTTGAGAAGTTCAACGTGCTGTTATAGCGTGACTAACCCTTCATCAGGTAAGGCAACATGCTTCAACTCATTCTTTTATGTGTAGTAACACTCCCAATACCTAATTTGTAACTTAGATCATTCAGATACATAGCTTAGAACAGTCTTATCGAGCATGCAAACACGACGTTGCCTAGGAAGTCAAAGGTTACGTCGGCCGTCGCGAGATACAAAACCTAACGCATACTGTTGGGCTTAATAAACACTGGACGGCAGGTGTCACTGTCCTGTTGGCCTGCCAGTTTCACGATAGATTGGTACCACGATCCTTCGCTAGGTGGGTTTAGATTTGGTCCACGTTCCACCAAACGGAGGAACGTGTTGCCAATCTACTAGTAGTTTCACGATTTTGCCAGCAGTTGGTTCGGAGTCGAGACATATGTTTGAGTCATTCTCACTGAACTAATAAAGGCGAGTCATATCGGCCCTTTTCCTGGGAGTGTACAAAAGATAAACACTAAAATTGTCAATGACGATATTAAATCATCAATGAAACACTTAAACAGTTGTATTGCTCATTTGATGACTGCAAGAAGAATTCGCTATTGTTTGATTTCAATGGTGGTGTATGCTTTACGATATATGACCGTCTGGTCTATGGTATAAAACTCGAGCAGTGGGCTTGCCATATGCACGGTTTCTGCTAAACTCCGTACGCAGTTGTGAGTCGCGCCCCCTTCGGTTTACTCATTGCTCTCCACAAATGCTTTACTTCGTGGAAGTCGCCGCGTTTGGTCAACAGATGGCGTCAGGGCCTAACGCGAGTTTTACAGCCTATCAGCACGCTGCTTTCAGAACTCTTTGGCCCGTTGGCAACGGATGTTCTTGTGCTACCATGGCTACGAACCGCTCGGCCAATGAAAAAGTGTCTCAGGCCAGCTTGGTTACCGATTGCTCGGCGCGCTCATTGGCCGACGCTCTCAGCGCCATCTGTTGACCGAACGCGGCGAATTTTACGAAGTTAAGCAGTTGTGGAGAGCGAGTAAACCGAAGGGGGCGCGATACACAACTGCGTAGGGAGTTTAGGTTTCTGCTTGAGTGTAAGATTTAGTAGCCAGTTTTGTTGAAATAAGATATTTTTATCCAGGGCAGAAATATTCCATTGTAAATAGCATTACAAAATTTGAGCCAATCATTTATTTCTGTCGCCAGTTTATTTTAAAAGTAGCTTTTGGCTCCTTTGGCTACTGTCAGCAGAAACCCTGCATATGACGTATTTTGACAAAACAGTAAAAAATGTATATGTAAATGAACACGGGGTTGTATAGACCAGATTTTCATTCAGACTCTTTCATATGATAGGCAAGATTCTTCTGCACGTTAAGCTCAAATTTTGTTGAATTCTGGCAAGTTGATCTTATGATACAACAGGGATGAATTAATGAGAACCCCACGAACGATCAGAGCACAGGGTCATCTGTGTACATTTGAATAGGCTTACGTACATTACATGTATATTCGCACGTGGAACACTAATGGTGCTGAAAGTTGCTCTGTTATCCCCAGAAATGGAATTCAAGGCATCAAGTTGACAGATTCATGTACCCCACCCACCATAAAAAAAGTTCAAGCTCCTGCCTGTTATGTAAAACAAAAATTCAGGCTGTGAGAGACATCTGGTGGCAGAACATGAAGTGTATCCCTCATTTATATCATCGTTCGCAATAAATACTAACTCTTTCTGTTTGATTCCTTTATGACCGTATTGTATCGAATGCTGGCAGAAAAAAAACGTCAAAACGTGATTTTAAAACTGTTTCATCCAAATACTCAACAGAGCAATACTGAATGGGATATGTACATGTACATGTACATGTACATGTACATGATATGATGTACATATGTACATATGATGTACATGACATGTACATATGATGTACATGATATGATATGATATGATGTACATATGATGTGCACATATAGCACGTGTACATGCACATGTACATGTACTATATGTGCTCCAATACTGTAAGAACATTCTTTATGACCTTCTTCTTTTGTGTGCCATTCTCCTCCGATCTTAAAATGGACAAATTAATCATCGAATGGACAATGAGAGTCAATGAACTCTCGCTTACGGTTTGTTAATTTCTCGAGTGGACAAACACAGCGGAAAGAGTGCAGATATCCCGAGGGGGTGATTAACCAAACAAAGGCAATCTGGTGGCGAATTGAATCCTTGCCCTGTAAAACTCCACATTCAAATTGTAAATCCAGCCTTGGTTTGTGATATATTGAACCATGAAATGGTCCATGGACCAAGTGCTCACCTGGGTGAATGTACATGTACCAGAAGAACGAACAACAAGTGTCAAGTCAATATGTTCCAGGGAAACATCATACCAGGTTAGAACTTTCTCTGTGGTATTGTTCATATGATATGAGCCAAAGTACATTTTTAAGATGGACGCCTGGCGGCCATATTTGAAGTGCAATAGAGCTAAAAATTTGGCAAATTGAGGGCTTCTGCATACATATTCGTACCAAGTTACAGCGTTGTAGCTGCTGTTCTTCATGAGATACATGTATTGGCTAAAGTCCCATTTTCAAGATGGCCCACTGGCCGCCATATTTGAAGTCAAAAATGGTCAAAATCTGATGTACATTTGTATCTGATGATACCTGACCGAATCCGGGACACCCTGTACGTTATTGATCTGATGTCCATATATTTAGTTGTATTAGCCTAGTATGTCTATTGTTCGTGTTGACCAATACCTACATGATGTAAGTATTGTGTTGTTACCTTCAACCATACTGTTGCACAAATCTCATCAATTATTCCTGTTATCAACATCAACTGTTACGTAACCGTTACGTCATCCTGACGTTAAAAGCATCTGCTGAGAGACCACAAATATTGACTGTATCCGTGTAATGATGGCGGTGTAAGGAGACAAGTCTGAAGCAGCGTGCAACCATCGAATTAGTAGGCAATAAATTTCCGATGTGAGTGATGTAATAGATCCAAGATGGCAGCGGCCGATTCTCTGTTCAGACAACTTGACTTTGCCGCGACCAGTTCGCTTTAAGAGACGCCACATAAATTTTTAATTACTTTTTTAAAGAATGGCTTTCTTTTAAAGGGAGACACCATTCATTGTGTAAAATTTTGAATTTTTGAAATATCGTTAATACATTCAAATTCATCGATATCTGCACATGTCATATCTTTTTAACATCAGCAAACTCATCATTTTAATTACATCCCAAGGGGGCCATTGCACAGCACAGGTCATATGTGTTCAATGCATATCTATGAAGGAACAACCAATAGGCCTCGGCAGTCACAGTATTAGCTCATTCACTACAAAGGTCGTCAGCCTATTGACACTAGTGACATCACAACTCATGGCAATAGTCTCCACGGATTGATAAAAATTCAAACGTTTACAATGAGTGGAGTCTGCCTTTAAACCATAGAACGACAAAGTCAAAGCGGAAAGTGTTAAATCAGGAAATGTAAAACCATATCAAATCACGAATTATACATCATGTACATTATAAGTACGAGGACAATACTCAAGCGAAAAATCTAAATAAAAACTGAATATAATGGTATGTTCATACATAGCCGGGTCATTGCCTCCGGTCCTACATTTAGACTATACGTTCTTTTTATAATGTCGCTACAGACGAGACAAGAAGGCCACGGGCCTTACACTCGGCTGACCTTTCTATTCACCTCCGTGTGCATGTGCATGTACATGTAGTTGTCAGTCAGAAAAAGCACAAAAATTATCTGATGTCTATGGCAATGCATTACGTATTTAAAGAGACCATCTCGCCTTGTGACTGCGCTAACTCCTCCGCAGTCTATGGCAATGCATTACAACATGTACACTGTACATGTATTTAAAGAGGCTGTCGTGCCTCACAAGCTGTAATTTAAAACGTCCCATTAAAACTTGGATGTTGTCTAAAGATGTAACACTTTTAATCAATGAAAGTTTTGTTAAACAACATCCAGTTAATTAGGGCCTATTCCTTTACATATACAAGTTGTAATAGGCTAAGCCTGTTGAAGTTGTATGTAAAAAATTTTTAAAAACGACATGTATTTATATGTTTTGAAACTCCTACAACACTAAATAAAAAGTGTTTTAAATAAATAAATAAAAAGTGTTTTATCCTTATATGAATTGGAGTAGACTCGAGAGATAGCCTTTTTAAAGGGGCACGTGAGGCAAACGCTCTTGCTCAGTGTGTTAATACCAGCAGATGAACTTTTCCCATCACCCCTGTCTCTTTTAGATACATGTACTATACTGTTAATTTGTGGCATTAATATATGTATAGTTTATTAAATATACGGTATTCATATTGACATCCAAATCGTACCAGTTGTTGTATTGTACTCTAGACGACATCTCATACGTGTTAAAGCCAACTGTACGTGCCAGTCAACTTGTCTGATTCGAGAATCGAATGCCGCCATTTTGAATCTATTTCAATATGCCCACATCGGGAATTAATTTCCTACCAAGTGCATATTTGCGCGACTGCTGTGGCTTTGCTGCCTTCGAATACCATTTAGAAAACGGTCAACTGCAAATCTAGGCTTATCTAGGGATGTAATCTGCTAAAATACGAAATTTATAATTTTGAAATTGTGAATTTCGTGGGCCACGAAATTATTCTTAGCGTCGTTTTTGACTGCCACGACTCATTCCCTTTAATCGCCAGAACAAATGGCCAACCAATGCTTGGCAAATGTAGCCATGTCCTTAACCTTAGAAAAAAACTTTCCTATCATATCATAAATTGAGTTGATGATAGAAACAATTATTGCTCTGATCTGCTGGGAAAATGATGGTAGGTTAGAGATAATATCATCCAAGTCAGTAAGTCAACTAAACATAAATATGATGTGTCGGTGGAGTCGTTTTCAACAAGGCACACAGCTGCCCTGCCGTTGTTGTGTGCGTGCACTGGCCAATATGTTATTGACCCTTTATGTTCGAATCTCCACTAAAGTTTTAGTGTAGCGACCTTCAACCTCGGTCGAGCGTAACTAATCTCTGGGTACGAGATTGGGAATAAGCTGCGACTTGACAATAGGGGGACACACTGACACACAGAAAAACTGAGAGATGTAAACATGTCTTGTTCATGGTTCGTCTTCGGCAACCTCACGGTCCGCGTGGAATAACAACACGATAGTTTATCACAAACAAAAAAAGCTTCTACATGTATCTCGGATATTTTTGTGCTTCTATTGTTACCCGTCAAATATTGATGACACGTCATCAGTTTTTCAACGTTATAGATTATTCAAAGGAATTTGAAAACGGTTGAAATCATAATATTTGCGGGTTCCGATGTCAAAAATCCGTTGCTATAGCCAACTGCAAGTTTTTCAAAGCAAATTGACTGTGTCAGTCGGTGTGTCTGAAATGACGATCCACCGCCGCCATCTTGGATATACATGCATTACAGTGCTACTCTATGGAGTATAGTCCACAAAAATGCATATTTGCGTGATGCCATGGGGTCACTCGTTCTGGATACTATTTAGCACCGCAGATTTAGGGCTCTCTTCCGATCTACTTCAATGAAATACAGAAATGTGTAGACCCAATTTGAAATGGTGAATTTCGCGGGCCGTGAAATTATTTCACTGACACGACTAATTCCCTTTATCGCTTCATCGACAAAGCAAGAATATGATTTCCTGAGTGTGGCGCTATAGGTCATCATGACTTCTCATACGAATCAAGGACAATAAATCTGTATAGCAAGTCGTTTTGCTTTGTGAAGTGTCCCTTAAAAGGTTATCTCGAATGATATGAAAAATATAAAGGATACTCGCCTACAGTTATTCCTAATGTTATAAATACTTCGGGCTTTAGTGATGAGGCACCATGATTGGTTAAATTACATAGGAGAATCCCACTTACCTATATCAGCGAAGAGGTTCCATGTAAAAGTTACTACTCTGCATTCCAGTTCCGAGTGGCGCGAGGTTTATCAACGATAGCTCCGCAACGGCTGGGCCGAATTTGACATACATGTACCATACATCAATCGATTTGTCTTTTTTGGCGCTACAGCCATCATCACTGTCATTTTCCCGCAAAACGTGACAGAAAAAAGTTCCTTCACAAATCACAGTTTGTGTTTACGGCCGAAATGGCGGCCATTTTGAAATGACGCAATGCATCGCGCACGTGTAAACTGCACTGAACACCGTGGCGAAATCAAATAAGTTTTGAGAAAGGGATCCGTTATGTCGGCCTTACGCGAAAAATGAAGATAGCAGAAAGATACCGGCAAGAAAGACAAGTCTATTGACGTATGTTTCGTCAAATTTGACCCAGCCGTTGCGGAGCTATCGTTGATAAACCTCGCGCCACTGGGAAGTGGAATGAAAACTGTAAGAGATCCGTCAAATTTATGACCAGTTATAATAAGGGTAATATAAGAATATAGATGGAACGGCACACGATGACGTGAGCCTTTGCAGGTAGAGGACCCTAACACACTGCCTCAATAGGTGTCACTAGTGGTTAAAATTATTGAATTGAAAGGGACATTCAGGTCCTGATCATTTTCCCACACAAAGGGCGTCCACTGCATAGGACCTGATTACTATAGTTATGATCCTCATAGGCTAAATGAATTGTTACTTAGACCTTTTTTCACAGTCGGTTCGATCAGGTGTAACGTTTTTCAGTGCGGCCTGTGCGCCAGTGTGACGTTACAATAGATTGACGGAATAAGCCGCGACTTGACAATGATCGACACACAGAGAAACAGTGAGTCTGTTTCCCAGTGTGTCCCAAACAATGGGAGTCACACAGAAAAACGGCCACACTGAAAAACGTTACATCTGCCTCTAGTAGCCGTAAGCTTTGTGCCGATATGAGGTGTGGGATTCTCCCGTTTGTGGTAAAATATAGCTTAATAAAGCGAATAGTGTCGAACATGATATATAATGATTGCCAACATGTTCTATATCATACTATTCGTATTAAAGGTGATAAATTGTTTCGGAATGTTATACGTGTATGCATGGACTGATGATCGGTTTCATGTACACTACATGTACTTCGGTAAGCATGCTGGGCTAAAGGCTATTAGTAGCATACTTCAAAGATGGAGAATATCAGGTATATGAAATGCTGTTAGTAGTGAATGGAGTCCAGATTCTGAAGTTGCAAAGATGCTGCCAGGTGGTTTTAAAGCCCGACCATAGTATGCGTTAGGTTGTGTATCTCGCGACGGCCGACGTAACCTTTGACATACATGTAGGCAACGTCGTATATTCATGCTCGACAAGACTGTTCAAATCTATCTTTTTTAATGATCTGAGTTACCAATTAGGTATTTGGAGTGTTGCTACACAAAAAAAGAATGAGTTGAAGCATGTCACCTTACCTGATGAAGGGTTAGTCACGCTATAACAGCTCGTTGAATTTCTCAAGTGATGAAAAGGATGGCGGCCATTTTTGTTTCGACATAGTATCAGTCCAGCCTCGGTGTTTATCACTGGCTATATATAGGTTGGACAGGAGACCAGTCTTATGAAGGTGGGGAGGGATAAAGAGTCACCTAACGCATAGAGTCGGGCTTTAAACGAAATGTATGGCGGGACAAGTCTACTTTTTAACAGCCCTCTATAAACCTGGATGTTGTATAAAGATGTAACACTTTTGATCAAAGAAAGTGTTTGATAAACAACATAGGGGGTTTGCCCCAGCAGGGTTTGGTAACTTACGGATGAAGTCCTGCTTTTCGCAGGCCACACTATTTTGATTCTACTTATTAGGGTCTATTCCTTTACATATGCAACTTTTAATAAGCGTGATGAAGTCGTACTCCGTCAAACTTTTGTTGGGCGGCATTGGCAAACGGGGTACAATGAAAAATATTACACCGGAAAACAAGGGCTGGGTCTTCTCCATTCATTAAACACAATAAAACGTATCATTCGTTACCTTTTATTTGTTCACTGATTGTCCACCTGTTGAAAGGTCAAGAGAGATATTAATCAAGTCACGTGTGGCTCAGTCCACCATCGCTCAAAGAGCAACTTCCGGAGGAGATAAAGCGACCGGCAGTGAAGTCAGAAAACAACGCCTACAATGTCAGATGTACTCCCGAGGCGATACGGGTTTTTCAAGCGAGGCGATACGGGTTTTTCAAGCGAGAACACAGGTTGCACAAAGTTGTACACACTTGACGCCTTTATTAAAGGTACTGTCACACTGAAGGTACTGTGACACTGAAGTAATTCTTAAAACGTCCCTCCCCGTCCTAAAAAAATCGTAAAACGGGCCGAGAACGTGTAACGTTGGCCAAATAATGTGTCGAAGTTCAGGAGCACCCATTCGGCAACATTTTCAAGAACGTACTGAGAACTAGTTTGGTGTGATGGGGGCATAAGATTCTCCGTGTTATTTACTGGAAGAGCCCTGTCAGCCGAGTGGTTATCACGTCCGCTGCGCAAGCGGCAGGTCCCCCGGGTCCCGGGTTCGAATCCAGCCAGGGCCATATGGGAAATAAATCCCTGGCTCTTCACATCCGACGTAGCTTGTTCCTTATACCCCCATCACACTGAGCTAGTTCTCAGTACGTTCTTGAAAATTTTGCCGAACGGGCTCAAACTGTGTGCGAACGGAGTGGACGTAGTGACAACGTTTTACAGTCTTTTTACGAACTTCGTGGATGGGAAGGGTGCTCCAGTACATCGAAGCATTATTTGGCCAAGGGTACACGTTCTAGCCCGTTTTACGATTTTTTTAGGACGGGGCAGGACGTTTTGAGAACGACTTCAGTGTGATGGGGGTATTACAAAGGGCAAATCCAAGTGAGGAACACGAGGAGCAAGAGATGGCTTCTTCCGTTAACCTTTAACAGAGCACTGGGGCTAATGATCTGAAACTTTCTACATATACCCCTGGGTCAGATGACCTGTGACCCCAGTTTCGGTCCGATTCGATTCTGGTACATTCACCCAGGTGAGCACATAGTCCATAGACCATTTCATTTTTACGATACAAAGGGCATTTTCAAAGTGGTCCAATAAATATCACCTGTGTAGGCATCCAAGTAATTCATGTACAGTACATGTAGCAGTATATCAAAATGCCATGAAATGGTACATGGCCCATGTGCTCACCTGGGTGAATGAAACAGATTGAATGAAATGAAATCGATCTTTTTATTATGCGTTTTTTGAGATTTTTCTTGCAGTTTTGATAGAGTGGAACTTTCTAAGGATTTGGGGCTTTGTGTTATCAAAATATGTTGAGTGGTTGCTGAGATACATGTATTTGAGATTATCAAAATTTTGATAATTTGATAATTTCCTATTTTCCACAAAATTTTGATATCAGTAAATAAACTTATGTCTATGACCGTACTTGTGAGCACTTATTCAGCATATATATTCAGAAACTTGATCAAAATTATGGCCGCATGGAACGTGCTTTAGTAGCTATTTACATGCACGGTTTATCAGGTCAGTAATTTGACAAAACATCGACAATTGCGAACCATCGATTTTTATCCCAGGAGGATACAACGGTTGGACGCTATGAGTAGATTCAATTGGTAAGCGTAAGTGCTCTCCGCCACGTGTTATTGTTTTAGAATGTTAGTATCGTCGGTTGCCATATACTACACCATTAGCAGTTTTGCTAATGGTGTAATATTTATATGGAAACGGATCAATGACTGAGAAATTGTCAGTTTTAAAAAGGCAGACTGCATTTGTGGTCAGTGGGAATATGGTAAATTGACGTCACAGTTCTATGCGTACTACGTAGTAAATTGTTGTGTAGAGTGTGGCTGTGACTACAGTCATCCACACTCCCACCGATTCGTATGGAGATAGATGTACTAGCGAGGTTTCGCAAATCTGACGAAAAACGAAGTACGAAATAGGAAATTGGACTTCATTTCCATGACGTAATGTATTTCAGGAGATGGTTGGTACCACAAATATCGCCTGCTGCAAGAGCTTCTTTTCGCGTTTGACATTGGACCGATAGAGTCACGGAATATATTAAACTTTAACATGCATCTTCGTTTCCACTTCGTAAGCACAAAATGGGAATTTAAAAATTCAAGGTGCACTATAACTATCTCGGTCTTACATGTACATGATACCGCTATGCTTAAAGACGCACTGGGAGGAGGGACGTTTGTGGTACCAACCATCTCCAGAAATACATTACATCATGGGAATGAAGTTGAATTTCGTATTTCGTACTTCGTGTTTCGTCAGATTTGCGAAACTTCGGTACTGTCTTTTACATGTACCCCGGCAGCCGAGTGTTGTCATGCCCGCTTAGCAAGCGCTTCTCCTCTGTTGTGTTTTTCTTTTTACTGACAATACGTACATATGGTCAGTGTTCTTGCTGTAATGTTCAGGAAAAAACCTCGCACCCGGGCTTCAGCTGAACTTTCGATTCGGTTGCTTCGTTTTATATCAAATATCTGCCAACCACCATACATCACATTATATACCCTCCAGGCATTTTCCTCCAGTGTTTTACATTTTCAAATGTCTGTAATCATAACTCCTTTTTACAGTAAAGTGGGAGGTTCTGCAATTAACTGATATCATATCCGATATATTTATGCTGGCATGTATCACGGATTTTTAATCTTAAAGCTATCGATTTTATCAATACCATTCGGAAATAAAGTTGTCAATTCGAAATAGATTGGTAGAACCAAAAATTGGGTATTTTCTTTAACATATAATGATTAATTGTTTTCATCATCAGTTTTTTAATTATTGCAAAATTTAGTTCAGTTTCTGATGAATAGGAATACATCAAATATGCAGATTAACATTTCAAGGCTGCAAAAATCGCCTGCGACGCATTGTCCTTTTAAAAGCGCTACGTGCGATAATCGTACTGTTAGGATTATTTGATAATTCAGACGCACACCCGGGACTTTTCATAAAATAATGGGGGCACAAAAAATGCACAAGCATATTTCCACCAGCTCAGTCCCTAACTAGTCCGGCCGATAAAGGTAAAAAACGGCGAAATCGGACAAATTGGTATAAAAGCAGGAAATTTGGCACACTGGTGAATTGTGGTTCTAGATGGACCAAAACAGAAGTTATAGCTAAACTCTGTGGTCACGTACCTGTAATGCGTGGCCAATGCATTTACCATTAGAAATGGCGAGATGCCCGTGCTCATAGATTGGTCCCAGAGTTTCGTTGGAAGGAACCGTTTGGACACAACATACCCCTAGCCTAATGCTTCAAACCATAAAGTTTTCGTTGTGGGTTGACCGTGATAATTTCAGGGTTTGGGGGTACTGAAAATATGAGGGGTAATTTCGCACGATATTTCAATGCAGCCACTCCATATCGGCGTAGTAATACACTTAGCCCACTGGAAGACAGGCTTATGATACCATCACTATCAAACTTTCCCAAAAGTTGAAAATTATTTTTCTCTTAATTATTTCTGTGTCAAACAGAATATTTAAGTGCCTTTTACTCGATATTATCTATGATAAATGGAGAAAACTGGGTTTTTAAGATCTACTTTTACCCCACGCTGATTGGTCAATTACTGGCACGTGACCTGTTTCCAGGCAGACACATGGCGGCCATTTTGAAAATGAAGATGGCGCCCACCAGGGGGCGTTTTCCACGTGTCACCCGTCTTTAAATTAACAACTATTAAAAACTGTACCAGTGTGCCAAATTTGCTGCTTTTATACCAATTTGCACGATTTTACCCATTACAGCCTAGACTAAACCTCTGGTTAGGACTGAGGTGGGTCACCCTGTTCGAGATCCAAAACATGCCATCCTGTCAGCCTCCTCCGTTTCAGAGGACATTCCTTTCCGAACGATACTGTTACTAAAATTACCATGTCGTGATCTAAAAAAAATTCCTGAAAAGAATATGAAAAACCTAGAGCACGAAGATTAAGATTAAGATTAAAGTAGGCACTTACCTGTAAGGATATACGTCATCAGAACAGCTAACTGCACGTATACTGCCGTTGACTCCATTGTTAAGAATAAATGCATTTGATGGCAACCACTCTTATACAACCTGAAAAAAATGTTACTTTTATGAGACTCCAACCACTTTCGTTTTTTTCCATGCTAATAATTTTATTTCTAGCGTATAAATTAACAATGTCATCCACGCTGGTGATTCAAACGTAAAAATCTTTTTTCGTACGCGATTTTTGCCCATGCATAACTAATCGTGTTGACTATTTTTGCAGTTGTTTAGGCAAATAGAAGGGGTGACAGCTTATTACGTAATCACCCGTCCCCCCCTTCCATTTACCAGATGAACTGCGAATACGACAAGCACCATTAGTTATGCGTCAACGACTTCGCGTACGAATAAAATAATTTTGTGTTTGAATCACCAGCGTGTCATCATTCACGTAAAAAATGATTTTTTTGAGGAAATTTTACGGATGGCGTACACAAGAATTAGGGTATTGTGCACCCTTTAAATATTTGGCAATATTTATGTTGTGTGGGAGGAAACCGGAGCACACCTGGAAATCTTACGGTGGCGAGGAAATATCCCCATCTCGCCAACATATAGACCTTTCCAACAAAGATGGTGGCCTACTAGTTCTCCCACATGACGTCATGGCCATTCATTCGCCATCGTCCAAGCATGATGTAACACTACCAAACGCATCCTCTCAGACAATTATTTTACCAAAACTTTTGTGCCCATGGCCCGCTTGACCAGCTACCGTGAGTGGCCTTTGAATGGTATTAAGCTTCTGACGTCATATGGTGAGAACTCTTAGACCGCCATCTTTGTTGGAAAGGTCTGTAACCACTGGCTTCATCACCATCTTCATCATCTTCTTCAGCATAAGGACTAAGTCCTGTTTACTGTTACGCTTAAGAGACCTAGTTAGGTAACGTTGTGCGCATGCTTGACGCGGGTGTGGATAAAATCAGAGCCGAAGTAGTAAAGTATCAAAGTGTGGATCAAAGTATAAATGGGAATAGATGTGGCAGAAGTCTCCCTACAGAAATCTAAGTCTAGTTTTATTGTTTATCGAGGGATTTGGATGGATATACAGAAACATTGACCATTGGAACATAACCTAACAGTAGCATACAACTGAAACTCGGGCAATTCCCCAAAATTATTTTTTTATATCTGGCGGCATGTATATATTCCTGAACATGTTGCCTCTCAAATTATATACTATGACCGTTACATATATCACATTGTCATACCACTCTCGTCATAAAACCTGTTAACACTAATTTTCTCATGTTCTATAACCAACGATTATTTGATATAATACTTTTAGTGTCGTTTATACTGTAATATAGACAGGTGAAGCCAATTGAGAGGACTCAAAATGGAGCCCTTGTACCAGGTACTTCTGCCTAATTACCCCACTTAGACAAGGTAATGGGTCAGGTAGCGTTCTGGCTATAAAAGAAATTAGATGAATTTTTCACACTGACATAACGGAATCAATCATGGATGGTTAAAAACGTGATAAAATTGATTCAAGATGTCCGGAACGCTCCTTTAAGTGGCTTACGCGAGAGAATTTTTCATGAGTTGGCTCTCGATCGCCTGCGATAAACGCAAGTGATGCCGATTATGGCGTCATAGTCTATTGATCTTGAGGCTCTTTAAATGCATTTTAACGGACATTTCACCACTTTCGTTGGTCCTTGGTCATTCAGTGGTCTGAAAGGATCAGGACAAAGTACCCTTGAGTTCCCCAGAAAGGTTTCTAGAGAGCGTGGCATGACTGGGGTAGTAATGTATGGCTCTTTGAGACTGTATTACAGTAAAAGTGCTGAGGATTTTTCTCACTGGCCATTTCCGTGTGGTCATTTATATGTACTCTTAGGGATAGTTGTCAGTTTAACGGAACCTTCAATACTTATGGCGGCTGTTACACTTGAAATCATGTGTTCCCGTGTAGCGCTGCAGTGTTTAAAGGGACTAGGAAATTTTTTTCAAGCTTCCGTTATTACAAAATGCTAGTCTTTCATGATAAATTCCCACCTTCAATTCACTTTTTCAATTAAGTGTTAATTACTGGCACCCAGACAAATCAGTTATCACCAAACCATGGAGCATTCACCACGTCACTGGGAACCTAATCAACATAATAGAGTACAAGCTCGCTCCATACAAAACATACAGCGATGAGGTTCCCAGTGACGTGGTGAATCCTCCATGGTGTGGTGATGACTGATTTGTCTGGGTGCCAGTAATTAACACTTAATTGAAAAAGTGAATTGACGGTGGGAATTTATCATGAAAGACTAACATTTTGTAATAACCGAAGCTTTAAAAAATTTTCCTAGTCCCTTTAAACCGGTGTGAAAGGAAAGAACCTCCCCGGGAAAAACTGCCCCAGGAACAAAAGATCCTATTGTTACATTCTAATCTCTGGTGATTGGTTAGCCATGCACCTTAATCCGTTATTGAACAATAGAAGCGGACACTTTTTACAGGGGGACATTCTTTACTCTTACACCTGCAGCACACTGGGCGATATCGCAAGCGAGCGAAATCGGCTGTTGACGCCAAGTGTGCGCTGGATAGCGATGTGTGGAATCCTCTCGCCAGCGATGTTGGTCAATTGTCAAACAATAGGGAGATTTAGAAATCAAACGTTAAACGTAAATTTTACGACAACGTTATTTTTCATACAACACATGAACCAGATTTTATATAGCATTTTCGGTACAAAAATATAAACGTTGTCGTTAACGTTTATCGTCTGATTTCTAAACCTCCCTAATGCCAAAGCCGATATCGCCAGGTAGTCCAGACAATCAATGAAAAAAATGGCCAGAAAACGGCAAAAAGCTTGTGTTGCAATTTGTTTAGGGTTTGGTCATTTTTTTCGTAGATTGGCTGGACTATTGTCTGTGGTGGCTGGGGGAAATCGCCTCTAGTGTGCTGCTGGTTTTAGTTTCGGTGGCAGCTTGCTGCACACTTCATCACCATCACTACTCACCACCACGAGCAGTTTTCATGAGTGCTAAAATCAAGTATTAAGAGTGAAAGAAAAAACTTTCCTCATGAAAACTTTTTTTTTCTGGTGAACTATTACATTATTACGATATTTCCAAATTTCCAAAATTTTGATGCAGAAATATGACCAACAAGATGTACTTTCATGTGAAACAAACCGTGTTAAAATTGGCCCAGTAGTATTTGAAATATTCAAGGTATCAGATGGAGATAAACTTTTGTCAAAGACTGTACATCATGTATACAAAAAATTACCCAATAAAAATATGATTTCTGGTGTGTTTTTTTCTGGTGAGCTATTACATAATTAAGATACTTCAAATTTTCAAAATTTTGACGCAGAAATATGACCAACAAGATGTACTTTCATATGGAACAAGCCGTGTTAAAATTGGCCCAGTAGTATTTGAAATATTCAAGGTATCAGATGTAGATAAAATTATGTCCATGGCTGTACATTGCTAGTACATGTGTATAATAATCCCGTCTTCAACAGTAAGACCAGACTTAGCCTAAGGGGTATTCCTGTCAATCTAGGACCAAAATATAAAAGAAAATGGGGTTGCCTACAATCCGGGCCTACAATACTACGATTTTCCCATCCAATAATGTCATGTATTGCCATCAGTGTATGTCTTTGATGTGCTGATGAAGAGTCTAGAAAATGCATGAAACTTTAAGAAATACTTACCTTATTCTCCCCGTCCGCACACCACGTGACGCTGTCAAAATATCACAAAAATCACTTCTAAAGAGTTTTCAAAATTTTGATAAATATCCGAGAAATGTTATCAACGAATAAAAATTATCAAACGCATTAAATCCGACACACAGGAATAAAACTGGAAAGTTACGTTCCGCTTCCACGAGCTTGATCCACGTCCGATCGTTAAGGCATCTATTGCACAAGTGCGGAACGCATTGGTGGTCGCGTGTATGGTCTCGAGCTCCGGAGACAATCGGCGCATGCAGCCGTGTCTAAAAATAGCGCACAGACGGATCCAAGAAATGGTGTGTCCTAGAAATTGTACAATGGCGCGTCGCAGTGGATTCCCATGCGGATTTGAGTCGTGTATCGTCTGTTAACCTATCTAACAGGAGTTGATTGGTACAGCAATTATCCAGCTATTGTAACCAATAGAGGAAAATGATGAATGTGTATTAAATGACAAAATGTCATGTCCTGTGTGCATCGATTTTTTAAAAGCTGCCGCACTCACATACATCAATGCTGTGCATCAATACCAGCACATGTGTTGGCAGTCGTAACTATGACCCAGGCTTGAAAAAAATTTAATCGTTTGGGAATCAATGGCACATGATCGATATCAATACTGCAGTTTAAACACAATACACCACCAACCAAAAGCAACGTGTGTAGGCCCAACGCCAACGACTACCTTAATAGTGCATATTGAATTTACCACATCAAATATCTGTGTTCTCGATCCGTGTTACAATCTGCCGACAAATTATAGACTCGTCCGCAAGGATGTGCACACTGACATGATAGCATCCCGGTTCCCGCCTCTGTGTGTCACCGAACACCATGTCACACGCACAGCATCATGAATCCGACATCCCTGTGTTTTCACTGCCTCGCTTTCATCCCTAGTGATGTAATATGCGCACGCGCCTTGAGGACGTAGATGATCACTGGGCAATGGTATCGATCGTACTATTACCAGCTGTCATTTGGTTGTCCTGGCAACGATTTAGATATAATTGTCAGCGAGGCTTACGCCATCTTTGGTTCAGCGTATGTACTAAACTCCTGCCGCAGTTTCAAACAGCAACTCACTACGTTACCCAGGCATGCAGGCCCTCAAACTGCTTCAGTTAATGCGATCCTCAGAGTCGAACTAACAGACTGCGTTAGCTGTCCGAATCCCGCCCGCTGGGGGGGGGGGGG
>NMRB01000539.1:270776-283133 GCA_002633025.1 Notospermus geniculatus
TCCGATTTCTCGAATGAGGTACTCGAGAAGCCTCGTCGAGGGCCCCGATCGCCTATTATTTTCCCGCGCGCAAAATAAATCTGCCGTAGAAAAGGACCTTTGCGGGTCGACTGAGGGTGGCTTTCCATTGGAGCGTTTTCGTGCGCGGAAACGCTCCAATAGAAAGCCGCCCTTAAATAAGGGGCGCAGTAATCCTTCCCGACGCTGCGTTAAACATATCCACGTTAAGGGGGAAACCTCTAATGATATTAGGGAGGTCTAGAAATCAAACGATAAACGTAAACGTTAACGACAACGTTATTTTTTGGTAGCGAAAATGCAATATAAAGTCTGGTTAAAGCGAATCGAAAGCGAAAAAATTTGATTTAGAAATAGAATTTGAAAGGGGACGAATTTTCAGCAAAAAATGTAAACAAACTTATCCAGAATGTCAACAAAGAAATTTTCGTGCATTTTGATTGGCTGAATTTTGTGTTTACAAACACCAGCCAAATGTAAACAAAATCCGCTATCGATTCGCTTTAATATGTAGTGTGAAAAATAACGTTGTCATAAATTTTACGTTTATGGTTTGATTTCTTAACCTCCGTAAAGTTGTTGAACTACCACTTATCAACCTCGCCTCATGTAGAGTAACTCTCGTTCCCAGGCTATCCACGTATGCATTGTATTGTAATCATACATTCTCCAATACTGGGACGAAAGGGAAAACTACGGTACTGGAGAGTGACGCAATCACCGCCGGTGGCGCCGGCTATCGGCAAAAAGTGGCAATATTGTGGCCTTTTAAGCAATGCCTGTTAATAGTGCACCGTATGTTCAAAATGTTCAAAATTCTGAATCACCTTTTTGCCCATCGACTTTAGATGTTTTCGACGATGCGAAACTGTTGCTCTTGGCAAAAGTCATTCAATGTTTTCTAATTAATCAGCCGCGTGTATTAGGCGATTAATTTTCGATTCAGCTCTTCAGTATATACTTGATGAGCAAAAACCATAGCAACTAATAAATTGCCATGATATACAAAGCCCAATTCAATCTGTCGGGTCAAAAATCGCTTAATAATTTATTACGCTGAACAATTACCTACACTGTATTGAACGATCTGATCTTTTTTTATTATTGCGGTTAAACGGTTCTTATCTGGGTAATCTGAAACCTCTGGTGTCTGCTCGTGCAATATTTTTTCTGCACTTTTTAGCAGTTAGATATCCGGAATTCTGTCCCACCTCAGGTTGGCAGCAAAAGTGCAAAAGTTTGGATAAGATATGACTCAATCTCCCTCTCCACCTTGATAAGACTGGTGTCCTGTCCAACCCGTATGAACCCAGTGGTAACACCTATGCTGGACTGATACTATGTCGAAACCTTAGCTGACAAAAATGGCCGCCATCCTTTTTATTACCTGAGAAGTTCAACGCGCTCCACTAGGCCTAAAATGCAAATTTGGATTTGTGGCTTGCCTGCCAAGGTGCGAAATGGGCTATACGTACGGATTTCTAGAACCAACTCGTTTATTGACCAATAGGCGTCACAAGGGCATGTTAGAATTGGCGCCAAACTATAGCCAGCCAATCAGTGGTCCGTTTTTAGCTCACCAGGGGTGAGCTTTTATGATGGTGCAGCGTCCGTCGTCGTCGTCGTCGTCCGTTAGCAGGGCACGTTTTATAACTACAGGGACTACTGACCTGAAACTTTGTCCATCTATACCGCAAGATCAGATGACCTATGACACCAAGTTTCGGTCCGATTCGATTCTTACCTTGGCCACCAGGTGGCGGAAATCAAAAACACAAAACGGACTTTGGAAAATGGACTTCGACAATGGCACATATGTCATAATTCTCAAGCCAGAATGTTTTGACCTTGAAATTTTGACAATAATCGTATTACCCTGGAACTCAAGGCTTGCCCTGGAACAGTTCGATTTTACATGTACGTCACTTGTTCTTCTGCTACGTTCACCCAGGTGAGCACATGGTCCATGGACCATTTTTAGGACCTACCATGTCTCGCGGAATTCTAATTTCAAGTTGTTTTTGCCAGGTGCAGTTTCTCGCTGTCCTGTAAACCACGAGGTTGTCTGGATCACCTACACGGGGAAGAAATCGAAAGCGACCTCGGTGAAAACACTTGATCTGGAGACAGGGAAACTCTGTCAGGAAGCATGCCTGAAGGAGACAAGCGTCCTGTGTTTGGCGACGAACTTCGTGCCTGGAAAATGTTACCTTGTTGCAAAAAACAGGGCTTTTTCCACCTCGAAGACGGACTTCACCGACGATAGAAGCGCGCAGTATGCCGAATGGCGATGCAAAGGTGATGATCGCGTATTATATTTCTGATTTAAGCATATGTTGAACATCTACATCTACCCCTCCCAAAAACTGTCCACCTAGTTACTCATTAAACTTGCTTTTCAACGAATTCGAAAACCTGACTCCAGTGCCACTTATGGCAAGCCGATTGTCCATTCCGGCCTAAACCATGGTTTACGACCCCTAAACCATGGTTTAGGACCCTATGATGTACGGTCCTAAACTACAGTTTACGTAGGACTCGTACACCATGGTTTAGAGCAAAACGTCTATTTCGGCAGTCTAAAGCATAGTTTAAACCGTGGTTTCGAGTAAGCCATGGTATCCAGGTCATAAACTACGGTTTAGAGTAAACTAGAGTTTAGACTCCCAAAACTACGGTTTAGGATTTCCTAAACTATAAGTTAACTCTAAACTATGGTTTAGGGACCCTAAACCACAGTTTGCTCCATACTATGGTATAGGATTCCAAGACGGTAGTAGGCCTATGCAGTGAATCTAAGTTCACTGAAAACTGCAGTTTAGGCTTCGGAACCGCAATTTGCGACATTCTGTCTTTTGAATGGACATCGTTTTCTGTAAACTACGGTTTAGGCTTCGTGAACTATAGTTTAGGGCTCTATACTAGAGTTTACGTCGGCGCTGAAATGGACGTTTTGCTCTAAACCAAGGTTTACGATAAACTGTAGTTTAGGACCGTAAACCATAGTATCGGGTCTTAAACCATGGTTTAGGGATCGTAAACCATGGTTCAGGCCGGAATGTACAATCGGCTTGACATAACCACTGATTCCAGAAGGATTAGGAAGTAACCGACGTACAGATTCGCAGTAATGGGCGAATTTACTGCCGTTAGAGGCCACCACCAGTTAGCGGTCCTTGGACGTCATGGAATTTGACTTGAAACCTCCTCCAAAATCATCGAAAATGCCTCCAAAAATTTCAGACCAGAAGAAATGCCCGACTGGCTTCAAGGTTGAATGGTCCTTGCAAAATTATCCAACGACCATCATCAAAGGGCGAGACCATAGGTTGATAGACAATGTCCAAGATAAAACCACTTGTCAAAATCTCTGTGAAGTCGAAGACTTGTTCTTGTGTACGTCCTTCGAGTATGCGAAAACCACGAAAGAGTGCATGCTCAGCAAAAAGAGGCGTAGCAAACTTCCAAATGGCGAACAGACTGCGACATCGACAGATTTCGAATATGCAGAATGGAACTGTGTGTGTAAGTCTCGGCCTTCTTTTTATGCCCACCACTGTTCTCATTTTCCGGTCCCTAAAAAGATCCGGTCTTTCTTTGTACAGCATGACTGGCTATTAGTCTGGACGCAAAACCCCGATTTTCAAAAAAGTGTCGAATTTTGGATAACAGCAGTTTTTTGCATTTTTTATGTCTCCAAATGACAGAGTTTCAGAATCCGCCGGGTGCCACTCTGGTACCATTGAGCGTTTTGAGAAAATCCCGTTTCCATGGAAACCGAAGCCAAATTTCGTGTATATCTCTTTCCAATCTCCAACGCAGAGGTCAGACGGACTGACCTCTGCCTGCAAACGTTTAGTGCATCGTACTGCTTTTCGCGTAGGAATGACGTCATTCAAGATGACTGCCTCCATGGTAGCACAGGGTTATATTTAACTCACAAAATCATAAGATCAAATTCGACGAAGCTGATTGGCCCGTCGACTTGGTTGCTTCTAAAATGGAAAATATTTCTGCCGGAATGGCGATACCGAAGCACAGCCATAGATGTAGTCGCCGCAAAAAAAAGTGCAACACAAAAACACCTTGGTAGTGTTGGTGTTTTGATAACAACCCGGAATTATGAGATGGCGTGAGTTGGCCTCTTCCTTACTTACCAGGGCCAATAATGCTATGCCTTCGCCATGATGTAAACATACAAATACGAAAGAAACTTACCATGTGTTTAAAGCTGTTTATTTTTAACTCCTGTTGCAGCTGTTGATGCTTCGAACCCTTGCCCTCCCGGAAGTTCAATCAAGTGGGTCGTGCTTGAAGGCAAAATACTTGATCCGTCGTATTTTCTCAAAGAGATGCCGATTACAGACCAAAATGTTGAGCCCTGTAAAACAGGATGCCTTGCTTTGAAAGGCTGCAAGTAAGATTGCAAGAAAAGTGAAACATGGGAGAATCCCACTGACTCATATCAAGAATATATTATTTTGAGATACATCATAAAGAAATCAAACATAAAGGTTCAACTTTCAAATTTAGCATTTTATAAATGTGGGCAGTATCTCTTTAAATTTCAACAGATTTTCGGTCTGACTCTTCCATATGGTAGGCAAGATCCTTCTGCATGTTTGGCGCAAGTTTTGTTTATTCTGACCAGTTAATCTTACCATACAAAAGGACTGTTAAGCAAGCCCACGAACGATAAGAGGGTAGGGTCATCTGTGCACGTACATTTGAATAGGCTAACGTACATGCACACAGAACACTATTGTGCTGAAAATAAGTGTAGCTCTGTTATCCTCAGAAATGGAATTCAAGGCATCAAGTTGACAGATTCATGTACCCACTACCATAAAAAATGAAGCTCCTGCCCACTACGTAAAGCAAAAATGCAGGCAGTGAGAGACATCTGGTGGCAACACGTGAAGTGTATCCCTCAGTCACTTCATCGTTGGCAGTTAGACCTTTATGTTTGATTCCTTTATGGAAACACGCAACTCAAGTCCGAGTCAGTTTTTGCTATCAGGTCTAGTTTAGCAAAGAGAACAGTCTCTTCTTAAAAAAACAACTCGCACGTGGCCCGATGGTAAGGTTATGTCTGAGGCCGTGGTAATTCATTTTTGCAACCGAATTTGACCAAGTTGTGAAAATTGGCCCCAGGGTTTAGCTGTAATTGGCCCTTTACTACTGCCCTATTTTTCTTTTTTGACAGAAGCAAAACCGTCGCATGTTCTCAACCGAGCGTTCAGCTATGAGATCCAAGATATATCCAATTTAAACTTTTTCCTCTGATTTAATTGGCCAATCTCATTAAATTTTGCGTTGTTTTATATTCATTAGGTGATTGCTCTCAACTTTGTAAAACCATACCCCGTTAAGGGAGTACAATGACAACATTCTCGTACATTCGTGAATAATTAAATTTGCCCCATTTGTGGGCAATTTTATAAGATGTTAATGTCACCGATGTATTTTATGTATCATCAATTGTTTAATCGTTATAATTTAATTGATATTAGGGAGGTTTCGAAATCAAACGATAAACGTAAACTTTACAGCAACGTTATTTTTCATACTACACATTACCAGATTTTGCATTGCATTTTTGGTACAAAAATAAAGTTGTCGTTAACGTTTACGTTTATCGTTTGATTTCGAAACCTCCCTATTACAGAGAGAATACGTTAGTTGTACCTGAACTTTAGGCCAGTCCATCGGGTCACAGGTCATATTAATTGAGACTTGTTGTTCCTTCTTTCGGTACATTCACCCAGGTGAGCACATGGTTCATGGACCATTTCATTTCAGGTCGTTTCACACTTCGGGCACCACTTGTTTCCTGAACAATGAAAAACGGAGAAACATTGAGGACAAAACCAAAGTCAAAGAGAGTCCAGGTAGCAAGCTGTACGATTGGTATTGCAAAAAATGTAAGTGGATAGAATGGAACAGCACAGAGATGGTGTTTTAACCACTTTTTGGCGCTGACCGCAATGGACTGGAAGGATAGGGGAGACCGGGGCTGGTTGTAACACTTTTTCTTTTGAGGTCGATTACTTCCTAATTACAGGAGGTATTTATAACCTGCTTGGTCTTTTGAATATTTGATATCAATGGTCACTTGTGCACTAAACAAAGTTTAGCCATCTCTATCCATGTCTCTGAAAAATGGGTCCAAAGTCGAGTGGTACCACCTGCCCCGTCAAAAAATTTCGGGGTTGGTTGTAACACATCTCATAAAGTGAGCATGGCAAATTTCCCTTTACTTCTTTATGTGTTTTTCAAAACGACACGGGTATTTGCCTCCTAAATAAACTTCTATAACACAGCAAATCCGTTCTTCTTACAAAAAATAATCGATTGAACAGTCTATAGGATGAGGGGTGAGGATTGATGAAAACCTTAATTTTGCCTATCTCCAAGTGGTGAGGTAAGCAATTTGGTTTTTTGCCATTTTATCAAAACCTGAAAAAGTGAGATAGGCAAATATCTTAGCAGGGTGACGATGTTACCATGTTTGTTACAACCAACCCCACCTATAGTTCAGGTCAAGTGTGGGCTGCAATACCAAAGCATGTGGAAGTGGGCCTTATCACTCTGGACCAGTTGTACAGGCTTTACATCATTATTCAAATAGTATCCAAACAAACTTCTAAAACTGCACAGGCAGTGAAGCAGAAGAGATTTTCTGATCAGGTCATTTTTTACTTTCATGTACTAAAAACGGTTTTTGTCGATTTTTTGGGAAGTCAATTCGGACATTCAGATGCCCTTTGGTACAAAGGTGGCCGGTATCAATGTCAATATATGTGAGGAAACTCAGCCCTTCCCAGTGGATATTCTAGGAAATATTAGCTCTGTTACAACCTACCCCTGTTACAACCAGCCCCGGTCTCCCCTAGCGATAATAGTGAGGTTTCGCAAATCTGACGAAACACGAAGTACGAAATACATGTACGAAATTGGACTTCATTTCCATGACGTAATGTATTTCAGGAGATGGTTGGTGCCACAAATATCGCCTGCTGCAAGAGCGTCTTTTAGCGTATGAGAACGATAGAGTTACGGTGTATACATGTATTAAACTTTGAAATTTATCTTTCGCTCCACTCCGTATACGAAGTGGAAATTTAAAAATTCAAGATGCACCATAACTCTCTCGATCTTACATCAGGGTAAAAGACACACTAGCAGCAGTGGCATTTGTGGTACCAACCGTCTCCAGAAATACATTAGGTTCTGGAAATGTATCCAAAGAAGAAAGCGCAAAAATTGACACACAAGATGATAAATAACAAGAAGTCAACTTCCAGAACTTGCGAATTTTCGACCCCAATCGGGGTCTTCCTCAGGCACTTTTCAGTTGGAGAGACCTGAAAAGACCTGGAAGGTCCTGGAAATGAAGTTGAATTTCGTATTTCGTACTTCCTGTTTCGTCAGATTTGCAAAACCTCACTTAATGTCCCTGTCACCTCTGCCACAAGAATAAGGCCCTCTTCTCAGTGTACGAATCACCAGAGCGATCACGCAGACTCATGCCCCTGGTAGTTGTTATACTCTAAACTCCCACTTACCTGTCCCATTCCTGAACTCGGGGAAAATGACCAAATCCTAAGTTGACGATAGCGCACGCTGTCATTCTTTGCCAGGCTCGGGAGTGGGACAAGTAAGTGGACAGGACATTACTGTTTCTGACCATATCCCCACCCCATTATCTTCAACTTTGGATTTAATCCCTTTTTTCCGAGTTCAGGAATGGGACAGGTAAGTGGGAATTTAGAGTATATTTTTGCTGGTACATGTATGTGAATAAAGTTCATTGTGATTTATCACCGAAATCGTCTCATTCTTCCCGAACACAGCCAAGCATTTTCCGATGACCTGTGAGAGGGGAAAACTGACAGAGTGGACCACCGAAAACACAATCATTAAAGGCCGTGATGACGTCATCATCCAAAAGATTCCGACCGCTCCCGATTGTGCAAAGAAGTGCAACGCGTCGGATGTAGACTGTCGTTCGTACGAGTATACGGCGACTGGACTCACGTGTGTGATTTCAGTAGATAGCAGTGATTCCATCTTGAGGTCTGAAAAGATCGGAAAGGTTGGGACTAACCTGTATGAATGGGACTGCAGAGGTAAGCATGCCTGTGATCTTAGTTTTTGTGTCCCGCTTCACCTGTTACGTCCGTCTGTCGCCGTCGTCCATTCGTCCGTTAACTTTCCCGTTACCGTTCATTTAGAAGAAAATTATTGGTCCAGTCAAATTGATTTTTTATATGTATGTTGGGGGTGACTAGAGGTCCTTTCGAAACAGGCCGCATTCCGATTTACAACATGGCCACCAGAGCCGCCATCTTTGATTAAATTTCTTATACATGTTGAGGGGACACCAACTCAACGTGCGGAGGCATATGCCACGCTCTGCGCTGCTCTTTTTGTTCTTTTGGACTTCTAGCTGTTGGAAAAGAGCAAAACTTTAACGCAAGTTGCAAGTGGAAAAAATAAATTGGAAATGTAGATGATCAAACAGAGTACATTTTGGCCTGGACTCCAATATGAGGTCAGAGAGATTATTTCCGAATGTTACCTATAAAAGCACACTGAAAATGTCTCTGAAAATATTTTTTTCCAGCCAATACAGTATGTCTGTACCCAAGGACACTAAAATGGCGCAAACTGCCGAAGGTGATGCCACCCTATCCATACGATCGCCACTTGACCGGCCTAACCGATGTGGAATGTCGGCAACGATGCTTGCAGGAGACTTCTTTTTCTTGCTTGACCGTGTTGATGACGAAGGATCAGGCCGGTGGGGACGTTTGTAACATGTACGGTGAATCGAGCCGAAGTCTGTCGAAAACTGCGATGAAGACCAGTACAACGGACACAGAGGAATGGACATGCCGAGGTAAGAACATGTCGCGCGGGGCGTTGACTTCCTCGGACGATCTCGAGTCATAGCTAAAGCCAGGTCACACTGTGGGCGAATCCCCGCGAACTAGAATGAAGTGGTCCATGGACCATGTGCTCACCCCTTTAGACATAATAGTGTCATGACAGAGAAAAGCATGCACATGGTCCATGGACCATTTCATTCTAGTTCGCGGGGATTCGCCCGTCTAAGTCGCCACTGTGTGACAGGGGCTTAAGAATGACGTCCAGTGGCGCAGCAGTCATCCATGTCATCGGGACGATCTGGAGTTGTAGCTGCGAAAGACGTTTGGCGGCGCTGCAGTCCTCGGGATGATCTCGAGTCGTAGCTAAGAAAGACGTTGGGTGGCGCTGCAGTCGTTGGGACGATCTCGAGTCGTAGCTAAGAAAGACTTTGGGCGGCGCTGCAGTCGTCGGGATGATCTCTAGTCATAGATAAGAAAACGTTGGGTGGCGCTGCAGTCGTTGGGACGATCTCGAGTCGTAGCTAAGAAAGACGTTGGGCGGCGCTGCAGTCGTCGGGATGATCGCTAGTCGTAGCTACGAAAGACGTTGGGTGGCGCTGCAGTCGGTGGGACGATCTCGAGTCATAGCTAAGAAAGACGTTGGAAGGCGCTGCAGTCGTCGGGATGATCTCTAGTCATAGCTAAGAAAGACGTTGGGTGGCGCTGCAGTCGTTGGGACGATCTCGAGTCGTAGCTAAGAAAGACGTTGGGCGGCGCTGCAGTCGTAAAGATGACCTGGAATCGTAGATTATGACGTTACAAAATTAGAAGAATTTGTGAGTTTTGATGAGCTACAACTCAACGTCATTTTTACGACTACATCGCCATTATATCCACTGAAATAAACAACACTTGTTGGGACTGTTTCACTTTCAGGAAGTTTCATTGGTTCATTTTCAGGAAAAATTCAATGCAAAAATGGGACACTGAATTGGGTCACGTTTGCCAACAGCCATATAAAGTACAACACTGAAGTTAAATTATCAAGCGCCCCAAAGATTGCCGATTGCCAGAGGGACTGTCTCAACGCGAAGACCATGAACTGTCGATCTGTACGATATGTTCAGCATGAACAGCTCTGCTTTCTGTCGGAGAAAGGATTCGAAGATGTTCCTAAGGCGGAATTTGTGAACCAAGAAAAAGTTGAGAGTCCCCTGATTTTTGAGTACTTTTCACAGTGGGTTTGTTCAGGTTGGTATAATGTATATTGATTTTCTAGAAGTTGTTGTACACCCCTCAGTACAAATGTTCAAAAGTGGCAGACTGCCTGCCACAGGTAGTTAAAGATGGGCCATATTCAAAAAGGGTGTTTAAAAGACTTAGACGCGTGCAATTCGTCAAATGCATGGTGGAAGTGTGTGCATTTAGTGAAGTTACACGCGTCTAAGTCTTAATCGCGCAATGATCACCCTTTTTGAATACGGCCCAATGTATCACGGGTATTTGGTGGGCCAAGAAAAATATTTGTCTATTTAAAGGGGCTGTTCATTTTCGTCACTTGAGGAATCTGAGTTGTGATCCTTGGAAAAACGGAAAATTAAAAGCTAGGCACTTGCAAATTGCAGGGATTATTTGTTGTGGTGTACAGAATAACTGCTGCAATTTGTAGCTTCATAGCTTTCTCCATTTTCTCAAGGATCACAGATTCCTCAATTGACGAAAATGAACAGCCCCTTTTGTTTGTTTGTGTCTAGTCTTTCTTTGTGTTATGAATAATTTGTTGGTGGCATGCCCCTCTAGAAATTCTTTTGGTACCAAAAGTATTCCATTTTGGTGGGTTGGCATGTCCCAAATAATAAACTGGGGTACTGAAACTATTCTACAGGTCGTTTGTTTTTTAGATCTGACGAAGCGATGCCCGGTCAACAAAGAATGGAAATGGTTCCATTATAAATTAAAAACTCCGACGGTCTTACCAAAGAAGATTTTGTATGCTGTAACGACGGAAGATGTATGTCGGCATTTGTGTGAGACGGAAAGACAGTTCGATTGCTGGTCATACACGTACCAAGCCAGTGAGAAGAAATGTGGTCTTAGAACGCATAAAGATGGCGAACAGACCCTAGAAGATTCAACAACCGTTTCACACGGTGCTGCGAAGTGTGTTGGTAAGTACAGTGTGTTAAAAGTTCCTCTGTACTGGTATTGAATTTTTCGGTGTTTTCAAAGTATTAGGAGAATGCAGGTAGAGGTCTCGTAGCTTCGTGAAGGTCCCCAAAATAGGGAGTTTTCGCAAAGCCCACGAAACGCCAACGCGAACGCCAAACACATTGTTCGATGCCACGAAGAGAGCACCGAACAAAAGGATAGGCGTTCGCGTTCGCGTTTCGGGGGCTTTGCGAAAACTCTATAATGCTTGCCTGAAACGTACTTCAAAGAGTCATGGCCTGTTTTCAGAACACATTGAAAAAACTGCAGGCAGGGCCCTATAATGTACATGTATTCAGATGGAGCACAGTACATTTTACACTACACTAACATCGGACGACAGAACTTCAAAAATGGGCTTACTTATGGTGATGGAGGCCAATCTAGGTCTATATATCTGTCTACTCAACAGTTCAACAATGATCGAGTCCTGTGGAGTGCCATATTTTGTGATATAATCCATCATGTATCACGTCATGACCACGTGGAATTCCCTTGTAGTTTGGTTCCAGAACCCACCGCTTGGGCTAAAAGGGTTCGGTATCGGCCTCGTTTGACCTTGACCTCACACACGAAATTCTGTGTGTCTGACGTCACAGAGGATAGACTGATTCGCGATCCCAACATAGCTCACGGTATGTTGGAACCGGGAACCAGTCTATCCTCTATTACGTCAGACACACAGCTTTTCGTGTGTGAGGTCAAGGTAAAACGAGGCCGATACCGAACTCTTCTGCGCCTAGCGGTGAGTTCGGGAACCAAACTAATTCCAGTGCCGGAAGTAGCCGGATGGCCCACAGAATCCCGAGTGTCCATCCGGGTCTTTTAGGTTATACCGACCCTAACCAACCTAGCGGAGGATCGTGGTACCAAACTATGATCTTTGTTTTCAGTAATGACTGATTTGCCTGGCTATAAACGTAACGTTGGCGGGTGCCACACTGATCATCCATTCTACAGAACCATCACTGACACCAACGTCACAGCTTGTAAAACTGTGTGCGACAGCCTGAACACGTGTAAATCATTTTTCTACTCGGAGAAAACGTGTAAGATATATACTGATGTTTGCCCAAGTCAACAACCAAACAACAAGGACTTTGATGCTGTATATGAAAAGGAACAAGCCAAACCACCAGGTAATTATTTACCACCAGATAACTATTTACCACCAGGTAACTATTTACCACCAGGTAATTATTCACCACCAGGTAACTATTTACCACCAGATAACTATTTACCACCAGATAACTATTTA
>NMRB01000539.1:283163-339982 GCA_002633025.1 Notospermus geniculatus
TACCAACAGGTAACTATTTACCACCAGGTAACTATTTACTGCCAGGTAACTATATACCAACAGGTAACTATTTACCACCAGGTAACTATTTACTGCCAGGTAACTATATACCAACAGGTAACTATTTACCGCCAGGTAACTCTTTACCGCAGGTAACTATTTACCAACAGGTAACTATTTACCGCCAGGTAACTATTTACCGCAGGTAACTATTTACCAACAGGTAACTATTTACTGCCAGGTAACTATTTACCAACAGGTAACTATTTACCACCGGCCGCTGATGTCGTCTATGTGTACAGTTGGGGTCAGAAGTTTACATACACTTTGGTAAAAATTATTCAACTCAAATTTTCAAAAGGTTTTATTGTTCTTTCCAAAACTTTTTTCATGGGGAATTATACTTAAGATGTCTACTTTATTTTCTTGCTTCATTCATTGGTTACAGTTTCTTTATTTCAGAATTATGTAACATAGTTTGTTCGATATCAGAAATACAGTGGCTCAAAAGTTTACATACACTATACATTAGTACTTGTAGCATTGCCTTTTACTGCCAGAACCTGACTAGGACATCTAGAATAACCATCCACAAGTGTCTCCCGATACTCTTGGGGAATTTGGGCCCATTCCTCTTGACAGTAGTTATGTAACACAGTCAAATTTGTTGGTTTCTTGCTCTGACTCATCTGTTAAGCTCATCTAAAAAGTTTCAATTAGATTTCAGTCCGGACTTCACGAAAATCACTCTAAAACCTTCCCCCTGTTGTCTTCAAACCATTTGTTGACTACTTTTGCTCTGTGCTTAGGATTGTTGTCTGATTGAATGTTCCAATCACGCCCTGGCTTCAGTGATTTGGCAGAGGCCTTGATGTTGTCATCAAGAATCTTGAAGTAATCCTTTTTCTTCATGATCCCATTGACCTTCTGGAGTCCCCCCGTGCCGGTTGCAGCAAAGCATGATGCTACCACCACCATGCTTGACGGTTGAGATGATGTTCGTTGGGTTGAAGGCCTCGCCCTGTTCATGCCAGATGTTCTTCTGGTCATTATGATCAAAATGCTCCATTTTCATTTTGTCAGACCGCAGAACCTTCCTCCAAAACGCTGATTCTTTGTATTGATGCTCCTTTCCAAACTTCTCCCTTGATTTTTTGTGCCGACCTTTGAGCAGTGGCTGCTTCTTTGCGCGGTACCACTTCAGTCCATGTCGATGCGGAACATCCTTAACCGTAGATCCTGGCACACTCAAACCTGCATCTTGGAGATCCTTGCAGAGCTGCTTTTTTGGGTCACCTGTGGTTGATTTTCACATTTGCACCAGTGTCTGTTCGTTTTTGGGGGGTCAGTTTCCTGTTTCTTTCGCCCCTTGGCTTGGTCAATGTGTTCCCAAGGTCCTTGTTCTTCCTGACGATGGTGTGAACGGAAGCCCTGGGTACCCTTAACTGCTTAGCAATGTGGCCTAGTGAGGACCCTATCTTGTGAAGATCAACCCCACGTTTTCTAAGGTCTTGGCTGTACAATTTGGATTCTCCCATCTTGTCTCGATAGTTCTGACTGTAGCAAAGGGCTAAAGACCATAGAAATGCCTTCTCATGTAGCCACTATGGGATGTCCTGGGTTATTATATAACTGATGTGATGACCAATGATCACTAAAATGACTGTGAGGTACCAGTAATCAATTTTTCGAAGATTCGAGGTTGTGTTTTTAGAGTTTGATTAGGTGTATGTAAACTTTTGAGCCACTGTATTTCTGATATCGAACAAACTATGTTACAAAATTCTGAAATAAAGAAACTGTGATCAATGAATGAAGCAAGAAAATAAAGTAGACATCGTAAGTATAATTCCCCATGAAAAAAGTTGTTGAAAGAACAATAAAACCTTTTGAAAATTTGAGTTGAATATTTTTTACCAAAGTGTATGTAAACTTCTGACCCCAACTGTAAATGGTAGGGGACCACGACATGGGGCATCTACTTTTGATTTACCTGTAGGCCTGTAGACCTCATCTGTAGTACAGCCTATAGCTAAGCCAAACAGCACAAAAAACGACACACAAAATGATAGTAAAAGTAACGTCGTCTTCGAATTACGCAAATTTTCGACCCCAACCGGGGTCTTCGTCAGGTACCTTTCATGGGTGGCGTCCACTAGAGCGCCGACAAGATTAGGAAGGGTTGCGGAAGCAAATTATGCCATTTCGGCATCCTTTCCGCGTCAGACACGAAAAAAGTGTGCGAATCATCGTTTCCTGGGACATTACTACGAATCTCTGCAGACATACCTGGGAGTGTCCTAGGAATCAATCGTGAAGGGCCCGAAATGCTGCTGATCGTAGCAGGACAGCGCGGACCCATCTAGGATAACACCAGGAGTGGTAAAATCATGGACTAGGACAATCGGGCAGATATGCGGACAATATGAGGAAATAATTCAAGGTTATAAATTCTGCGCCGAATTTGGATTTTTCTCATATGTTTGCTAGCCGTCATGAAGTTAGGAACAACGGCCACACTGAAAAACGTTACGCCGGCCATAAACTCCTCCACGCCGCAACCTGTTGACCTTTCCGTGTCTTGTCCGCAAATGTCTTGACGGCTTCGCGCACTCGCTTATTTTGATCTGCATCGGCTCCGCGCTTTCCTGAAACAGTCCGCGTGGCTTCTGCTTGCCTTCGCGAAGCTGCCCGCACAGCAGAAGCTTTCAGGAGCGTTTGCAGAAGTGTTACAGAAAGGCGGGATGTCCTGACGATGTCCGCACGACAATGCAGACAAGTTGCCGAAGGTGTCGGGAAGGTCATTTCCGCGTCGAAATTTTGGTCTCGATCAAAATTTGGATGCGGAAATTTCGCCCTCTCCCGAACGTGCGGAAATACCGGGAACTGCTTAGGAATGATAAAGACAGTGAACGGAGTCTTTCAAGAATATGCGGAGAGGTTGCAGAATGAATGCGGAATTGCTAAATTTGCGTTCCGCGTCTTGTCCGCGCCCTAGTGGACGCTAGGTTTCAGGGGGAAACTTGTCGAAAATTTGCGAAACTCGGAGACGACTTTTACTTGTACTATCATGTAGAACCGTCTATCGTGTGATATACACTGTTTAAAGATCCAAGCCGGACTTCGATAGCGGTTAATTTCGTGCTCCATTTGACTGCTGCAGCTACACCAGCAAAATGCAAAGAAGGGCTCACATTGGTCTGGGTCGAAAGCATCCAGAAACTCACACGCAACCATGATGATCTTGTCATCACCGCAAAAGACGTGACGGAATGCAAGACTGCGTGCGAAACAGAAACTCGCCTGCTGTGTCGATCAGTTGAATATAAACCCTCAACAACAGAGTGCGTACTCTCCACAGCCAATGGCAATGGCGCTACTTGGACTACATGGGACTGGACTGATGATGACGTCATCTATGGAGAGTGGAAATGTTACAGTAAGTACACATGAACATACAAGGTGGCCAAAAAAGCACAAGCATTTTTCCAAGTGCAATATTTTTTCTGCACTTTTTAGCAGTTAGATATCCGGAATTCTGTCCCACCTCAGGTTCGATAAGATATGACTCAATCTCCCTCCCCACCTTGATAAGACTGGTGTCCTGTCCAACCCGTATGAAGCCAGTGGTAACACCTAGGCTGGACTGATACTATGTCGAAACCTTAGCTGACAAAAATGGCCGCCATCCTTTTCATTACCTGAGAAGTTCAACGCGCTCCACTAGGCCTAAAATGCAAATTTGGATTTTTGGCTTGTCTGCCAAGGTGCGAGATGGGCTATACGTATCTTGCTCATTACGGATTTCTAGAACCAACTTGTTTATTGACCAATAGGCGTCACAAGGGCATGTTAGAATTGGCGCCAAACTATAGTCAGCCAATCAGTGGTCCGTTTTTAGCTCACCAGGGGTGAGCTTTTATGATGGTGCAGCGTCCGTCGTCGTCGTCCGTTAGCAGGGCACGTTTTATAACTACAGGGACCACTGACCTGAAACTTTGTACATGTATACCGCCAGGTCAGACGACCTATGACACCAAGTTTCGGTCCGATTCGATTCTTAGCTTGGCCACCAGGTGGCGGAAATCAAAAACACAAAACGGACTTTGGAAAATGGACTTCGACAATGGCACATACACATATGTCATAATTCTCTAGTCAGAATGTTTTGACCTTGAAATTTTGACAACAATCGTATTACCCTGGAACTCAAGGCTTGCCCTGGAACAGTTCGATTTTACATGTACATCGCTTGTTCTTCTGCTACGTTCACCCAGGTGAGCACATGGTCCATGGACCATTTTTAGGACCTACCATGTCTCGCGGAATTCTAATTTCAAGTTGTTTTTGCCAGGTGCAGTTTCTCGCTGTCCTGTAAACCACGAGGTTGTCTGGATCACCTACACGGGGAAGAAATCGAAAACGACCTCGGTGAAAACACTTGATCTGGAGACAGCGAAACTCTGTCAGGAAGCATGCCTGAAGGAGACAAGCGTCCTGTGTTTGGCGACGAACTTCGTGCCTGGGAAATGTTACCTTGTTGCAAAAAACAGGGCTTTTTCCACCTCGAAGACGGACTTCACCGACGATAGAAGCGCGCAGTATGCCGAATGGCGATGCAAAGGTGATGATCGCGTATTATATTTCTGATTTAAGCATATGTTGAACATCTACATCTACCCCTCCCAAAAACTGTCCACCTAGTTACTCATTAAACTTGCTTTTCAACGAATTCGAAAACCTGACTCCAGTGCCACTTATGGCAAGCCGATTGTCCATTCCGGCCTAAACCATGGTTTACGACCCCTAAACCATGGTTTAGGACCCTATGGTGTACGGTCCTAAACTACAGTTTACGTAGGACTCGTAAACCATGGTTTAGAGCAAAACGTCTATTTCGGCAGGTCTAAACCATAGTTTAAACCGTGGTTTCGAGTAAGCCATGGTATCCAGGTCATAAACTACGGTTTAGAGTAAACTAGAGTTTAGACTCTCAAAACTACGGTTTAGGATTTCCTAAACTATAAGTTAACTCTAAACTATGGTTTAGGGACCCTAAACCACAGTTTGCTCCATACTATGGTATAGGATTCCAAGACGGTAGTAGGCCTATGCAGTGAATCTAAGTTCACTGAAAACTGCAGTTTAGGCTTCGGAACCGCAATTTGCGACATTCTGTCTTTTGAATGGACATCGTTTTCTGTAAACTACGGTTTAGGCTTCGTGAACTATAGTTTAGGGCTCTAAACTAGAGTTTACGTCGGCGCTGAAATGGACGTTTTGCTCTAAACCAAGGTTTACGATAAACTGTAGTTTAGGACCGTAAACCATAGTATCGTGTCTTAAACCATGGTTTAGGGATCGTAAACCATGGTTCAGGCCGGAATGGACAATCGGCTTGACATAACCACTGATTCCAGAAGGATTAGGAAGTAACCGACGTACAGATTCGCAGTAATGGGCGAATTTACTGCCGTTAGAGGCCACCACCGGTTAGCGTCCTTGGACGTCATGGAATTTGACTCGAAACCTCCCCCAAAATCATCGAAAATGACTCCAAAAATTTCAGACCAGAAGAAATGCCCGACTGGCTTCAAGGTGGAATGGTCCTTGAGAAATCCAACGACCACCATCAAAGGGCGAGACCATAGGTTGATAGACAATGTCCAAGATAAAACCACTTGTCAAAATCTCTGTGAAGTCGAAGACTTGTTCTTGTGTACGTCCTTCGAGTATGCGAAAACCACGAAAGAGTGCATGCTCAGCAAAAAGAGACGAAGTAAACTTCCAAATGGCGAACAGACTGCGACATCGACAGATTTCGAATATGCAGAATGGAACTGTGTGTGTAAGTCTCGACCTTCTTTTTATGCCCACCACTGTTCTCATTTTCCGGTCCCTAAAAAGATCCGGGGCCGTATTCTAGAAGCTTCCTTAATTGTAAGGTCGACCTTAATCTATTGTATTCTACCCTGCAAACAATAGCTAAAGGTCGACCTTACACTTAAGGAAGCTTCTAGAATACGGCCCCCGGTCTTTCTTTGTACAGCATGACTGGCTATTAGTCTGGACGCAAAACCCCGATTTTCAAAAAGTGTCGAATTTTGGATAACAGCAGTTTTTTGCATTTTTTATGTCTCCAAGTGACAGAGTTTCAGAACCCGCCGGGTGCCACTCTGGTACCATTGAGCGTTTTGAGAAAATCCCGTTTCCATGGAAACCGAAGCCAAATTTCGTGTATCTCTCTTTCTCCAACGCAGAGGTCAGACGGACTGACCTCTGCCTGCAAACGTTTAGTGCATCGTACTGCTTTTCGCGTAGGAATGACGTCGTTCAAGATGACTGCCTCCATGGTAGCACAGGGTTATATTTAACTCACAAAATCATGTGATCAAATTCGACGAAGCTGATTGGCCCGTCGACTTGGTTGCTTCTAAAATGGAAAATATTTCTGCCGGAATGGCGATACCGAAGCACAGCCATACATGTAGTCGCCGCAAAAAAGTGCAACACAAAAACACCATGGTAGTGTTGGTGTTTTGATAACAACTCGGAATTATGAGATGGCGTGAGATGGCCTCTTCCGTACTTATCAGGGCCAATAATGCTATGGCTTCGCCATGATGTAAACATAGAAATACGAAAGGAGCTTACCATGTGTTTAAAGCTGTTTATTTTTAACTTCTGTTGCAGCTGTTGATGCTTCGAACCCTTGCCCTCCCGGAAGTTCAATCAAGTGGGTCTTGCTGGATGGTAAAATACTTGATCCGTCGTATCTTCTCGAAGAGATGCCGATTACAGACCAAAACGTTGAGCCCTGTAAAACAGGATGCCTTGCTTTGAAAGGCTGCAAGTAAGATTGCAAGAAAAGTGAAACATGGGGGAATCCCACTGACCTCATATCAAGAATATACCGATATATTGAGATACATCATAAAGGAATCAAACATAAAGGTTCAACTTTCAAATTTAGCATTTTATAAATGTGGACTGTATCTCTTTAAATTTCAACGGATTTTCTTTTTTTTTTGACTCTTCCATATTATGTACATGTAGGCAAGACCCTTCTGCATGTTTAGTGCAAATTTTGTTGAATTCTGACTAGTTGATCGTATGATACAAAAGGACTGATTAATGAGTACCCCACGAACGATGAGAGCGCATGGTCATCTGTGTACATTTGAATAGGCTAACGTACATTTGCACATGGAACATTAATTGTGCTGAAAATAGCTCTGTTATCCTCAGAAATGGAATTCAAGGCATCAGGTTGCCAGATTCATGTACCCACTACCATAAAAATGAAGCCCCTACCTATTACATAAAGCAAAAATTCAGGCAGTGAGAGACATCTGGTGGCAACACATGAAGTGTATCCCTCGGTTCATCGTTTGCAGTTAAACCTTTATTTTTGATTCCTTTATGGAAACACGTAACTCAAGTCTGAGTCCGTTTTTGCTATCAGGTCTAGTTTAGTAAAGAGAACAGTCTCTTCTAAAAAAACAACAACTCGCACCTGGCCCGATGGTAAGGTTACATGTATGTCTGAGGCAGTGGTAATTCATTTTTGCAACCCAGTTTAACCAAGTTGTGAAAATTGGCCCCAGGGTTTAGCTGTAATTGGCCCTTTACTACTGCCCTATTTTTCTTTTTTGACAGAAGCAAAACCGTCACATGTTCTCAACCGAGCGTTCAGCTATGAGATCCAATATCCAATTTAAACTTTTTCCTCATATTTAATTGGCCAATCTCATTAAATTTTGCGTTGTTTTATATTCATTACGTTATTGCTCCCAACTCTGTAAAACCATACCCCGTTAAGGGAGTACAATGGCAACATTTTTATAGATTCGTGAATAATTAAATTTGCCCCATTTGTCGGCAATTTTATAAGATGTTTGTGTCACCGATGTTAATAACGTATTATCAATTGTTTAATCTTTATAATTTAATTGATACTATGGGAGAATACGTTAGTTGTACCTGAACTTTAGGCACGCTGCCAGTCAGTCCATCGGGTCACAGGTCATAATAGGGAGGTTTCGAAATCAAACGATAAACATAAACGTTAACGACAACTTTATTTTTGTACCGAAAATGCAATGCAAAATCTGGTTAATGTGTAGTATGAAAAATAACGTTGTCGTAAAAGTTTGGTTTATCGTTTGATTTCGAAACCTCCCCATTAATCGACACTAGTTGTTCCTTCTTTTGGTACATTCACCCAGGTGAGCACATGGTTCATATACCATTTCATTTCAGGTCGTTTCACACTTCGGGCACCACTTGTTCGCTGAACAATGAAAAACGGAGAAACATCGAGGACAAAACTAAAATCAAAGACAGTAAAGGTAGCAAGCTGTACGATTGGTATTGCAAAAAATGTAAGTGGATAGAATGGAACAGCACAGAGATGGTGTTTCAACCACTTTTTGGCGGTGACCGCAATGTAACGAAAGGATAGTGATAATAGTGAGTTTAAGAAACCAAACGTTAACGCTAACGCCAACGCTAATTACGTCAAAATGACGTCACCCCCAGAAGAAATACAACGAATTCATTCGATGTGACGTCAAAATGATGTCATTATAAAGATAATGTATCACGACTTCATTGTTTACATTCCATGTTTGTAAACATGGATGTTTACATTATGTTATTTTGGACTTTTGGGACATGCCAACCCACCAAAATGAGTACTTTTGGAATCAACAGAATTTCTAGACAGGCATGCCACCAACAAATTACTCGTAAGACAAAGAAAGCCTGGACATAAACAAACAAAATGTAAATAAACAATGAATTTCGTGGCCCGCGAAAATACCCGTGATACATTATCTTTAACGTTAGCGTTAGCGTTAAAGATAATGTATCACAGGTATTTTCACGGGCCACGAAAATCATTGTTTATTTACATTTTGTTTGTTTATGTCCAGTCTTTCTTTGTCTTATGAGTCATTTGTTGGTGGCATGCCCCCCTAGAACTTATTTTGACACCGAAAGTATTCAATTTGGTGGGTTGTCATGTCCCAAAAGCCCAAAATAACAAAATGTAAACATCCATGTTTACAAACATTGAATGTAAACAATGAAGTCGTGATACATTATCTTTAACGTGTGGTTTCTTAAACTCACTAATAGTGAGGTTTCGCAAATTTGACGAAACACGAAGTACGAAATACATGTACGAAATTGGGCTTCATTTCCATGACGTAATGTATTTCAGCAGATGACTGGTACCATAAATATCGCCTGCTGCAAGAGCGTCTTTTAGCGTATGAGAACGATAGAGTTACGGTGTATACATGTATTAAACTTTGAAATTTATCTTTCGCTCCACTCCGTATACGAAGTGGAAATTTAAAAATTCAAGATGCACCATAACTCTCTCGATCTTACATCAGGCTAAAAGACACACTGGCAGCAGGGGCATTTGTGGTACCAGTCATCTCCAGAAATACATCAGGTCCTGGAAATGAAGTTGAATTTCGTATTTCGTACTTCGTGTTTCGTCAGATTTGCGAAACCTCACTTAATGTCCCTGTCACCTCTGTCACAAGAATAAGGCCCTCTTCCCAGTGTACGAATCACCAGAGTGATCACGCAGACTCATGCCCCTGGTAGTTGTTATATATGAATAATTGCTGATATCAATAAAGTTCATTGTGATTTTATTACTGAAATCGTCTCATTCCTTCCGAAAACAGCCAAGCATTTTCCGATGACATGTGAGAGGGGAAAACTGACCCAGTGGACCACCGAAAACACAATCATTAAAGGCCGTGATGACGTCATCATCCAAACGATTCCGACCGCTCCCGATTGTGCAAAAAAGTGCAACACTTCGGATGTGGACTGCCGTTCGTACGAGTATACGGCGACTGGACTCACGTGTGTGATTTCGGTTGATAGTAGTGATTCCATCTTGAGCTCTGAAAAGATCGAAAAGGTTGGGACTAACCTGTATGAATGGGACTGCAGAGGTAAGCATGCCTGTGTGATCTTTGTTTTTATGCCCTGCTTCACCTGTTACGTCCGCGTCCGTCGGCGTCGTCCATCCGTCCGTTAACTTTCCCGTTTACCATTCATTTAAAAGAAAATTATTGGTCCAGTCAAATTGATTTTGTGTATGTATGTTGGGGTGTGACTAGAGGTCCTTTCGAAACAGGCCGCGTTTTGATTTACAGTATGGCCACCAGAGCCGCCATCCTGAAATCAGATTCCGTCGATTTCGGGGAGAACCGTTTGTCCAATCAAATTGATTTTTTGGATGTATGTTGGGGGTGTCTAGAGGAAGGTTCCTTTCGAAAATGGCCGCATTCCGATTTACAACATGGCCACCACAGCCGCCATCTTTGATTAAATTCCGTATACATGTTGAGGGGACACCAACGCAACATACATGCGGAGGCATATGCCACGCTCTGCGTTGCTCTTGTTGTTCCTTTGGACCTGTTGGAAAAGAGCAAAACTTTAACGCAAGTTGCAACTGGAAAAAAGAAATTTGAAATGTAGATGATCAAACAGAGCACATTTTGGCCTGGACTCCGATATGAGGCCAGACAGATTATTTCCGAATGTTACCTAAGCACACTGAAAATGTCTCTGAAAATGTTTTTTCCAGCCAATACAGTATGTCTGTACCCAAGGACACTGAAATGGCGCAAACTGCCGAAGGTAATGCCACCCTATCCATACGATCGCCAGTTGACCGGCCTAACCCAAACGGAATGTCAACAACGATGCTTGCAGGAGACTTCGTTTTCTTGCTTGACCGTGTTGATGACGAAGGATCACGCCGGTGGGGACGTTTGTAACATGTATGGTGAATCGAGCCGTAGTCAGTCGAAAACTGCGATGAAGACCAGTACAACGGACACAGAGGAATGGACATGCCGAGGTAAGCACCGCAGTGCATCAGTCGTCACGGTAGTCTGTGATAACCGCAGTTAGGCCATTATTTTAAAAAAATCTTTAGTTTAGCATCAGTCATACCTATAAAAAGTGAGGAGGGAGGAGAGTTTTTTTATTTTTTATTTTATTTTTCATATTGAAATGTGATCATCGGAAGAGAGCATTGCAGCTTAAATCATACAATGGACAAACCCTTAGAAACTCAAAGAGGTTTTTATTTCAAAAAGTACAAATACGAGTCAGTGGCCCAATTGAGGATCGTCAGAGTTTGTTGTAAAATGGTAAACTAAAAGAGGATTTTTTTTAATTAAAAAAATATTTGAGGCAAGAAATTTCTAGGCGGCAGGTGATGCTAAACTAAAGATTTTTTATTTGGCCTTATTAAGACGTTGATGTTTGTGATCTATCCAGTAGTCATTCGATGACTACCGTATTCGATCTCAAATCGTAGCTAAGAAAGACGTTGGGCGGCGCTGCATTCGTAACGATGACCTGGAATCGTAGATGATGACGGGGTTTGTGAAGTTTGATCAATTGCACTCAAGGTCATCTTTTCGGCTGCAGAGCCATTATACCCGCTGAAATTAACAACCCTTTCAGAAAAAAAAGTTTTATTTTATCACTTTCAGGAAAAATTCAATGCAAAAATGGGACACTGAATTGGGTCACGTTTGCCAACAGCCATATAAAGTACAACACTGAAGTTAAATTATCAAGCGCCCCGAAGATTGCCGATTGCCAGAGGGACTGTCTCAACGCGAAGACCATGAACTGTCGATCAGTACGATACGTTCAGCATGAACAGCTCTGCTTTCTGTCGGAGAAGGGCTTCGAAGATGTTCCCAAGGCGGAATTTGTGAACCCACAAGTTGTTGAAACTCCCCTTATTTATGAGTACTTTTCACAGTGGGTTTGTTCAGGTTGGTATTAAACTCCCTACGCAGTTGTGTACCGCGCCCCCTTCGGTTTACCCGCTCTCCACAACTGCTTAACTTCGTAAAATTCGCCGCGTTTGGTCAACAGATGGCGCTGAGAGAGTCAACCAATGACAATAGCAATAGCCACCCGTAACCAAGCTGGCCTGAGACACTTTTCCATTGGCCAAACGGTTCGTAGCCATGGTAGCACAAGAACATCCGTTGCCAACGGGCCAAAGAGTTCTGAAAGCAGCGTGCTGATAGGCTGTAAAACTCGCGCCAGGCCCTCACGCCATCTGTTGATCAAACGCGGCGACTTCCACGACGTAAAGCAGTTGTGGAGAGCGAGTAAGCCGAAGGGGGCGCGACTCACAACTGCGTAGGGAGTTTAGGTTGGTATATACCGGTATTCATTTTCTAGAAGTTGTTGTACACCCCTCAGTTCAAGTGTCCAAAAGTGGCAGACTGCCTCCCACAGGCATTAAAGATAATGTATCACGGGTATTTTGGAGGGCCAAGAAAATCATTTGTCTGTTTAAACGGGCTGTTCATTTTCGTCACTTGAGGAATCTGAGTTGTGATCCTTGGAAAAACGGAAAAAGCTGGGCACTTGCAAATTACAGGGATTATTTGTTGTGCTGTACAGAATAATCGCTGCAATTTGTAGCTTCATAGCTTTCTCCATTTTCTCAAGGATCACAACTCAGATTCCTCAATTGACGAAAATGAACAGTGTCACGTCTTTCTTTGTTTTCTGAGTAACTTGTTGGTCCCGCTAGAAATTCTTTTGATACCAAAAGTATTCCATTTGGTGAGTTGGCATGTCCCAAATAATAAACTGGGGTACTGAAACTATTCAGTTCTACAGTTTTTTTGTTTTTTAGATCTGACGAAGCGATGTCCGGTCAACAAAGAATGGAAATGGTTCCATTATAAATTAAAAACTCCAACGGTCTTACCAAAGAAGATTTTTTATGCTGTAACGACGGAAGATGTATGTCGGCATTTGTGTGAGACGGAAAGACAATTCGATTGCTGGTCATACACGTACCAAGCCAGTGAGAAGAAATGTGGTCTTAGAACGCATAAAGATGGCGAACAGACCCTAGTAGATTCAACAACCGTTTCACACGGTGCTGCGAAGTGTGTTGGTAAGTACAGTGTGTTAAAGTTCCTCTGTACAGGTGTAATGTGTGAGAATGCCCCCCTTATGACAATGCCCGCTTTATTGTTCGGCGGGCACTCAAATACAGAAAGACATGTTGATCAGTGCGTCCCTCATTGTCACGTTGCCGCTTATTCCGTCAATCTTTTGTTTGGGGGCATTGGCAAACGGGGGGCAGTGAAAAACATTACACCGGTATTGAATTCTTCGGTGTTTTCAAAGTATTAGGAGAATGCAGGTAGAGGTCTCATAGCTTCGTGAAGGTCCCCAAAATAGGGAGTCTTCGCAAAGCCCACGAAACGCCAACGCGAACGCCAAACACATTGTTTGATGCCACGAAGAGAGCACCGAACAAAAGGATAGGCGTTCGCCTTCGCGTTTCGGGGGCTTTGCGAAAAGGGCCCTATAATGTACATGTATTCAGATGGAGCAGAGTACATTTTACACTACACTAACATCGGACGACAGAACTTCAAAAATGGGCTTACTTATGGTGATGGAGGCCAATCTAGGTCTATATATCTGTCTACTCAACTGTTCAACAATGATCGAGTCCTGTGGAGTGCCATATTTTGTGATATAGGCCTAATCCATGTATCACCATGACCACGTGGAATTCCCTTGCCAGAAGTAGCCGGATGGACCCACAGAATCCCGAGTGTCCATCCGGGTCTTTATTAGGTTATACCGATCCTAACCAACCTAGCGGAGGATCGTGGTACCAAACTATGATCTTTGTTTTCAGTAATTACTGATCTGCCTGGCTATAAACGTAACGTTGGCGGGTGCCACACTGATCACCCATTCTACAGAACCATCACCGACACCAACGTCACAACTTGTAAAAATGTGTGCGACAGCCTGAACACGTGTAAATCATTTTTCTACTCGGAGAAAACGTGTAAGATATATACCGATGTTTGCCCAAGTCAGCAACCAAACAACAAGGACTTTGATGCTGTATATGAAAAGGAACAAGCCAAACCACCAGGTAACTATTTACCACCAGATAACTATTTACCACCAGGTAACTATTTGCCACCAGGTAACTATTTACCACCAGGTAACTATTTACCACCAGGTAACTATTTACCGCCAGGTAACTATTTACCGCAGGTAACTATTTACCAACAGGTAACTATTTACCAACAGGTAACTATTTACTGCCAGGTAACTATTTACCAACAGGTAACTATTTACCGCAGGTAACTATTTACCACCAGGTAACTATTTACCAACAGGTAACTATTTACCACCGGCCGCTGATGTCGCCTATGTGTAAATGGTAGGGGACCATGACATGGGGCATCTACTTTTGATTTACCTGTAGGCCTGTAGACCTCATCTGTAGTACAGCCTACAGCCAAACAGCAAAAAAAACGACACACACAATGATAGTAAAAGTAACGTCGTCTCCGAATTTCGCAAATTTTCGACCCCAACCGGGGTCTTCGGTCTTCGTCAGGTACTTTTTAGGGGGAAACTTTCTAGAAAGTGCCTGAGGAAGACCCCGATTGGGGTCGAAAATTTGCGAAATTCGGAGACGACTTTTACTTGTACTATCATGTAGAACAGTCTATATCGTGTGATATACACTGTTTAAAGATCCAACTTAGGCCGAAGTTCCTGTAGATAGCGGTTAATTTCATGCACCATTTGACTGCTGCAGCTACACCAGCAAAATGCAAAGAAGGGCTCACATTGGTCTGGGTCGAAAGCATCCAGAAACTCATACGCAACCATGATGATCTTGTCATCACCGCAAAAGACGTGACGGAATGCAAGACTGCGTGCGAAACAGAAACTCGCCTGCTGTGTCGATCAGTTGAATATAAACCCTCAACAACAGAGTGCGTACTCTCTACAGCCAATGGCAATGGCGCTACTTGGACTACATGGGACTGGACTGATGATGACGTCATCTATGGAGAGTGGAAATGTTACAGTAAGTACACATGAACATACAAGGTGGCCAAAAAAGCACAAGCATTTTTCCACTATCCATAGCCAAAAACTGCTGATAGCATGAAGGAAGGATCTTTCTAGAAGAAAAAAGACACCAAGATATCCCAATTCGGTCCAGTGGTTTGAACAACGACAGCTTGTGTAGACGAAATGTATGCCTATAGGCCTACCTCACCAAAACTGTTGTAGAACCTCTCTTGGGCCTTGTGATGTACGCCTACAATGCACACTGTTGTAAAGATCAGGCTGGACGTTTGGAGGGCGAAAATTCTCAGTCCTTTCTAGAACACACTGGGGGAGGTCAAATGTCTCAGTTAAGAAGTTTACTTACAGTTATGGTTATAGTTTAGTTAACGTGAGCCCTGAAAATCCTTGCTGGCGTTAACTATGAGTTTACTGCTAGTTAACAGAAAGTTAACTGACAGTTAACTAATAGGTGACAACAGACAGTAAACCATGGGGAATCCCCATCACTTCCACGTATGACTCCATGAGTCCAGGAGTCCAGGAATCATCTGTGCAGTTTCACTGAAAGGAAAACATGGCCGCTACTGCTGGTAAAAAGCGTTTTCGTTGGATTCAAGGCCTGATTATCCAGCTTGTATCGTTGAAATAAACAACATGGCTGCCTCAACTTAACTGAAACATTTGACCATCCAACCCAGTTAACTATCAGTTAACGCCTAGGTGTTACTGTCGGAGTAACTACTGTAGGCCTACATTCTGTAGTGCAAAGTTTAAACCAAAATTGGAAAAGCTTGTGTTAACTACTAGTTAACTAAACTTTTTCCACAACAATCTGTTATAAATTAGTTAACCTGTAGTTAACAGCAAGTTAACTAGACATTTCGGACGGTGATGAAATCTCGCAGTTAAGGTTTAGTTAGGCCTAACTAAACTTTAACTGTAACTTTTCCTTTCCACTATAACATTTGACCCCACCCGATGTATTTGGTTACAGACAAGACTGCCATTTGTGCTGAAGGTTACACCATCAAGTGGGCCGAAGAAATCGTTACAGTAACAAAGGTTAGCGAGCCAGTTAGCTTCGCAAGAGACGAAGCAAGCTGCATCAACATCTGCCTCAGCTGGACCAAGCCATGCCTTGCTTACACTTATACTGGATTCAATGGCAACGATGCAAGCACTTGTTCAGTGGTGACGTCGATTACAGCAGTCCAAGCGACATCGTCCACGACCCTTTCGAAGCACCAATGTTATGGTAAGTATAAGGAGCCGCGGTAGTGTAGTGGCTTGAGTCTCTGGCTAGAGGTCAGAAGGTACCAGGTAACTCCACTCGGCGTGAGACTTTGGCCAAGTCTCTATGCCTCACTTGGCTCACCGCACCCAGGTGTTAAATGGGTACCGAGCTGGCAAAGATGGTTCATGTGAAAGTCTAGTCATGTGCGCTTTAAGCGGGTGATCCACTGTTGCGATTTTGGCTTGAGACTGGGTTGCGTTCCCTTGCGATTACCTTATAAGGACTTCCGATTGCCATATAAGGCAACCGCAAGGGAACGCAACCCCGTCTCAAGCCAAAATCGCAACAGTGGATCACCCGCTTTACCAGCATATGGCGTCGGCGTCGCCGGTAGCGTCGGCGTTCGAATCACTCCTATGTTGAGTCATTGACTGTTTCCACGGCAGTTCGACGCTGACGCGAAAGTGCGGTCGAAACAGTCAATGGACTCGACATAGAATGAGTGATTCGAACGCCGACACCGACGCCATTCTGGTGGAAACGAGCCCTTACCAAGCAGGTTTTTTGACGCCATTAGACTCGAGTTGGAGTGTACCGTGTTGCAGGCTTGCAATGTGGTTGACACGAGTCGACTTTTTATCTTATAACCTTCCTTTTCTTCAGTGTCATGGGATGTAGAAAAATATACATCATCAGCGGGCTACCTGGGTCATCCTTGCACAAGCGTCCCGAGTTTGGACAAGATCTATACAGCACGTGACCTGTCCAAATGTAAGGGAGCATGCGATCTCCACAAAGATTGCGTCGGTTTTCAGTACAACGGCAAGGCCCCTTCAACACCTGTTGTTCTATCATCGTGTCGACTGTTTGGTTTGGCATGTTCCATTGACATCGCTTTTGCGGACACTACAAGTGCTTTTAGCCACACTTTCTTCAAAAAAGAGTGTAAGTGTTGATTGTTGTTCTGTTATTTTCATCTGATTCTCACCAGTCAATCTGGCCTGACGCCCATCTAGCCTGGTTTGAATCCATCACGCTTCTGAGGAGCTGAGAGCCTCAGCCACGACGTGCCAATCAAAATCCGTGTTACAAATGTGTGCCGAAAAAGAAGAGAAAGTGCCAACGGCGATTTGTTTCGCGAGTTCTGATTGGCTCGGAGGTGGGGTCAAGTAGGGGTTAGATTCATTTATAATTTATGCGTTAACGCAAAAGATGACATGATTGGGACAAGGCTAAAGACGCAGTCGATAGTCTTGTTTGGACAAGATGGTTATTTCCTGCATTTGACGGGATAAACTCGCACAACCGTTTCGAACCGCTGCCTCTGTTACCCGCGCTCTGAAACTGCTTCAGTTCACGTAATTCTCATAAGATGGCCAATGGGCGTCACCAGCGCTTGTTAAAATTGGCGCCAAACTAGCTAGCCAATTAGTAATCCGCTTTTAGGACTTCTTTCGGGCCATAGCGATCACTCTTAAAAAATTCTTGTCACCGCAACTTGTCTGCGAATATTGATGAGATGCTTTAGTCAGCCTGACGAATTATGTCATTCATGACACAATTTACTTGTCATGGCGAGTCGCACATCTCTGTGACGAGTTCAGTTTATCCAGTTGACAAGGTCTCTAGTTATGGCGATAAGTTGCAGGTGGCAGGGCATTATTGCGCATGCGCTTCCCTCACATTTATTGCTCAACTTCTTGAACTCTAAGCATGCTGTCACCATCGTTGCCTCAGTAGCCACGAGGCTTTAGGGGTTATGTCTAGTAGTGTATATATTTCATAGGTCGTAGGTTCGAATCCCGCCGTAGGCCCTGAAATTTGGGAGAGTTTTTCTTTCATATGTACCTGTTATTAGTACTTGTATCTACCGCATAACGGTCTCTTGCCGCATAATTTTTAATTTTTGTGTAGCCTGAATGACGAGATGTAGTTGTTTCAATGATAAGATGTCTCTTTTCCGAGGATGACAAGTTAAAAACTTGTTAATTGACAAGATAGACCCTGTCAATTTAAGCATATTTTGAGAACGAGTTCCAGCTTGTCAGTACGACGAGAATTTTTTAGAGTGATGGATGATCATTGTGACTTGTTTCTCTTAGTCAATTAACACATGTCTTGCAGCGGCGTCGGCTCAACTATCAGTAGTTGCTTTTGATTCCTCGGACGCCATCAGCGCCGTCTTTTGGCGATACTTCAAATTTTCCGCCAATAATGCCAGCGTTTAGTGGATATTGAGATGACATGGAATTTGGGGGTCGAGGGTATATACAGAATGAACCTAATGCAAAAGTATAAAAAAACTAAACTTTTGATAGGTGCCAAAATCGCAATGCATCGCTACAAAGGGAGCTGCGGTCAGCGGGCAGTTCTCTACATCCACGACGCACTGGTTTCAGAACACCAACCACAGGACTATGCCCCGTAATGTATGGGCGGTTATTTCCGCACAATTAGACGGGCTTTTCGTGCGAGTGAAGCAGACGTAGACGTGAGTGTAGTGTGCGTAAAGCAAACATCAGAATTATGAAAATAATATTAACGGCCATGAAAAAAATCATATGTCGACGTGAAAAATATCATCTGCGTTAAACAGACGTTGGGTGGCGCTGCAGCTGATTGCAGCGCCACCAACGTCTTATTAGCCCATAAGAATTTTTTCACGTTGACATATGATTTTTTTCTAACACACCAAACACGTCTACTTTTGCTTCAAGCACATGATACACACATCTACGTCTACTTCACTCTCAAGACATGGAGGTCTAATTCTGCGGAAATAACCGCCCATACATGTAGTAATGTCCCCATCAGCTGATGAATTTTCGTTGAAATCGACCCACACGCACAGAAATAATTCAGAAAACAAATTATTGGAAATGAATAGAAATTCTAAGAATATTCCATTTTTATGAGGATTTATGAGGATTTTACATAATTTCATTTCTTTAGTGACGCCATTGATTGATCCCAATTCCGTCAACATTATTGACATCAAGACCACGGGGGTCACCGTCACCTGGTCGGCCGTCACTGGAGCATTCGAAAACTACTTACTGACGCTTGATCCAAACAAAGATACCACTATTACTGAAAGTAAAGTACTGGCGACTGCGAAAGAGCGGAAGTCAGTGATATCAGGATTAATACCGGGGAAGGAGTATGCAGTCAGCATTATTATTGAATTCAAAGATAAACGGGTCACAGTAAAACCGGTTTCTAAAAAGTTTAGAACAAGTAAGTCAAACCATGGAGGAATAACCTAGGCCGTCTAGGTATTCCTACCGTCTAGGTTATTCCTCCATGGTCAAACTTATAATATGCTTGATGAAGGCGTGTAAAAAGTAAAAAAGAGTCTTCTGACTTGGTGTGATTATGTATGGCCAAGATGGCTGTCAGGCGGCCATCTTGGATAATGGCTTTTGTCCCGTATATCATAAATTACTGCAACTAAAATGCTTTGACCTTGAAATTGTATGTATCTAGGTATCCTCTATCGTATTTTGACCCTTTTTGACATCAAATATGGTGGCCAGTCGGCCATCTTGAAAACGGGTCTTTAGCCAATATCTCCTAGAGAACAGCAGCTAGAATGTTGTATCTTGGTATGAATATGTATCCAGGTACCCTACACAAATGCAGGAAATTTCAGCCGGATTGAACTTCAAATATGGCCGCCATTCGTCCATCTTTAAAAAATGTACTTGGCTCATATCTTATGAACAATAATACCACAAACAATGTTGTAACCTGGTATGATGTTTCCCTGGAACATATTGACTTGACACTTGTTCGTTCTTCTGCTACATTCACCCAGGTGAGCACATGGTCCATGGACCATTTCATTTACTTTAAGAACCATCTCCCGTGGACAAAACAAAGATTCAGCAAGTGGATCCAAGTTTATCTGGTATGGGGATCCATTGGGCACCTGTAACTGGCATAGTCGAGGACGGTTACGCAATGACTGTGACCCCCACGGGGAAGGTTTCCTTCCCCAACGGTATCAGCGGTACGGTAGGGAGACTCGACAGCCTTCAGCCAGGGACGGAGTACACCGTAAGCATCACGTCAAAGTCGGGGACGATGGAAAGCGATCCAACGACAAAGGCAGTCCGGACGCGTACGTAAAATGACGTTTTTACCCATATTGAGAATAGGGAGGTTTAGAAATCAAACGATAAACGTAAACTTTTACGACAACGTAATTTTTCATACTACAACGTATTCACCAGATTTTATATTGCATTTTCGGTGCAAAAATAACGTTGTCGTTAACGTTTACGTTTATCGTTTGATTTCTAAACCTCCCTAATATGAATAGTTCTGTGACGGAGGGAACAAGCATAATTAGCACAGTTCCCCCAAAATCGTTGTTGGGGAACGTTGTGAAATGAGAGTGAGAGAATGATTCTTTTGTGTTCCCCTGTTGAAAATTAATGATCTCTCTAGCTGTCTATTGTATGGAAACACTGGGATATAAAGAACATCAGAAAGTGTTACACCTTTTTAAAAGATTTTTAAACGCCACTAGTCGCAATAATTTCATATTGGATACATTTACTTGATATTGTGGAAGTAAACTTTTATTCTTATTTTCCAGTTATTCGTATACATGTAGGTTCAAAACTGAAATTCGACCAATATTTATTCTGGCCAATTTCCCCCTGACTACTGATGCCTAGGACAAGGCTTCACACTGACCTCTCTGAATACAATAATTTACTCCTTGCACCTTCCTTTTGCAGTGCCTCAAAATCCTGCTTCTGTCGATGTAATTGAAATCAAAATGGCAACTGCCAAAGTTACTTGGCCAGAAGTTACCCTAGGCAGTTTTGACTCGTACGAGATTTCACTTGAGCCCACCACTGGGGGTGCGCGGGTAAAACAAGCTTCAGTTCTAAAGGGGGCGACTTCGAAGTCGACGGAACTGGAGAAGCTTACCGCGGGGGCGAAGTACACAGTCACGGTTCGGACGAAATGGGGAGAAGTTCTGAGTCCGGTCACTACGAAAGTCTTCAATGCAAGTACGTGCTGGTAATTTCTTCCCAAGTTGTGGTGCTGAATTCGAGTGCAGTCAGAATTGTCTGCAATGTAGGCCTACAGTAGTGGACATAATTATTAGAACAGGGGGAATTCAAGTGTTCATTCAAGGCAAAATTTTTCCGCTTCTGTTTTCCAATATCTATATCAAAAGTATTTGAAGTCAGTCCTAGATATGCACTCCTCTAGTCTGATAGGTTTTCGCTGAATTCGGATTTAGGACCTTGTTGTCTGTCTGATCCAATTTCATTTTACAGTTGGCGAGCAATACAGATTCCTGGATAATCTCAAAAAATTACTGGAAAATCTCAAAAAAATGAAGCTTGAATCTCAGCTGTATGAATATCAACTTCTGTATCCAAAGGCTGTCAGATTATACCCCTATTCAATATGTTGTTGCAAGAGAAAAAAATTCCTCAAAATATCCAGACAAAATGGTGATAATAGCAAATCTCAGGAAATATGTCAAATTATGGTAGTATCATTCTCATGATATCCAGTATCTGAATTCAGCGAAAACGTATCAGGCTAGAGGAATGCATATCTAGGACTGACTTCAATGCATATCTAGGACTGTAGATATTGGAATACAGAAGTGGAAATTTTTCCTGGAATGAAAACTTGAATTCCCCCTGTTCGTCCGCTACTGTACAGTCATACAAAGGTCTACAGGGAACATGTCAATGCATTACATTTTTTCTGTTTTGTGACCAGAGTGAGACAATTGTTGCATTAAAAACGTTGCCAGTATGCACAGACCTTTGAGGGTGAAAAATTTAGATTATTTTGGAATAACTCTATGGGGGTTTCTGGAAAATCCTAGGTTAAGGTTTACCAGAAAGTATAATCTGAAAACCACGCGTGTTTTCAGAAAACCTGTAGGTTTTTTCAAAATACATGTACCTTTTATGGGTTACATAGAGGACTTTTTTTCTAAGACTGTCAGTATATTCAATCGGGATTCGAGCATCTCAGATAACCAAGCTCGCCAGCATTCAGGGACAACGACGTTAACCACTAGGCCAAATTCTTATCCGTTGTTTATTTCCAGAGCCAGTATCTGTGAACGCAAAAACAATTGAGGTTTCTAGCATTACCGATAAGACAGCCGATGTTGCATGGAATGGCGTCAAGGTTGGCCAATGCGAATCTTACGTAATTCGCACTGTGGTAAACGGTAGGAAATCCAAACAGCACTGAACTTTGACATAAAATTGTGTGCAAAAATGAAACAAACGCCCTAACCATGAAGCATCCTGTAGGCAAAAGAATTTTATATAAAAAGAAAAATGCAGGCAAAATAGCTTAAAACGTTCTGAATATACCCGTACTGGAGTTTCGCCATCCTAACATCACAAGGCCCATGTTAGGTTTTTCTATAGGTGAAGTGTAGTCCTACATGTACGTCGGTCATGTCCGTAGGTGGATACTCATGTCTTGGTCCCCTATTAGAGAGGTTTATCAAACGATAAACGTAAACTTTACGTCAACGTTATTTTTCATACTACTTATTCACCAGAATTTATATTGCATTTTCGGCACAAAAATAACGTCGTCGTTGACCTTTACGTTTGTCGTTTGATTTCTAAACCCCCCTACTATCTACACATGCACGACAACACTACAGCGGGCGTAAGGAGGGCGAAATTCCAGTGTAAAGTACTGCTGAGTAACACATTTTGAACTAAATAAGCTTCTTCATTTAACCTGAACGTGTTTTCTGTAGGTAAATCAACAGATATCGGTACCGTTCCTGGGTGTGTACCGACTGACTCACTCCGTGCGTCGAAATCGTTGGACCTCATTCCGGGAACAACGTACACGGTTCAGATTGTGACCAAGTCTGGAGAAGTGGAGGCAGATCCGGCGTCATCGAAGGAATTCACTACGAGTAAGCATGCTCTTCTTTTATTTTGGTACTGTTTGCAGGTATATGGCAGCTGTTTTCAGGTCCCATTGATTTTTGCCTGGAACATTTCGACTTGACACTTGTTATTCGTTCTTCTGGTACATTCACCCAGGTGATCACATGGTCCATGTCATTTTTTTAAGTGACTGAACTAGTTAATTAGTCTCTGCCACGCCACGTAGTGGCCGGGCGGAGACACTTGTGTTAGCTAGGAAACTTTCGCGGCCAAACCAACCTCATACCAGGAGGCTTACGTGCCTATGCGTGTGTGCACGCTGCAGTGCTTCATGGGCTCCATGCAGTGTCGTAATTTTGTCAAGCTATAACACGAAGTTTTGACGAAACTGTCTTATAATAAAATATTTTGCTCTAAGGAGTTGTGACTTCTATTATTATTTCATTTCCACATTGGGTGTATGTTGTTTAATGGATCCGAAATGCTGATGTTTACGACGTTTTGCGGCACGAGTGCCGTACGATTCTGGCATGACCAGGCAACCATGGCAACATGTACATGGCCAATGCATGACATACATGAATGTGCATCATGTGCACAGTGTATAGGCCTAACGTGCGGCATTGCATGCATTGTGGACGCATCTCTCGGACATGTCTCATTGTTACTTTCTGTCAGATACAGCACACCGTGGCGGAGACTCTAGAGTCTGCCTGCAGACTCAACTGACAACTCTAGTTATTTCTTTCTTCATTAAAACAGAGCCTTTTGCACCAGATCCAACCAAAATCACCACTGCAGACATCACCCCCAAAACCGCTTCCGTTCAATGGGACGTCGTTTCCATAGGCAACTTCGACACCTATGAGGTTCGAGTGTCCCAGTCAGCTGCTGAGGTGCGCCCTTCCTCGGTAGTTAAAGGCACCACCCCACTGAAGGCCACCCTCAGTAAACTGAACCCAGGAGACTCGTTTAAGGTTATCATCACCACGAAATTGACCGCGGCTAACATTGAAAGCACAACTGCTGAAAAAACGTCCCGGACAAGTAAGAATAAATCTCAATTTGATAGTTTTTCAGTCTGGCAAGGATTCTCGATCGGAAGAATGGCCGATCGCTGCTCGATGGGCCGACGCAGCGAAATCAGCCGGCATTTCTTCTATGATGGAGGGCAAACGCCCGATGTTGCTGCGAGACTTTTTCAGTCACAAATTCGCGGAAAGGCCCACATTTGCGCATACTCAGACATTCGTCATTCAGTTGATACCTGTGACACGACACAGGCTGCAAAAACAACGTTTGGAAAGTTGTTCAACTGTAGACCCCTAAAGGTTTCGCGTATGGTTTGCGACATTCTGAGAAAAACGTGATAGCGTACCCAAAGAAATTTTCAATGAAACTTCTTCCAATTGTTTATACGATAGCTATGGGTCTTCTCCATGATGTGTGAAAATTCCATACGATTCCATTTAGTAGTTCTTGTGATATGGAACATTTAGCAGACAGTACCCGCGCGCAAGTGTCTCTCGGGTGATCTGTTATACATTTAGATAGGCTACTGTACATACATGTATGTACAGGGATGTGACCAACAGGTTAATTATCCAGCCCTGGCACCTTTATGAATTGGTCATTCTTCCCAAATTTGGGCTCAGGGCTAGTGTACTGTTGTATGTTACGGCCACCAACCCAAATTTGATTAGAAATATTATTTTAACATGGAGGTGAGGGTGATAAGAGTCATCTGGTGAGAAAAACTGGAACTCATCCGGCAAGAAACAGAGTGTGCTCAAGTGGTTCCTTTAGGGGTTTGATGTCTTGGGCTGTATGCACCAAACGAAGATGATCTTGAATTCAGGTTGAGTTCAACTTTTCCATTGTTCAGGTTTGCCAGGGCATGATGTGACAATGGAAAAGTTGTGGCTCAACCTCAGTTCAAGATAATCTTCGTTTGGTGCATACGGCCCATTATGATTCTATGCATCAGGTTCATTTTGTTTTATTTCAAGCCCCGATGCCAGTTGTAGCTTCAACCATTACACACAGCGACATCACTACAACAACAGCACTTCAGGACGTAACAATAAAATGGGCTCCGGTGACGGAGGGTGTGTTTGATAGCTACGTCGTGAAAGTCTTTGAAGGTGACAAGAAAATATTCGAGAAGGTTGTTGGTAAGACAACCTCTACCGCTGGTACATCGCTACTGGAAACCGTGGTACCAAACCTCGCCTATGGGAAAGAGTATACAGCGAAAATAACGACAAAGTCGGACACTCTGGAGAGTGCAGTTGCAGAGAAGATTTTCACCATAAGTAAGTAAATGCCCACTCATGCCGTTACCAAATCGTGTGTTGTAAAGGTGCCGACAGGTCGACATTGACCACGCGCAGGTCGACATTTCAGCGATTGAGAGAACTCGGAGCAACTGGCAGTTCCTCGAACAGCACGCTCAACCAGCGGATAAGGTGTAACGTTTTTCAGTGTGGCCGTTTTTCTGAGTGACTTCCATTGTTCGGAACACACTGGGAAACAGACTCACTGTTTCTCTGTGTGTCGCTCATTGTCAAGTCGCCGCTTATTCCGTCAGTCTATTGAAATGTCTCACTGGCACACGGGCCACACTGAAAAACGTTACACCGGCAGCTGCTCGGAGACGCAAGCCAGCTCAGGTCGACAAAATCGGCAACTGATCAGTCACTCCGAGTTGCTTCCATCGCCGGAAAGCTAGTTGCCGCGAGTTGCTTCAAGACACAATGTCGACCTGTATAGGCACCTTAACATTACAGAGGTACGGTATGGCATTGTCGGGGTCCAGCTGCTCCTGTTGGTGATGGTGGGCATTGTTGACCACACAGCAGGCCGTTGATGTCTTCGAATCGAAGTCCTGACACTAACGCTTTTGATATGATAATGTTGGAGGAGCTAGATCCCAGTGGCAAAGCCAGGTCGCTGTGACATGCGATTGGTATGTAAATGGGGTTCAAAGGAACATTTTTCGCCCATTGTTACAACAACAAAGTAGGCCTAGGGGCCTACACGTTTTCAATATTTGTTCCTTGAGCTTAGGAGTCTTTTGTTTAACCATTGACGTGTGCCTTATTTGTAAGGCTAGAGCAGGACTGAGCTGTATGTTACATCAGCCAATTTCCGAAGAACAGGATGGCCTGTTGTGGAAAATTCGGTAAGATTTTTTTCAGGCTTAATTGTTCCATGTGAACGTGTATAAGTGTTAAGCCGCCCATACACGTTCAATATTATTGCACAGTATGAGGACCAAAAATGGGCGATATTATTGCCAATCTTTCTTCCACCCATCATGCCAGAAGCACATGCCCCTATTTTGGGCCCCACTGTGCAATAATATTGATCGTGTATGGCCGGCTTTAGTATCTTCATCAAGGATCCTACACTGATAGCCTAGTGTCACACGGAGGAACCGAACGTGTACCACTACTGACCACACGTACAATTCCTGTACCGGTATGTTCTTTCCTTCAGACACAGGTACGTATATGTGCTATCAGAGCTGTGTGCGTGTGTGTGTGTGTGTGTGTGTGTGTGCGTGTGTGTGGCGTGTGAGGAGAGTTGTCAAAATGAACACCATGTTCAAAATACGAGACGAAAAAAGACTAATTATATTAATCTTGCGTCGTTTTTTAAGTGGATCAGTGGGACACCAGAATTCATATATATCATAAAATGGATTTCAAACTTTGCACGGCCAGTGCCAGATGACGTCATCAGTCATGCCCAGCTGCTTACGTCATCGGATTGTGCGGCGAATGGACTGCGGAGTTGACCGATGATTCGCATCGTGAGGCACAAGGAAAGGAAAATACTTTGTACTAGTAACTTTATCTGCCATTAGACCAGCGTGCAGCATGCGTGGCAGTTGTTAGCGCTAGCGGAGGTAGGCTCGTCGTTTCATGCTTCACTTGCCTTGAACGACAGAAATGCTGCCGTGTTGTCCACAAACACACTGATAAACAAGTAAGGCTCCATTTCCATAGAGTTCACGTTGACACTTTTCACGCGCCACGTTTCACGTTTTCCTTTCGTTCCTCGGAGAAAGCATGTCACAGGACAGGTAATGTGTGTCTCGTTGTACGCTGAATCGAGGAACGAAAGGAAAACGTGAAGCGTGGCGCGTGAAAAGTGTCAACGTGAACTCTATGGAAATGGAGCCTAAAAGCCTACATTTTAGACCTAGGCCTATTCACGTCCGCACCTGTTTGAGTAGAGGTAAGATAGGGCAAGGTTATTTCGAAAGTTCCCGCCAGTCCGGCCACCGGCATGACATGCATGACAGGGCCGGACGCGAGAAAGAAACAAACACCATAGGGCACCATTAGGCCTAGCCTGCCTTGTGGTCCATGACGACATGTTAGGCCTAGGCCTATGTAGTCCGAGCTAGGTCTTTCGTATTTGGCCTGCTACAAAATTGGGAGCTGAAGCGTTTGCCTCGATCGCTATCATAATGTATGCAATGTACGTAGCTAGCCTAAGAAATAAGCGGTAAGCCGTGGTTATACATGTAAGAATAGGAAAAGATGCCCGGCACGTAGGCTACATGTCATGATGTAGGGCCTAGGCCTAGTGTTTCACCCCCAATAGGCCTACCAGACAATGACCGTGATTTGTGTGGTAAATTTCATTCATTACAAAGTGTGAACAAAACAGACATGACGGACATCAAAAATAGATACCGGTATCTAGTTTTTAGGCCCCCCTAGGCCTATCTATTTTTGCAGACATTCACTTTATTCATTTCAGGTCAGTCTGGCTGCCGAAGTTCTTCAAAACTGCCGATTCTACAAAATGCAAAAGAGATGCAAGGACGTCAAATAGGCTATGTCACAGCCATGACAGCCGAATCTTCTAGGAACCACTATGGGGATCAGCTGAATACGGTAAGCCATGAGAGCACATTCTGCCAGAGCAGACAAATGATTATTATGGTATAGAGGTTTCCCACGTGACGTCATAGCTCAAAATCTCCGCCATTTTGGCCGTCAAATGACGCAACGTCACAGCATCATATCTAATCCATCATACATGGTGATTTGACAATCGATTTTGGTCCGTCTTCAGTGTCACGTAAGCATCACAGGAATCACTGATTTTAAATCACGATATTGTTTTAATGTCTTCAAAAATCATTTTAGCTCGTGAACATGGTTGCATCTATGCAGGAATTCCAACCCCCTTCAAAATATCGTTCACCTCAATCGCTTGCTTGCCGCCTCTCGGCGATAATTTTAAAGGGCGTTGGGAGAATTGCCCAGGTCAGGTCCTGGATGTCGTCCAGGTCGCTCTTGTGACCGTCCTCGAACCGGAAAGTAAACCTTTGGAAGAGGGCTGTGTAGAATATAAATATCTCTGGCTTCGCTATGGTTTCCCCAATGCACACCCTCCTGCCGGCTCCGAAGGAAAAGAAGCTTCTAGGTTTTGGTAGCAATTCACCGTTCTCGTCGAGGAAGTGGCCAGCAGGGTCGAAGGTGTCGGGGTTTTTCCACTCCTTGGGGTCCTTGTGAATGGCGTAATGGTTAATCATAATGATGTTGTTGGCTGGAATGTCATAGCCACCTGTAAAGATATTTCACAATGCTTTCATCTCAGAATCAATGTGTTTGTTCTGATTCACGTGGGCCTAGTCCCTCTAATTAAAGTGACCAGTAGCCTACTGGACGTCGACCCGACTTGTAAAGGCCTGTCTACACGATCGTACATTTGTTCAAAACATCATCATACATTTGTATGATGATGTTCATGGACAAATGTATGATCTTGTGGACCGTTTTCCCAACAAACTTGAACAGCATCCAACATGTATGATGATGTTCAAATTTTTAGCTGCATGTTTCATCTTGCCAACAAATGCACAACATCCCACAAAATTTGTATGATGATGTTCATGGACAAATGTATGATCGTGTGGACGGTTTTCCCAACAGACTTGAACAGCATCCAACATTATCCTTTCCGCATCATACTTCATCATACTAATGTCCATGAATGTTGGACTTTAGATGAAAATCCACAACAAACTTGAACATCATCATACAAGTTTATGATGCTGTTTTGAACAAATGTATGATTGTGTAGACGTTTACCATACAGATGTCCATCAATGTTGGAGTGTGTAGACGGAAATCCACAACAAACTTGAACATCATCATACAAATGTATGATGGTGTTTTGAACAAATGTATGATAGTGTAGACAGGCCTTCGACATGAATTGGAGTGACTGCGTCTAGTTTAACGTAGGCCTAGTGCCCTCGCATTGTCAAACTCTTCCCATGTGAAATGTTTATGCTGCAAGGTTGTTTCGTGGTGTATTCTGTGGTATTTGTAATTTTCTTAGGAAACAGATCTGGCTGTCCCAGTCTTACCTATTTTGGTATCTCTTGAAGTTTTATGTGGCACACCGAAGGGGACCGTCGGGAGTAGCCTCATGCATTCATACATCACGGCCTCGCAGTACGGCATCCTTGGCTTGTCTGCAGTCCCGGGAAATCGAGATGGACCTGGAAAAAAGAGATACTTCATTTTTAGCTCACCTCTGTGAGGTGAGCTTTTCGTATGGCGTGTCGTCCGTCGTCGTTAACAGGGGTGGCACGTTTCTAAACCGCTAGGCATAGAAGCTTGAAACTTGTGTACAGGTACCCCATGGTAAAAACTATCTGGACGGAAACTTAGCGCTGCCAGTTTTACACTCTGGCCTCAAGGGGCGCTTTGTGAAAACCTTCTTTTGCCGTATCTCCTGAATGCTGCTAGCTAGAACCATGAGACTTTTATGGTGGGTTCCTCTGAGCAAACCTATCTTACCTACAACCTCGTCAATTTCTTCTTGTACCTTGGCTTGGACGTCAGGATATTGAGTGAGTAGGAAGACAATGTTGAGCAAGGTGCTCGAGGTGGTTTCTGTTCCAGCTTTAATAAAAGAAAGTTGCACAGTTTTACACCCTTCATGTTACACAACACTTATGAACTGTTAATACTGACAATGTACAGTAGTGTGCAAAAATATTAGAACACTTGGCAAATCTTAAGAAACTGATGTTTTATTTGGTCCCAGAGCCTGGATTTCACTTCCCTGCCATTGCAAAAGGTAAAGGCAAAGGTACTGAGATTCTTTCACCTATGAATTTATCAGTCCAGTCCTTTTAAAAAAATTTTACTCTAATATTTAGTATGGCCCCCTTGGCAGCAGTCACAGCAGCGCATCTTTCTGGCATTGTGTCTATGTATTTTCTAAGAGTTTCAACCCCAGTGTTATTCCACGCTCTCAGAAGCTCATTCCAGAGAGTTTCCTTAGAGTTATTCAACATTTCCAAAATGCAGTATGTTCCCAAGAAATTGACAAAGGTATCATGCAGGTGTCTCTGGAACATTCATTACGCAATGGTGAGTATGGTTGAAGGTTCCATTAATGAAAGAAACGATGGTTTCATGGCTACATTGGGGTCATTTCATTGAAATAATACTTCGTTTTCCAATTCATGGCAAGTGTTCTTATATTTTTGCACACTACTGTATGTGCTCGCGTCCGTTTCTGACGAATCAGCTTGGATAACTTCAGCATGTTCAGTTCCAAGATTATCATCACACTTGACACATCCAGTCTCGAGGATGGAGAAACACGGCATGACGTCTGGGTGGAGGTCATCAAATTCGCTATTGAGCGAATTTAACATTTCTAGTTGTATTAGATTTTTCCGTCAGGGCCGAAGCCACAGCATTGTTGGCCCTGGTAAGCTACTGATGTTCCTCACTTGGCTGGGGTCTCTTTTGGGAATGACTTGCTCTGACACACTTACCAAAGAAAACATCTTTGACCATTTGCTTGTATTGTGTCTTATCAAGCACCACTCTCTGTCCAGACTTGGCCTCCTCTTCTGCTGTCTCGCGTTCTACCTTCAGCATTTCATCGATGAAGTCTTTGACATCGTCTGAAAGCATTGATTTGACGTTCCTTATGTAAGGACAGACTTTTTTATTCCTTGTTTCTCGAGTTATTTTGAGGAGAAATATTTGAGGTGGGCGGAAGAAATTTTAAAAAGACATGTAAATTTTATTTTTGGTAGCTTTTCACATTTCTCAACAGTTTCGATAATAAACAAGAAGTCAATCTCCAGAATTCACGAATTTTCGACCCCAACCGGGGTCTTTTTCAAGTGGAACTTTACAATCTGAAACTCCAGAAAAGACTGAGCTGAAACCCGAATGTAGAACTACATAAATCTGTGTAGACAGGACAAACAAGTAATTAACAGTTTCGATGGCAATGCTGCAATCGGAGGATAGAAAAAAATAATTAAAAAAAACATGTGACCATGATATTTGAGCAGCAGTCTTGAGCAACGCACTCAATCCATAAACGCACAAAACTGCAAGCAAGGGTTGGCATTATTGCGTGAGATTACGGTGCACGTCAGTTAGGTGTACCTTCTGCGAAAAGGCACTTTCAGGCCATGGAGTTCTGGGCGGGTTCGGAAAACAAAGAAACAAAATAATTCTTTTTTTCCTTCAGTTTTTGGGTTTAAAGGAATCGGCGGGCGCGAGAAATTGTAAAAAATAATATTTTTATTTTTTCCAAATTCGGGGCATTCACGATTCGGCGGGTTTGCGAAACAAGGAGTAAAAAGTCTGACCTAAAATGGCCAACGCACGCTCGGCCTGCTTCTTCGCCTTCTCTTAAAGAAATGACGTACCTGGGTCAAACCTCTCCGTGTGCTCCTGAACTTGCTTCCTGATATATTCGTCCTCTATGTCTATAAATTTCAGGAATTGCCTGAAGCCTGGAGTATGTGGCAGACTCCTCGCTGGGGGGAAAACATCCACAAGAAATGAACCAGATGAAAACGCATTGGTCGCGGACTTTATGGCCTTGAAAAGGTTTTGGAATTCCTCGTCATCTAAATCGAAACTACACAAAATCGAACTATGAATATCGCTGTTAGCAAGGATATCCAAAAAACAGCACAAAAACGACACACAGTATACAATAAATCGGAAAGTCGTCTCCGAATATTTCGCAAATTTTCGACCCCAATCGGGGTCTTCCTCAGGCGCTATGTAGAAGAGATCCCAGAGGTGAATGAGCTAGAACCTAATGATGAACCTAATGCTGTTAGCAAGGCTTATGATATAAATGCGATATACCATTAATTTTGGAAGATGAATTCATGATATCAAGGTAAACGGCAAATTGTCAACATTTTCATTCCGTCACCCTTTCCGGCTTTTTCAATATTGGCATAAACTACACATCATTAGGATTTTCAGTGAAAAAAGCTTTAGACATTCTTGTTCGTTCCGAGATATATCAAAATTTCAAAATTGTGTGCTGTTTGATTATCTTGAGAATGAGAAATGAGATTTTGGAAACATCTCCACAAAAAGTATCAGTGGATTAATAGCTAACTACATGTAGATCTCGTACCACATGCTGAAAATCGCTTCAAAATTGGGCCATCCATTGTGGAGATGCATGGACCACGGTAATCAATGATCAAATCTGTTTCAATGGGGAACCCGCTCACCGACAGGTCGCCGGGCGCTGCGAGCGCTTGTACCGAAACGACGTCATTGACGTCATTTTAGGTGTCATTCGCACAAGGGTGTAAACATGATAAACCTTCATGTTTGATTCCTTTATGGTGAGTTACATGTATGGTGGCTTAAGAATCATCAAATCTGACACTTACTTTACGTTGAAGCACATGGCGCAAATAACGTTGTAGACCAGAAGTGTTAACAACTGATTTGGATCAAACGGTCCCTTGGCCCCCTCTTCCTCAAATACCATCACCCCCTTCTCAAGGCTCGCATGGACCATGGTTTCGAGTCGTCCACCTGAGAGTAAGTTCCTAAAAGAAAATGTTCTTGGGTTGATAAAGCTTCACTAGTTTCAGTAGCTGTCCGTTGGTACCGTGGCCTCAATATGGCCGTTAGCCTATATCGGAGTGTGCTTTCAGTAGCTGTCCGTTGGTATCCAACCAAAAAATACCTCAAAGCAGCCCCAGCGACTCTCCTCATCTTCCTTACAGTATTATCATAGTTTGAAAATATGATGTCTTTCTTCTCCGACATGTAATCAACTGAAACGAAAGTTGTCAAGAAGTTTCACACCGGTAGGCCTACCTCTTTTTTTTTACAAAAGTCTTATAAACTGCTTCGTTGGTAATCCGTTTACGGAGGGGCGCGTCCATGTTTTTTCAAATACCTAATCCATAGGCCTAGGCCTTTGGATGATATTGTGTTCTTCTCTGGAAACTGGGAAGAACACAGAGCAAATCTGGAGCAAATATTCGTGCCCTAATTATTTCGTGACAGTCCTAATTCTTCCGAAACTTACGCGAATGAAACTGCATTCTGTCTGAGGTGTCCGCAGCCTTCGCAACAAGCATCTCAATCGCCTCTTGGATCTTATTAACAACTATCAAATCACCCATTGCTGAAATAAATCACTGGAAGACTCAAGCCCTTTTTGATTTGATCTCTTTTTCAAGATCACAGAGGTCAAAGTTCAAAATTTTGCTGTTAGGTGGCACGTTTCATGGCCGCAGGGGCTGTTGACCTAAAACTTGGTAGATAATATTCCCCTAGGTCAGATGACCAATGACACCAATTTTCGGCCCAATTCGATTCTTGGCTTGGCCACTAGGTGGCTAAAACCGAAATACACAATAGGAGCAGTCAGCCGCGCATATTGCCAACAGATGGCAGCAAAGTTCTAGCGGACCAATGTACAGGAAAATCTACGTGATTGCTGCTCGATCAATAATGACTGGGTCCGCTATATGCATTGAATTGGGCCGTAGTGACACCTAGTGGTCAACTCGCTGACAGCTCCTATTGTCATCTGTTCTTCTGGTACATTCACCCACAGGTGAGCACATGGTCCATGGACCATTTCATTAGACTAGCCCGGTTGAAGCTCGACACGTACCGAACCTGCTTTGAAATCGGGACAGGCCCGTTTACACTGCCATTAAATTGGTGCCAGGACAAGGTGGCTCGACCTGTTTACATTTGGTAAAATTGTAAATTCCGTCGTGTAAATGGGGCTTCAGCGAACGAGCAATAGAGTAGCATTTTGTATTAGATGTATGTAATACATTTTTACTTGTGTAATCTTTGGAATGCATGTACTATGTTTTGTAATGTTGGCAAAGCTATGCCAAGTATTACATACACGTACAATGTACTTCATTATACCGTATTACATGTCCTTCATTTCTAACAAAAAGCACAAAGAACGACACACAAAATGATATATAACGAAAGGTTGTCTCCGAATTTCGCAAATTTTCGACCCCAAGCGGGGTCTTCCCCAGGCACTTTCCAGTAGAGATTCCAGAAAAGACTGTAATCTGTACTAGAAAATGCCTGGGGAAGACCCCGGTTGGGGTGGAAAATTTGCGAAATTCGGAGACGACTTTTCGTTTTACTTTGTTTCTACTTGGTCCATATATCCTCACTATAATTTATTCTGCCTGCAGTAACCTGCTGTGTTGAATTATTAAGCTTGGCCCAACCCAAGGCCTGATTTGTTTTTACGACCGAATGCTGCTGTAGCTTGGAGACATGGGCGGCATGTTGGTCGGGGACCTCATAGAAAAGAAGTTACGGTATATCCAAAGGTAGAAGCAATGCTTACCACAGTTGACTCTGATGATGCCTCCATATTTCTGGCCCCAGTCAAAAAACTGCCGATATAGTTTCCTTCCATGCTTGGAGCGGAACACCTCTGAAACATAAAAGGACAGTAAAATTCTTTGAATCATAAATCGGCGCTAAGTTGTGTTATTGAATTCTAATAATAAGTAATACACGTAATAAAACGGTACATGTATTTATATGACGCGTATATGCAATGGGTGAGGTCAAAGTTGGTGTTAGTGTTAGGAGTTAACACTAACACTGACACTAACACCGGGTTTAAGCCGAACTTTGAACTGCTCAGTGTTAACACTGGTGTGACACCAACACCGCTGTAAACCCAGTTCAAAGTCAGGGTCGGTGTAGTCCGAACACTGCCAGGTCGTTAAAATAAGAACAACAAGGGGCCAAGAAATGAACCTTGTGGGACACCGGATATTCCACGTGTAGTAGGGCCTAGCCTTGACAAGGGCCATCATAATCAGGTCCTACACAATGGACACCTTTTGTGGGGGAAATTGTCGCGAGCAGGACCGGGATGTCGCGTTGAGTTTAACCACTAGTGACGCCTATTGAGGCAGTAGGCTAGGGTCCCCGTTGACAACTTACCAATTGAGGATCCAATGATGGGCCAGTTGAACGGACCAGGCGGGAGCTTGTATTTCTTCCTCGGGTAGAGCACCCAGGCGAGTAGAGCAATACCCACGAAGACCGCGAGAAATTTCGGGTCGACGAACGCATCCACGTATCCCGTCATCGTTCTGGGAGAGAATGCAGAATTTGCGCTCCAAACAGGTTTAATAAAGGATAGGAATCAGGTCAAGTATGCTGATAACAAACCTTGACCTATTTATTCAAGGTTTTGAGTCGTGTGATATTCATGATATTTGGCCAATATTAGCGAGGTTAAAAGCTGGAAACACAGTAGGCCTACAAATCTTGCCAACATTTATAATTGGAACCAGCGGGTCATAAATACGTATTTGTTTGTAGTGCGTGTCATTCACAAAGACTTCTCAAGTAATGTGATACTTTTGCCAAGTGTTGGTGACTCTAGTCCGTGTTCTATTTTCGCCAACACTTTTTGTTTATACAAGAGTGCCTTTAATATGTGAACAGTCTTACTGGTCTTACTGGTATTTAGCGTAGTTGTAGTTTCTCCAATTGCCGCTAGGCGCTACGCTGTCGGACGGATGTGGAACTCTCCTGTCTTTCGATTATGGAACAAAAAGGGCGTTTTTTTACAGAAAACGGGGGAAAACGTCGAAAAAGAATCCCACGTCGACTTATGGCACATTATTACACACAGCAGGGCAGCGGTCATGGGACATATTTGAAAGCCAAACTTAGGAGAACGATCACAAACATTAGGCCCCTACCTCCCGCATTATAGTATAGATTTGACATGTGGAACCAGGCATGGATCTGCGCAGTGTGTGCTGTGCTGAACTGCGTTGGCCAACACTTTTTAAGCCTTTCCCCTGCAGAAATGGGGTCTCAAAGGTGTTGTTTCCTTGGAAATTCTACCCTGCACCCTTTGCAATAATTCCCCAAGGCACTGGCCATCCATTCGTGGATAATTCTTGAAGTCAGCCACTGAACCACATCTTCCTATCTCAGTTCCTGAACTAAAGTATGGTATGCGCCTAGTTAGGTCCTCTACTTACCCAAGGTCCCCCAACACCTTCTGTCATCCCACCTTCCCCTCCGCTTTCGGTTTCATGAAATGTAAATAGCCATTTTGACTCTGAATTCTATTTCCCGCCGAGAATGAAAAAGGTCCACCTATTGTCAACTTCTGATACTAACAAATCAGATAAAATCGAATCAAATCTCGCCTTTCACAACTTTTTGTTTGTTTTTGAGCGTAGAATCATAAACATATTTCAGGAATATTTATCAAGATAGATATAAAAATAGATAACATTAATGTTTTGGTATACACGGTGCTGCCACCTGTCCGAGGAAAAATAACTATTATAATCTACCATGTAAATAAACAAACCGTAATGTTTACAATTTGAACTAGAGCACCTTTAAGTTCTAAACCATCAAGATGATTTGTCATGTTGATTTGGCGGTCGATTTTGATTGATTTTCAGTGTCTCAAAAGCATCACATATATCACTGATTCTAAATCATAATAAGCAAGAAGTCAATCTCCAGAATTCACAAATTTTCGACCCCAACCGGGGTCTTTTTGAAGTGGAACTTTACAATCTGAAACTCTAGAAAAGACTGAGCTGAAACCCGAATGTGGAACTAACTAATCTGTGTAGACAGATGAGTGAGCAATTAAGGCAATTAATTTTAAGTGAGCAATTAATTTCCTTAATTGCTCACTCATCCTGTCTACACAGGTTAGTTAGTTCCACATTCGGGTTTCAGCTCAGTCTTTTCTAGAGTTTCAGATTGTAAAGGTCCACTTGAAAAAGACCCCGGTTGGGGTCGAAAATTTGTGAATTCTGGAGATTGACTTCTTGCTTATTATCATTTTGTGTGTCAATTTTGTGCTATTCTGTATATTGGCTTCTAAATCATGTTCAAACGTCATTCAATCATTTTGGCTAAACCTTCGTTGAACGTGGTTGCATCTCTGCAGGAATTCCAACCCGTTCGAAATTTCCCTCAGGTCAGTCACTTGCTTGCCGCTTCTCGGCGATAATTTTATAAGGCGTTGGGAGAATGGCCCAGGTCAGGTCCTGGATGTCGTCCAGGTCGCTCTTGTGACCGTCCTCGAACCTGAAAGTAAACCTTTGGAAGAGGGCAGTATAGAATATGAATATCTCTGGCTTGGCGATGGTTTCCCCAATGCACACCCTCCTGCCGGCTCCAAAGGAAAAGGAACTTCTAGGTTTTGGTAGCAATTCACCGTTCTCGTCGAGAAAGTGGCCAGCAGGGTCGAAGGTCTCGGGGTTTTTCCACTCCTTAGGGTCCATGTGAAGGGCGTAATGGTTAATGATAATGATCTTGTTGGCTGGAATGTCATAGCCACCTGTAAAGATATTTCACAATGCTTTCATCTCAGAATCAATGGGCCGATTTCACAAAGGGTGTTTAGACTTATGGCCGATACACACGATCCAATGTTTCATCCCATTTTTCTGAATACATGTATTTTTCTGTGGTATTTGTAGTTTTCTTAGGATACAGATTTTGCTGTCCCAATCTTACTTATTTTGGTATCTCTTGAAGTTTTGTGAGGCACACCGAGGGGGACGGTCGGTAGGAGCCTCATGCATTCATGCATCACGGCCTCACAGTACGGCATCCTTGGCTTGTCGGCATTCGCGGGAAATCGAGATGAACCTGGAAAAAGAGATATTTCATGTTTTTTTAGATCCACTTACACGTGCACTTGATTCTATTTCGGTCGGAACGTCCTTTGCAAAGCTGTTTTACCTTGCCATCGTTGCTCGCCACTGCATAGACGGCAAAATTCATGATCACAACTTGACTTACCTACAACCTCGTCAATTTCTTCTTGTACCTTGGCTTGGACGTCAGGATATTGAGCGAGTAGGAAGACAATGTTGAGCAAGGTGCTCGAGGTGGTTTCTGTTCCAGCTTTAATAAAAGAAAGAGTTACACAGTATACACCCTTCATGTCATGCGACACTTACATTGTACATACTGACACACTGTTAAAAATATCTCTAAATTTACAGCAGAATTTTCACTGCAAGGTTGCTGTAAAATTCATTTCACTGCAAACTGCTGTTTTTTTCACTGGAATTTAACAGCAAGATTACAGTTTCTCAGTTTTAAAGACAGCATTTGTTGTAGAATTCATACAATTTTGCTGTCAAAATACAGTAAACGGGTGGTGTCAAAATACAGAAAAGTGCTGTGTTACTCTGCTGCCAACAAAGTGCTGTCAGCATTTTTAACAGTGCAATGTACACCACGTTTTCGGGCTACACTATTTGTATATACATGTATCAGGGCCGAAACCATAGCATTCTTGGCCCTGGCATGCCTGGTAAATACGGAAGAGGCCATCTCAAGCTACTCATGTTCCTCACTTGGATGGGGTTTTTTACTTGCCCTTGCAAAGGCACAAGGTACAAGGCACCATGGCTTACTGTCCCGTGCGGTGGACTGAAGAGCCAGGGATAATTTAATCCCACAAGGCGCGGGACCCACTTCTTGCTAAGCGGACGTGATAACCACTAGGCTATCAAATCAGGGCGCCTCACTGTAACAGTGAGTGAACCCCACCACGATACTGTGTTCTAGACATTTTTGTGAAGCCATGTAATAAAACATTTACATTTCTTGATATTTTCATACTATATATTGTGGCTGCTTGCATTATGTCGGTCTACAAGTGAAATGAGGTATAGTTGGTAATATTTTGAGCTCAGCAACTTCCGTGCATTTCATGGTGGGGTTTTCGCGCACAACTGTATCTTCCTTCATTCATTCAAACGGCAAGACAAAGGTAAAAACTGCGTAACCCCCCTTACCAAAGAAGATATCTTTGACCATTTGCTTGTATTGTGTCTTATCAAGCACCACTCTCTGTCCAGACTTGGCCTCCTCTTCTGCTGTCTCTCGTTCTACCTTCAGCATTTCATCGATAAAGTCTTTGACATCGTCTGAAAGCATTGAATTGACGTTCCTTAGGTAAAATGGCCAACGTACGCTCGGCCTACTTCTTGTGCCTTAGCCTAACGTTTTGTGCAGGCACCCATGAAATACTTCAATTCCATTTGGCATGTGTTGGAATCATCCGCAGAAATAGTCCGGACCTGGTGGCAGAGTCAGTAAGGTGAAACCGCCTGACATGCCTGACCTCTCCCTAGGAGATTGTGTTTTAATCCGCTGTAAGAATCCCGGCCATTGGTGGATCCCTGTATTTAGCCCAATCAGTGATCGTCTTTTATCTAGGTTACGTATCCGCATCCGTATACGTTGTGCTTTCTCAAATGAATTAAAGATCCGTCAGAACCGAAACGTATCGGGATACGTATACGTTTCGGTTTAAGGATAAGTAGCGGTTCTCAAGCTCTCTATTACCTTAGGTAATAACGTAACAAGAAATGACGTACCTGGGTCAAACCTCTCCGCGTGCTCCTGAACTTGTTTCGAGATGTAGTCATCCTCTGCCTCTACAGATTTCAGGAATTGCCTGAAGCTTGGAGTATGTGGCAAACTTCTCGCCGGGGGGAAAACATCCACAAGGAATGAACCAGACGAGAACGTATTAGACGCGTACGTCATCGCCTTGTAAAGGTTTTGGAATTCTTCGTCATCTAAATCGAAACTATACAAAATCGAACCATGAATATCGCTGTTAGCAAGGCTTATATCCAACATAGAGCACAAAAAACGATACACGATAGTAAACATAAAGTCGTCTCCGAATTTCGCAAATTTTCAACCTAAACCGGGGTCTTCCTCAGGCACTTTGTAGTAGGGATCCCACTTTCTTCTGGGATACGAGAAAGTGCCTGAGGAAGACCCCGGTTGGGGTCGAAAATTTGCGAAATTCGGTGACGACTCTATGTTTACTATCTTTATTTGCCAAAAAACTAACGACGCTGAAAATAGCTCGGTTATCCTCGGCAATGGAATTCAAGGCATCAAGTTGACAGATTCATGCACCCCTCTGCATAGAAAAAGTTGAAGCCCCTGCCTATTACGTAAAGCCAAAATTCAGCCAGTGAGAGACATCTGGCGGCAACACATGAAGTGTATCTCTCAGTTACTTCATCGTTTACAGTATTCATTAATTTAAATTTTCATTTAATTTGTTTTATTTAATTTTTGAATTTTTTTTCTTCATCAAATCTGGTACTTACTTTACGTTGAAGCACATAGCGCAAATAACGTTGTAGACCAGAAGCGTTAACGACTGATTTGGATCAAACGGTCCCATGGCCCCCTCTTCCTCAAATACCATCACCCCCTTCTCAAGGCTCGCATGGACCATGGTTTCGAGTCGTCCACCTGAGAGTAAGTTCCTAAAGAAAATGGTCTTGGGTTGATAAAGCTTCACTTAAAGGGCCACGGTATTGCCACTTTTTGTCAACAGCCGGCGCCACCGGCGGTGATTGCATCATTCTCCAATACCGCAGTTTTGTCTTTCACCTCCGTGTTGGAGAATGTATGATTGCAATGCGATACGTGGATACTCTAGGAACGAGAATTACTCTACACTTGCATCTTGACCCGTGGCGAGCATATTTTGAGGGAATCTGTTTGTCCTTGAATATCCTGTGGTAGAGGGTCTGTTGCTTTATTAAAGGGCCTCTAGAGGCAGCTTGCTATTAGGCTACTAACAGTACTGCCACTACACAACAGGTGGCGCTAGTAACCATGAACTCATGTATTCTGGATCAAATGTTGACATTGATGAAATTTTACTTTAAAAAATGATGCCAAGTTGTATCCACATGCCACCAATTCCGTGATAGTAACCATATCAATATGCACTAAAATGCTGTCTCTAGAGGCCCTTTAAGGAGTGTGTTTGGAGAGGGGTAGTTTCATGGCTAGGAATCCATTTGTTAATCGCTAACAGTCAAATCCATGAGGAGCAGTTTTGACTTTCTAGGCAGCAGCATCACGTCTGGTTTATTACATCTCTTGTAGATGGCAGCACAGGTCACCACAATGCTGATTTTATCTCTTTTTCAGACAAATAATATAAAAATGAAGATATTCGATAACAACTTTTCATGATCAACTTAGTATTATTGAGACTAGCTTTCGACCCCTACTAGGTCTTCATCAGGTCTGATGTTCCATCAGACCTGATGAAGACCTAGTAGGGGTCGAAAGCTAGTCTCAATAATACTAAGTTGATCATGAAAAAGGTGTTATCGAATTTCTTCATTTTTATATCATTGCTGATCAACACGGCACCCATCAACACTCATACAAATAATCACTTCATTTAAAACCAAAATGCCGTAAGGGCACTCTCCTCCTATTATACTGTACACATAGGCCGCTCTTCGTGGAATTCAAGCCCTAACTAAGGAGGAGATTGGGCACAAAGTCCGGTCCACCGTGACTTTAGCCGTCGTTACACTACATTGAAATACCCGGGTTTTTTGACACCCGGGTCAAGCCCGGCTGTGAAAAATCCCTCCTGAGGCCCGGTGCCTGTCAACACTACTGAAATTTTGTGACGGGGACCTAAATTAAACCATCCAAAAACCGTTCGAGCTCGGAGGGGATTATTACACCGCGTTTTTAACAGGTGTGGACAGAAAAAACCCGGGTTGGACACGGGTTTTTTATGTAGTGTAACAAGGGCTTTTGTATAGTCATTACATGGTGGCCTTTAATGAATACGGCCTTTCTATCGGAGTATGCTTCCACTCGCTGTCTGTTGGTATCCAACCAAAAATACCTTAAAGCAGCACCGGCGACTTTCCTCATCTTCCTTACATCATTATCATAGGGAGAAAATATGATGTCTTTCTTCTCCGTCATGTAATCAACTGAAACGAAGTTGTCAAGAAATTTCATACATGTGTGAAAGGAATCCAAGTCGCCCAGGAACCAAAGTCCGGTCTTATTGCTCAGCGTGGGATTAAAATATATGGCTAGAGAGACCATGACCGTTCGAATACAGCCTTACAATAGCGGGCTATTGTTTGGCGGACTTGCATTCCTAGGACGCTGATTCTTGTCACACCTGTACCTCTTTTACAAAAGTCTTCTAAACTTTTTTGTTGGTAATCCGTTTACGGAGGGGTGCATCCATTTTTAGTAGTCGTCACGCAGTGTCCGTAGTACGTCGTAGTCTGTTTTGTAACCGCTGGGCCTATTGACCTGAAACTTGGATGCCCCTAGGTCAGATGACACCACGTTTCGGCCCAATTCGATTCTTGGCTTGGCCACTAGGTGGCTAAAACTGAAAACACAATTGTCATCATCTGTTCTTCTACTGGTACATTCACCCACAGGTGAACACATGGTCCATGGACCATTTCATTTCGAAATAATCTCTAAGCCATAGGCCTAGTCTTTTCTAGAGTTTCAGATTGTAAAGTTCCACTTGAAAAAGACCCCGGTTGGGGTCGAAAATTTGTGAATTCTGGAGATTGACTTCTTGCTTATTACCATAGGCCTAGAAGCATAAAAAACAATGGATGCTCCCCTCCGTCAGACATATCTTGCTTTGTGTAGCCTTCTCTATTTACATGTAATTATTTCGTGACTGTCCTAATTCTTTCAAAACTTACGCGAATGAAACTCCATTCTGTCCGAGGTGTCCGCAGCCTTCGCAACAAGCACCTCCATTGCCTCTTTGATCTCATTAACGACTATCAAATCACCAATTGCTGAAATAAAACACTGGACTAAGAGTAAGACTCATATTAAGGCCTGATTGGGTTTTACGAATGAATGCTGGTGTAGCTTGGAGACGTGGGCGGCATGTTGGTCGGGGACCTCATAGAAAAGAAGTTACGGTATATCTTACCACATTTAACTCTGATGATGCTTCCATATTTCTGGCCCCAGTCAAAAAACTGCCGGAACAGCTTCTTTCCATGCTTGGAGCGCAACACCGCTGAAACATAAAGGGACAGTCCTTCATAAATCGGTACAAACTTGTGTTCTTGAATGTTTGTTTATTAAGGTTTGTGTAAAATGACTCGAAGTCTCGAATTTTTGACGCAAACAATCTGACTAACTGCACACTAAATTTGGAAAACAAGGGTCGGGGGCCCTAGGGAGCCGTCAAAAGGAGGTGCCCCGAGCCTTATTTTCTCCATTTAGTGCGTAGTTAGTCACTAGATTTTTTGCGTCAAAACTTCGAGATTTCGAGTCACTTTACATAACCCTTAAGACCGCCACCACCTCACAGGTGGCGGTCTTCATTGGTTTCACTGAATTTCTCTCTCTCTCCGTCCAATCTGTGGTTTCAGCAGGATAACTCAAAAAATACGCCATGTATCGCGACAACACTTTCAGGAATTGTAGATATGCATGTTACACAGAACCCTATTGATTCTTGGGGTCATCCGCCAACAACAAAGTGTTAAATTTGGATGAAGTTTGTCTGTCGTTATCACTCAATTTTCAAGGGCGGTCTTCAAATTGACTGACAAGTCAATTTCTAGTTTGGTACTGCGACTGCCCGCAGTGACGCGTTCTATTGTTGCAGGCGAGGAAAGATATGATCCCAAACGAATTTTAAAGAGGCTGCCGGACCCGATTCCAGCTTGTGAGGGTTCTTGGAAGAAAGGGGTACTTCAGCTGTCGGTGTAATAACAGTATACGACTAATTTGTTTTTGCGTCTTTCGTGTAGATTTCACCAGCCAAGTCATAACAGTCATGACATTTGGAGTTGCTCATGTAAAAATGCAAGCAGTCCTTGAGAAGGGGTGTGGGTCTACAAAATTCACCCGTACTCACGTTTACGTATTACCTTTGTACCACTTGGCCATTAGGCCTCTTGGAGTATCTAGTTCAAGTTTCGTCTGAACTTTGAGTGAGCCATTTCAGGACAGAGATACACTACGTTCTGTCTCAAGTCGATAGTTGTTTATCACACGTTTTCTAATGACAGTACATCACAGTACATGATAACCTACTCTCAATCTACCCCTGTCAGTATGGGTGGGTGTCTTTGCAAGGGCAAGTAAAAGACCCCACCCAAGTGAGGAACATGAGTAGCTTGTGATGGCCTGCTCCGTACTTACCAGGGCCAATAATGCTATACCGTCGGCCCTGATGGAAAAATGAAATTACAATACAATCATTCGGTCCAGTCATGGAGTTGCTACATGATGTACACGTATAAACACCCCAATAGGGATCACAGCTACGATAGAGGGCAGCACACCCTACATAATTTATGCCTTTTGTGGGAGAAATTGATCAGGACCGGGATGTCAGTTTCATTTCAATAGTTTTAACCACTAGTGACACCTATTGAGGCAGTGGGTCAGGGTCCCCATTGACAACTTACCAATTGAGGATCCAATGATGGGCCAGTTGAACGGACCAGGCGGGAGCTTGTATTTCTTCCTCCGGTAGAAAACCCAGGCGAGTAGAGCAATACCTACGAAGACCGCGAGGAATTTCGGGTCGACGAACGCATCCAGGTATCCCGTCATCGTTCTGAGAGAGTGTGCAGAATATGCGGTCAAAACAGGTTTAATCAAGTTATTTAAAGGACAGGAATCAGGTCAAGTATTCTGATAAAAAACCTTGATCTGTCTATTCAAAGTTTTGAGTCGTGTGATATTTGGCCAATATATTTACCAAATTGTGACGTCACACTAAATTCACGGGTGCAACACGAACGAATCACGCTCGGTCGTTGAGTTCGAACCCGGGAGACCTCTGTTGACAATGTTGTTAAACTACCCATTGATCAACCTCGCCCCATGGAGAGTATCTCTTTCCTGGGGTATCCACGTCTGCATTACATTGTAATCATACATTCTCCAACACAGGGTGAAAAGCAAAACTAAGGTATTGGAGAATGATGCAATTACCGCCGGTGGCGCTGCCTGTCGACAAAAAGTGGAAGACCGTGGCTCTTTAGGATTCCAGCCCCTTTCTATGAACGTGTAGGTCAAAACCCTTTCAGCATCAGAAAAGTTACATACGTTTACAGAAATCGGTGAATATCAAAATATACACCTCTGGAAACTAGTTGTGGTAAAGTTCAGATTTGGGGAGACAGAAAGGAGAATGTGAAATGAAATGGTCAATGCACCATGTGCTCACCTGGGTGAATGTACGAGAAGAACGAATAACACGCTGCACCACCGTAAGTGCTCACCAGGTGAGCTAAAATGAGGTGAACTAAAATGAGGTGAGCTAAAATGAGGTGAACTAAAACGAGGTGAACTAAAATGAAGTAGACGGAGAGAAAGTTGCATCAGTCAGGAGGTATAGAATTTATTTCCTCGGAATAATCATTGTTACACTTTATTGAATTCTGATATACATGTACATGTACATGACTAAAATTCCTACTCTATTCAAGGATAAGGTGGTATTCAAACTTTTGTTTTTTCATTTAATTATTACCACATTACACAGTTGGATTATAAAATTATCAGCAATGTTTGTTGAAATGCCCTTTACAGTGGGGAGGTTTCGAAACTTTACGACAATGTTATTTTTCATACTACACATTAAACAGATTTTGCATTGCATTTTGGTACAAAAAGAAAGTTGTCGTTAACGTTTACGTTTATCGTTTGATTTCGAAACCTCCCCAGTAGCTCGGTTGAAGCGTACCGAGTTGGGCCTCATGTATTGCGTTATGATGATTGACATAAATGCCTACCCAGTCCAACTATAACCTCTTCGGGCTCACGAAATATACGGGATCCTTAGACTAGACATGCAGCATACATGTAGGAAGAGGTTATTGGCGAGGACTCCCTGTATATCTGTGAGAATTCCACCCCGTCGAAATTCCCTTCAATTCAATCGCTTCTCGGTCGCCTCTCGATGGTAACCTTATAAGGCTTAGGCAGAATCTCCCAGGTCAGGTCCCGGAGAGGATGGTCCCTCTTGTACCCCTTCGCAAACCGGAAACTAAACCTTTGGAAGAGGGCAGTATAGAATATGAATATCTCTGGCTTGGCGATGGTTTCCCCAATGCACACCCTCCTGCCGGCGCCAAAGGTTAACGAACTTCTAGGTTTTGGTCGCAGTTCACCGTTCTCGTCGAGGAAGTGGCCAGGGTCGAAGGCGTCGGGATTTTTCCACTCCTTAGGGTCCCTGTGAACGGCGTAATGATTTACGATGACGATGTTGTCGGCTGGGATGTCGTATCCACCTGAAACGACGCCGAGACATATATTAATTTCCATGTAAAAATCAGCCAATCAGATCCAACGTATCAAATTCGTCAACAGGGGGCACTAGCTACTTCCGTGTTCGTATGGTTGAATTTGTATTGATTATATTTTTCGTCAGGAAAGCTACAGCATTAGGGAGTTTTCGCAAATCTGACGAACAACGAAGTACGAAATACGAAATTGGACGTCATATCCATGACGTAATGTATTTCAGGAAACGGTTGGTACCACAAATATCGCCTGCTGCAAGAGCGTCTTTTAGCGTATGACGTTAGAACGACAGAGGTACGGTGTATATTAAACTTTGAAATTTATCTTTCGTTTCCACTTCGTTGATACGAATTGGAAATTTCAAAATTCAAGATGCGCCATAACTCTTTCGATCTTACATGACATGCTAAAAGACGCACTGGCAGGAGGGACATTTGTGGTACCAAACATTTCCTGAAATACATTACGTCATGGATCTGACGTCCAATTTCGTATTTCGTACTTCGTTTTTCGTCAGATTTGCGAAAACTCCCTAATATTGGCCCTGTAAGTGTAAAGTACGGAAGAGGCCATCTCAAGCTACTCATGTTCCTCACTTGGATGGGGTCTTTTACTTGCCCTTGCAAAGGTACAAGGTACATGTACAAGGCACCACGGCTTACTGTCCCATGCGACGGACTGAAGAGCCAGGGACGATTAATCCCGTTTTCAGTGAGGTCCGTGTGCCAGTGTGACATTACAATAGATTGACGGAATAAGCGGCGACTTGACAATGGGCGAGACATACAGACAAAACAGCGAGTCTGTTTTCCAGTGTGTTCCGAACAATGGGAATCACACAGAAAAATGGACACACTGAAAATCGTTACACCTCGTTTCGAACTGGGACCTGCCCCGTGGTAGACCCTATTTGTAACTTTCCAAGGAGAACTTAGCTTGTATCCAAATCTTACCTATTTTGGTATCTCTTGAAGTCTTATGTGGCACACCGAGGGGAACATTTGGGAGCAACCTCATGCACTCATGCATCACGGCCTCGCAGTACGGCATTCTTGGCTTGTCTTCAGTCCCAGGAAATCGAGATCGACCTGGAGAAAAAAAATCGGTCTTGTTTTGAACTGCACTTACGTTATTCCCCAAATAACCTGCCAATAAAGCCCGCTGCATACACGCCAGGATTTTTGTTCCTGCTAGCAATTTCACTGCAATACTTACACAGGGTTGAAAAAACGGGCAAGCATACATTTTGACTTTAAAGCCTCACTGTATTGAATTCAGAAAGTGCTTACGTCCTCCGACGTTAGTGTTGTGTAAAATGTACTATGCTCTATCTGAATACATTAGGGCTCTGCCTGCAGTTTTTTCAATGTGTGCTGAAAACTAAGGCTTGATTCGTTGAAGTACGTATCAGGCAAGTATTTTGGGGACCTTCACGAGGCTATGAGACTTATACCTGCACTCTCGTAACACTTTGAAAATATCGTAAAATTCAATACAGTGAGGCTTTAACATAAATTTCATCAAAAATAGATATCTATTTTTGATGTCATTCATTCTTCTGGGACATTTACACCAGGTGAGCACATTTCATTATTTTTTTCGCTCGCGTCTGAGGTGAACTTTTTTTATTTTTCCACCCTTCATATGTGACCCTCCACCATAAAACCAGTCATCAGTCACTCTGAGTCTGAGATTGGCAAGTTGGGACCAACTTACTTGTCAATTTCAGTATTGTCTGTCTATGTGAAGTCTGAGTGATTCTATTTCTTTCTTTATCTCCTGGTGTCATGTCAGTACGTTTACGCTCATTTTCCGTGCGGAGGGTCACATACGTTCTACAGAAGGAACAGCTTTATGTCCTGGGACCGTCACTCATCCTAACTCTGTCGTAAAAGGCAAACTTGTCTTACCTACAACCTCGTCAATTTCTTCTTGTACCTTGGCTTGGACGTCGGGATGTCCAGCGAGTAGGAAGACAATGTTGAGCAAAGTTCCCGCAGTGGTGTCTGTCCCAGCTTCAATAGTATAGATGCAAGGTACAAAGGGTTGTTACAAGTTCGACATAACTCTGAAACTACTGATTCGATTAGCTTGAAATTTGCACACATGATGCTTTGTACTGAATGATTAACAACTATGATGACACCAAAACAATGGCATTGCTCTTTGCTAATTAGGGAGACGATGCCAGATTTTGCAAGGGTTTGCAGTGGCACCCTTACCAAGGAAAACATCTTTGACCATTTGTTTGTATTGTGTCTTATCAAGCACCACTCTCTGTCCAGACTTGGCCTCCTCTTCTGCTGTCTCGTGTTCCACCTTCAGCATTTCATCGATGAAATCTTTGACATCATCTGCAATGATTGAATTGACGTTCCTATAGACCTTTCCAACGAAGATGGTGACCTGCTACATGTACTACTAGTTCTCCCACATGACGTCGTGGCCATTCATTGTCCAAGCATGATGTAATACTACCAAACGCATCCTCTCGGACAATTATTTTACCTAAACTTTTGTGCCCATTGGCGAGACCTGTTCGACCGCCATCTTTGTTGGAAAGGTCTACTATTAAGTACTTTTGGTTTTGACTGGTGGTGTTGTCAAAATGTTTGTGGAGGATTTTCCTGAGCTAAAAAAAGAAATGACGTAGTCGTAGGCCTATACCTGGTCAGACAATTATTTTACCTAAAACTTTTTGTGCCCATGGCCCCCTTGACCAGCTTTGCGTGCCAGTGGCCATTGAATGGTATTAGCTTCTGATATCATATGGCGAGACCTGTTAGACCGCCGTCTTTTTTGGAAAGGTCTATTGTTAATTACGTTTGGGAGGTATTACAGAGTTTTCGCAAAGCCCCCGAAACACCAACGCGAACGCCAAACCCATTGTTCAATGCCACGAAGAGAGCACCGAGCAAAAGGATAGATGTACGCGTTTGCGTTTCGGGGGCTTTGCGAAAACTCCCTATTGTTGTCAAACTTTGTGGAGAATATTCCGGAGCTAAAAGAAATGACGTCGACCTACCTGGGTCAAACCTCTCCGTATGCTCCCGAACCTGCTGCGTGATGTAGGCGTCCTCTACGTCGATAGATTTCAGGAATTTTTTAAAGCTTGGAGTATAAGGCAAATACCTCGCTAGGGGGAACACATCCACCAGGATTGAACCGGATGAAAACGTCTCAGAGGCATATTCCATGGCCTTATAAATCTTTTGGAATTGTTCGTCATCCAACTTGAAACTACAAAAAAGCGAACCATGTAATAAATATTCAACTAAACGATTGAATTTTACGGTATTTTCAAAGTGTGATAAATAAAAAGTCAATTTCCAGAATGTTTGTGAATTTTCGACCCCAACCGAGGTCTTCTTCAGGAAGAAGAAGACCTCAGACCTCGGTTGGCGTCGAAAATTCGCAAACATTCTGGAAATTGACTTCCGCCTGAAGAAGACCTCGGTTGGGGTCGAAAATTCGCAAACATTCTGGAAATTGACTTTTTATTTATCATATATTGTGTGTCAATTTTTGTGCTTGCCTTCTCTTTGGTATTTTCAAAGTGTAAAGAGAATGCAGGTGGAAGTCTTATAGCCTTGTGAAGGTCCCCAAAATGCTTGCCTGATATATACGTACTTCAAAGAATCAAGGCCTAGTTTTCAGCACACATTGAAAAAACTGCAGGCAGAGCTCTAATGTACTAGTATTCAGATAGAGCATAGGACATTTTACACTGCACTAACGTCGGCGAACGGAAGCACTTTCTGAATTGAACATATGTTGTGCCTTATGTGATACCGTACTTAGTTTACGTAACCGCGTACATGTACATGTACTTACTTAACGTTGAAGCACATAGCGCAAATAACGTTGTAAACCAGAAGCATAAGCATTTGCTTTGGATCAAACGGTCCCTTGGCCCCCTGTTCTTCGAACATCAGCACCCCCTTCTCAAGGCTCGCATGGACCATGGTTTCGAGTCGTCCACCTGAGAGTAAGTTCCTACAAGTAGATGGCCTTGGGTTAAAGTTTCATCTAATCAGTTGATTTGAGGGGAGGGATTAGTAGCAAGTACAAGCAATAAAATACTGCGCATGAATAGCATGTGCGGTCCATCCATGCACAATATTGCACAATACATGTATAGGGCCCAAAATGGGTGTCATGTGGTTCTGGGATAATGGATGGAAGAAAGATTGGCAATATTATTGCCCATTTTAATCCTCATATAATTGTGCAATAATATTGCACGTGGATAGGCCGCTTTACCCGGTCACTACGGGAAATTGTCGACCACGCAAGTTATTGAAGAAAGCGAAGTTATCAGAAGGTTTGTGAGGGTTAATACACAGCCCCTGCCACTCCGTAAAGCGGCCTAATCTGTAGCCCTATTTGGTGTGTTACTAGGTCTAGTTCGATTTCCATCAACATGGATATCCAATGACAGTTAATTTGGAGCTGCCGTGCTGATTATGAATTTGAGTGTATATGGAACAAAATAATAACACCTTCTTTAATCAACTTGTAAACTATCATGATTGATGAGGAAATTTTTGACCTACATCCTTCATCAATCATGGCATTTCGAGTTGATTATAAATGAGTCTGCCCACTTATTTTTCCTTATATAGATATCTAATGATTTGCGTGTTGGGTGAGTGTTCCTGTGGTCGCCGAATAAGACCAACTACTTTAAACTCCCACTAAAGGCGCTGCTCCACATGACAGTTTTCTGTCGAAAGTTTGCTGTCAGATAGTAACTGTCCAAAGACTATCCCGTGGAAGTTGTTCAGCTAGTGACTGTATGACAGTAATTATTGCTGTCTGACAGCAAGAATTGACTATCCGACAGCAAACTTTCGATAGAAAACTGTCACGTGGAGCAGCGCCTTTTCCTGTCCCATTCCTGAACTCGGAAAAATGACCAAATCCTAAGTTGAAGACATCGCACGCTGTCATTCTTTGCCAGGCTCGGGAGTGGGCAAGTAAGTGGACAGGACATTACTGTTTCTGACCATACCCCCACCCCATTATCTTCAACTTAGGATTTAGTCATTTTTTCCGAGTTCAGGAATTGGACATAGGTAAGTGGGAGTTTAGAGTAAATATACAGCAGAGATCTGGGAGGGGATCAGATGATAATATGTTGAAAAATAATTAAAGAAGTGCTTTCAGACGAAACAAAAATGCCGAAGGAAAGAGCTTATATGTCCATTGAATCCGAAAAAAAATACCTTAATGCAGCGCCGGCGATTCTTCTCTGTTTTTTCACTACATCAGAATAAGATGTAAATATGATGTCCTTCTTTTCTGTCATGAATTCCACTGAAACAGAAGTGGAAGACTTGATTGCCAAGACATCTTATTATAACTGACGGTGGCCATGTTGGATAGTTTATCAACCTGAGTTGACCTCATTATCTGCTATACCTTGTCATGTAATGACTGTACACAGTTACGGTGGACCGGACTTTGTGCCCGATCTCCTCCTTAGTTAGGGCTTAAATCCTGCGAAGAGCGGCCTATGTGTACAGTATAATAGGAGGAGAGTGCCCTTACGGCATTTTGGTTTTAAATGAAGTGATTATTTGCATGAAAAAGAGATAAAATCAGTAGTGTGGTGACCTGTGCTGCCATCTACAAGAAAGACAGGTCTCACTAATGCCAGAGACCTACCAGTGGCTGGTAAACAGATACACAGTAGCAGTCCTGTGACCTATACCATGAATCTGGGTCATCTTGGCATTAGGGTGATTGAAGAGTTGAAACTAGTTTCTTTAAAATTAATAAATGGTATGTGTCACGGGTATTTTCGCGGGCCACGAAAGTCATTGTTTATTTACATTCTATTTACATTTGCGAAGTGGTTATTTGCACAGCTAACTGCTGTGTATGCAGTACGAATATTTTCTTGCATGCACGTTCAGCTAATTAATATTCATGACCACCGATAAGCATGTCTCGATGTAAGGCTGTCGCTGCCAGATGTCTCGGTAGCTCAATCGGCTGCGCGTTCGGCTTGTATACCGCAGGTCCCCGGTTCGACTCCCGACTGGGGCGATTTTTTTCGCCGCTTTTCCTGTTTTTTTTTCTTTTCCTGTCTTTTTTCTTTTGGCTTTTTTGTTTACTGAAAGTACTCGGAATCCATCCCAGGGAAAAATTAGCGGACGGGACGTAGTCCTTGTTAGAAAATTTTAGTGGGCAATTTTCAGGGTGTTTGTCATCCAGGAAAATTAGGAATTTAGAATGAATAATCTACTTGGCAAACATGTTTGCTAGAAACCCGGCCGCAGAAAAAAATGGCGTGGAGGGGGACTGCGAAACAAGGTGATTTTCAGAAGGCCCTGGCGATGATGAGGAGCAAGATTTTATCAAGTTCGTTGCCTGCCGAGCTCACGCCCTTCGTCAAGCACATAAGCTTCCACCGTCATACAGTATGACAATAGGTCCAGTTTAACCCTAATCAGGGCTAGGCCTAATTACTGCGTGGTGTGCACAATGAAAAGCCCTATACGACCCTAACCCAAATTAGGGTTATGATTCGACAATAGGCTACCTGCTTTTTCCGTCAAGTGTAATTACAGAGGTGGTGACAAAATGTTTGAAGAGTGGTACCCTGGGCAGATTAGGTCAAAAACATCTCGCCATGCACATAAGGGCACTTGCCCATTAAAAAACGCCGATCGATTGAGCTAAAAATGAACAGGTTTGTGTCTTTACCAAAAGGAGAAATTGGATTTGGTAACCCCCACGCGAGCAATGAAGCACCACCATGCTGTTTAGAATCACAGACAATTCCCGTCCTTACTCTACAGCGAAAGTAGGCGGAGTCCGTTATTATACAGTAGGCGGAGTCTGCTGTGCACATAAGAAAATCCGTACGTACTGGACGCACAGCAGCTGTGCCTCCAAGCGCTATAACCTGCCTTGCATACACAGCTGCTGTGCAAATAAACCCGGCCTTACATTTGTCCAGTCTTTCTTTGTCGTACGAGTAACTTGTTGGTGGCATGAATTATTTTGATACCGAAAGAATTCAATTTGGTGGGTTGGCAGGTCCAAATAGTCCAAAATAACATAATGTAAACATCCTTGTTTACAAACATTGAATGGAAACAATGAAGTCATGATACATTTTCTTTAAAACATCTTCGATGGTTGTCCATACATGTATTTTGCCATTAGTGATTTCCATCGGGATAGAGCAGTGCAAAATGGTAGGCCTACGGTGTATCGAACCATCCAGTGGGTGGTTCCTTCCGAAGATTGCTTTTGAGTCCTCTAGTTGGTCATTTTGTTTCAGAATAGTCCTTATGAGGAGCCCGGTGGTGTAGTGGTTCGGGTCTCCGACTAGCGGTCAGAGGATCCCGGGTTCGAATCCCACTGGGCGTGAGACTTTGGGCAAGTCTCTTTACCTCACTGGCCTCTCTCCACCCAGGTGTATAAATGGGTACCGGTCGGAAATGCTCAATTGTAGCGCTGAATGAGCAGCTCATCTGAGTTCTACTGAAAGGTTTCAGCACAGACTGGGGTTAAAGTGTAAAGTCGGATGAGAACCTCTACCGTAGTTGATATCAGACTGTAAACCCAAACTTTAACTTTAACTTTTAACTTTATGAGTTCCCAAACTTACTCGAATGAAACTCCATTCTGTCCGAGGTGTCCGCAGCCTTCGTTACAAGCACCTCCATTGCCTCTTGGATCTTATTAACGACTATCAAATCACCCATTGCTGAAATAAAACGCTGTACCAGTCACGAACTATGACTAGGAACTGACTAAGCGAAAGTGAAGTAGACTATGCCAAGTGTTTGTTTTTAATGTTACTAAATACATTTTTACACTGTATAAGATTTGAGTGCATTGTTCGGTGTGTATGTTTTGAAGGTACTATTACCCCTCTTACATCGGCAAGCCAAGCAGTGAGCGTCGCGTTCTTGTTCTATATCGACCCGCAGCAGGTTGCAGAATGATTTTTTACCATGTCATCTCAGCCGGCAACTGCCGATAAACAGGGACGAAAATGTCGATGCGGAACCGGCAGCCCGGCAAAAAGCACACACACCCGGCAGCCGGGTACGTATTATCTCTATTGGGAAAGCCATGACAATGACAGAGGCCAGGTTGCAATGTATTTCCACAGTAAAACCAGAGAGCAATGCTTACCGCATTTAACTCTGATGACACCTCCATATTTCTGGCCCCAGTCAAAAAACTGCCGGTATAGCTGCCTTCCATGTTTGGACTGCCACACCTCTGAAAAATAAAAGAATCAAAATCCTCCAGGTTTTTTTTAGAAAACATTTACGGGTTTCTTCCTTTTACGTTTGCTGCACTGGGACGCGGTTGTGTAGGATTTCATTTTTAGCTCACCTGGGGTGAGCTATTGTCATTCGTCCTCCGTTAGCAGGGCACGTTTCGTAACCGCTGGGGCTATTAACTTGAAATTTTGTACTTGTATAGGCTACCACTAGGTCAGATGACCTATGGAACCTCTGATGTTTCGGTCCGATTCGATTCTTGGCTTGGCCACTAGATGGCCAAAACCGAAAGCACAAAAAGTGTAATAACTCCTTAACTAATGACTGGATCATCTCCAAATTTTTATCGTAGGTACATCTGATAAGGATACATGACATATCTAACGGGGTTTCCATTTGAAGTACTTGTCAAGGTTGCAGATGTCAGAGTTCAAAATTTTGCCATTTGGTGGCATGTTTCGTGGCTTATTTGATCTAGCGTCCTCTAACTTGGTGTGATTATGTATTTTGGTCCCCTCTACATGTATGTATTCAGCAATTTGCGGCACAATTCTACCTTTTTTTTGTTTAAAAACGTTTTCTTTTTTTCTTTTCAAAACATCATATTATAACATCATGTTATCCTGCAGTCTATTTTCATTAGTTTTTTTTCTTTTTTTAAATGATTTAAGTTCTATTTCGTCAGGCAAATGTATTTTCATAACGACCGACACGAGCGGCAGCGAATTGCCGGCAAATCACGGGAGAAAACAATGCCGTCAGATGCTAGGGAATCGCGTCTTAGGGACTTAAAAATCCATGGTCCATCCCCAATTTTTTTCACGCAGAAACCCTGTAAGTTGGGAATCAACTTCCCAATTTAAACAGCGGAGTACCTGAGGAAGACCCCGGTTGGGGTCGAAAATTTGCAAAATTCGGAGACGACTTATGTTTTACAATCCCAATTTAAACACTTACCAATTGAGGATCCAATGATGGGCCAGTTGAACGGACCAGGTGGGAGCTTGTATTTCTTCCTCGGGTAGAAAACCCAGGCGAGTAGAGCAATACCCACGAAGACCGCGAGGAATTTCGGGTCGATAAACGCATCCACGTATCCCGTCATCGTTCTGGGTGAGAGTGCAGAATAAATATGCCGTCAAAACTACTTAAAATCGACAAGAATAAGGTCAAGGAATCTGATAATAAACATGGCTTATTATTTCCAGGTCGTGACATTGGGCCAATGACATTAATGAATTGAATTAACACCACACTAATGCATGCCATTATTTCCCACCAAACTATCGTGCCAAGAGCGAGGTAAAAACCCCTGCTGTCGGAGGATGCCGTCGGTCATCGTCGGCGTCGTTCGTTAGCAGGGCACGTTTCGTAACCGCTGGGCCTATTGACCTAAAACTTGGTACATATGTGCCCCTAGGTCAGATGGGTCGGTCAGATGACGTGTGACACCATGTTTCGGTCCGATTCTATTCTTGGCTTGGCCACCAGGTGGCCAAAACCGAAAACACAAAAAGTTCAATATCTTCTGGGCTAATGGCTGAATCGCCTCCAAATTTTTATCATAGGTGCGTCTGATGAGGATACATAACATGTTTAACGGGTTTTTGATTTGACCTTCTTTGAAGGTCACATAGGTCAAAGTTCAAAATTTTGCCATTTGGTGGCACGGTTCGTTGCCGCTGTCCGTCGTCGTCCCTTAGCAGGGCACACTTTGTAACCGCTGGGGCTATTCACCTAAGCCTTGGTACGTATACAGCCCTAGGTCAGCTGACCTGTGAGACACCAAGCTTCGGTCCGATTCGATTCTTTGGTTGGCCACCTGGTGGCCGAAGCCGAAAACAAAAAAAAACACCCGATCATCTCAAAATGTTTATCGTAGGAATCGGCACATCTAATAAGAGTAGATGAAATATCTAACGGGGTTTTGGCGTGACCTACTTTTCAAGGTCACAGAGGTCAAAGTTCAAAATTTTGCCACTTAGTGGCACATTTCGTGGCTATTTGACCTAGAGACTTCTAACTAGGTGTGATCATG
>NMRB01000540.1:14465-26461 GCA_002633025.1 Notospermus geniculatus
TAAAGGCGAGGGAGTACTGCATAATGGAAGATGTCAATAAAGGCAAGGGAGTACTGCATAATGGAAGATGTCAATAAAGGCAAGGGAGTACTGCATAATGGAAGAAGATGTGAATCAACGGCGAGAGAGTACAGTGTAGTCTTATGAAAGACGATGTCAATTAAAGGTGACGGAGTAGCCTACTGCATAATGAAAGAAGATATTCAAGGCGAGGAAGTACATGTACTGCATAATGAAAGAAGATGTCAATTCTGCCCTCGGAATGATATCGAAAACAAGATAGCTCTATTGGTGATCGAAAAACTAGGAAAACGAAAAAACATTCGACCAGACATGACAACAAAGTAATTCACTGTGATTGCCCATTAAATTTTCGGTCACCTAGACCGATATAAACAATTACCAGAAATCCGCAAATATTTTCCGTCAAAAAACTCCCGCCAACTATAAACCACAGTAATGACAGACACATCCTTTTCTTCTTTTAATTGCTTTTGCGTGGGCCAACTAGCATATTTTTATTTATGCCACGTCGGCATATATTAATAAATCTTTTTTTATCTGCATCCCAAATTGGTGATGATATTATAATTCATGATGTGATAATTAATTTGAATAGTTGTAATTTCCGTCGTCTGCTTCACGCCTTTAGACCTATCTGGGACAGTTATTCGGACGGTGTAGGCCAGGCCGAGACTCACTGAACACTGCGCTCATCCAAAGCATTTTAGATTTCAACACGGAGTGCAACCAACCCACACCAGATCATGTCATTGCAACGGAAACACAGTCGAAGATGAGGCTGAGTATGCTACCCCGGGACACGGTGTATCGCCAGCGCCATTTTGACAGTAGAGCACAAAACCTGACTGATAGGCCTATATAGGCCCCTACTGTCGGTCTAGTAGGCCCTTAAATCGGAAAATTTAATATGAAACAGCGCTTGTAAAATCATTCTAAGGTAATTTACACCATATGTTCTTCCCTGAACGTTTTCGGTTTTATTTCAGGAAAGAGCGTGGTCACCAATCACAGATTAGTCTCGCACAGCGAGCCGTTTTGTTCCGCAGCTGTGATGCACGCGACAGCGGCTGCATGTGGGTGGCCGAGACTGATCAGATATCCACCAATCAAAATTGCGATAGGTGACCCTTGCATTTATATTGAGTAGTGATTGCAATGGACACCACTAACCAAGTCTTTCCGATTGAGCTGGTCATATGAAATGCTCAAATCTGATGTACATGTAGGCCTAATATGAACTTAGCTATTTTTGTTTTTTTTCAGGACATCACATATCAAATATGGCTGTATCAAAAGAGCAAAACAACGAAACGACGAAATGACAAAACGAAATGATCGACTACTTTGTACTAAGGCAGCCATAAACAATTAGGATGATTAAGAAGCTGACTGTATTCTCAGAAACAGGTCATAGGTGTCAAGTGGTTTTAGGCCTATACCGATATTCCTATGAATAGGATTCATATACATGTATACACTGTGGGCATCTGGTGATCTGGGTACAATTCAGCCTACTTGGCTTGTGGCCTGAAGTGAGGCACTTTACTGGTTCTGTGTCTGGTTGGGCTAGGAAGCAATNTGTGTCTGGTTGGGCTACAAATGTAGGAAGCAATTTGTGATCAATGTTGTACTTAGGGAAATCAGGGGCGTATCTTTTTGCAGTAGGGCTAAAAGTCACCCTTCTTACATCCCAGTGAAAACTGTCACCTTACACCCACAGCAAAAGATCATACCAATCTAATGTAAGGCTTAACGTAGGCCTATGGTAGCCGATCTATGATTCAACCAGTCCTCCCAGCCCTTTATCATGATTCTACATACTGACATTCGTCTGAATACTACTTGTGGTATTATCTCGTAAGGATAGGTAAAATCACCGTAAAGGACTTCAATGGTGGACGTACTTTATGGTGATTTTATTTTTCAATCACATGTAGATCCGATACAGGGTGTCCCAAACACACAACCGCATTGTAGAATAGCCAGAAATATGGCTGTGCTATTTTTGGGGCACCCTGTCGAATAGGCCTGCACAAGGTTTACTTCTCCCTTTTTGGATAGGCCGAATTAATTATCTATTCCCAATTTCCCCCAAACGTGTCAAATCGAATTGGACCGAAACGTGGTATCATAGGTCATCTGACCAATGGGTATATATATACCAAGTTTCAGATCAGTAGCCCCAGCGGTTACGAAATGTGCCCTGCTAATGGATGACGACGACGACGGACACTGCACCATTGTAAGAGCTCACCCTGGTGAGCTCAAAACAGGTCTCAGTTACAAACATTGTTGAGTTAGTACAAGAGGTCAGAACCGATCATCTATCCTGTATGGGCGCTTGATTAGTGGCACATGGCACATATCTGCTTTGCTTTGAAGTACGTTGTTTTAGGGCCAACTTGAGTTGGATGGATGGACAACCCGGGAAGTACAAAGTAGTCGATCATTTAGTTTTGCCATTTTGTCATTTCGTCGTTTTGCTGTTTTGACACAGCCATCAAATATGGTAATACATGGAAAAAGAATAGGCTTGACTCGCTGCGTTCAGATGATATATGATAATGGGACTCGCGCATCCTGACGCTTTTGGAAGCTTCAATTGAGGGATTGGTTGACCCCCGAGGAATGTAGGCCTAATTGATTTCATTCAGCCTAGTTGAGGTTCGCCGCAAAATTTGATTTATGACACCATAATTCCGGAGACAATCAGGCATGCTGAGCAGGAATATCGTGCAATAGATCTGTTCTGAAAACCTAGTCCCTACTACCGACTTTGCTCTCGTCAAAAATACGTTTTGCGGAGTATGCTGCATGGAGCATTGATGATGCATAAATGTATGTGGCATCGTAACTTGCCCCGTCGTTGCCGCCGTTGGGTAAATTAACCTGAAATCTGTTGCTTTTGAAACCATAACTGCATAAAGCAGCGAGAAATTTCCCTTCTTCTAAATGTTTTGATATCTCTGCAAAATTACAGTAAGTGAAGTCACTAGACCTATGCGGTATGGTCGGGAATCCTTAACCCTTTCGGGACTGGACGATGTTGGAAAGTGTACAATTCGCAACATGAATCTGTGATGTCTCTACAAAAACGCGCCTAGTTCCCAAAAATTGCAACCAAAACTGGCGACAAGGCACTCATTCTGGAGGCAACTAAATGCGCCACGACCTCATGCAGGTTTGCTTCTTCCAAAATGTTTGTGAGAGAAGCAATTCATAGCCGAAGATGCAAGCTGTCAGGAAATAGTCGCGTTCGGCCTACGTTTTCGTCAGGTTTTCAATCTTTAAACGTCTATATCTCGATAACCGCTGCTCCTACGCGTCTGTCGCTAGGTCTACTCTTTCTTTTGGCGCCAGTCGCGTCGTCGTAGCTGCTTCCGTTCCGGAGATATGGCCATTTTGTCACAACATGTCCGATTTGCACTTTGGAGTCTGTCAATCTAGGCCCCGGGACAAACGTTAAAATGCAATTTTAGCCAGGTTTCTTCAATCAGAGCAAAATCGCGTATTTAGAGGGGGGGGGGTAGTCTCGCATTAAAAAATACGCAAAGAGAACGCGGATTGGTCCACTGGTTACGATTCTATGCCAGTTTGAATGTGCAAGGGTGTGTGATACAGGCCAAACTCGCCAAACGGCGAGATCCGTCCCGAAAGGGTTAAAAAACGTTCCTTTCAGCCACGGCGCCGACCGTGTTACGTTCTGGAACCAATTTTGAAACTGATAGGTTTCCCATAACTCCCTGGTGTCGTTGAAGTGACTTTCCCTGGTGAGGAGGGGGTAAAGGAGCACTTGGATCGCTCGTCTTTGAGACCAAAATATCAGGAGAATAAAGTGAAATGATGTAAGATACTCACACATATGCCAGCAACTACCAACAACACAAAACTCAGGGCCGACGCCATGGTCTTCTCGCTGTTCGGGACCGTCCGAAAAATGAAGCTGCAGAAATCAGTTCATCCTTTTATCTGCTGGCTATCATCATGATTTCATTCCGGCTCATTATTTCTGTCACCAAATTACAGAGGAAACAACGGCTGGCCTGTTTTTTTTACATGTAAGTCTATACTTAGTCAGTAGTGTCAATAGGATTTGAATTATTGTTTGCCGAAGCATTTCCTGCAGGATAGATGTGAGAGGTGGTTGATGTACGCATGTGATGTAATCAACATGATGGCTGTCATTAAATCAATTTCAAGCGTGAAATTTTGCACATGGCACTTTACTTGGCAAATCACGTTTGACTTGTTGAATAGTCTCGCCGTCATGAATAGCAACGGAAGGCGTGATTGGTTAAAAATATGTTAAAACAAGGCACGTGATTGCGTTCGCGGAAAGTTGTTACAAACAAATCATAGTACCATTGATAGTTGCTGATTCAGCCTAGGCTGAACTTCTACCGTCATTTTGCATATGTGCGGCAGTCTAGGAAAACCCATGTCGCCATTGAGGGAAATGGCTTGGTGAATCCGCACATTTCAATATAGCTGAAACGTACCTGTACATACATGTAACAGGTAAACAGCAGCAGTAAAATGTACATGTACAGACAAACTGACAACCCTTGGCTTGTTGACCATTCAGCGACATCCGACGGGTTTTCCTACCGCCTCACGCGCCGCAAATGCGACGCCATTAACATATTTCTAATACGCAATGTTCACACTACACTTTTACTCAACTTTGATGTTGATATTTCTCAGTTTTTCACCAAGAAACCTCTTTTTCATGTGAAGGATATCGTATATCCATAACGCCATTCTTATAAACCATTCTCTGTTCGAGTGAACTGGTCTCCACTCCTGTCCACAGGTTGTTACTTGTGATGGCGCATCGCACAGCCAGTTCATTGATTGCTTTTGGAGTACCCGATATGGCTCCAGCAAGACATGCAATACGTCGAAGAACTGAATGAAACTGGACGAATTTTTTTGTTCGTCATATTTCACCACTTTAGAAACAGGATATCCTCTAATAAATTATTTACTGTGAAATAATCAACGTCTGTATAGGGAGTGGTAATGTCTACTTTGATGAAATGGCCATTGAATTCTGAGTGGTCAAGTCGAGTAGCCATCCCTTTTAACCTTCCAATTATCTCAAACTCACCGTTCGTACGGATATGGCATAAGGGAGAAAAGCATTCTTAAGACTGCGATTACATCTGTAGAACTACATAGTATACCGACAAGCCGTACGCGACCGGGAAGCCACTAGGGAGGTTTAGAAGTCACACGATAAACGTAAATTTTACGACAACGTTATTTTTCATCCTACACATTAAGCAAATTTTATACTGCATTTTCGGTACAAAAATAACGTTGTCGTTAACGTTTATCGTTTGATTTCTAAACCTCCCTATTATTAGAGAGTTTTCGCAAAACACCCGAAACGCCAACGCGAACGAACATCTACTAGTATCCTATTGTTCGCTGCTCTTTTCGTGGCGTCGAACAATGGAATTGGCGTTCGCGTTTCGGGGGCTTTGCGAAAACTCTATTGTTAACCGGCGTGCCCGTCAACCGTGTAGCTCTAATCGCAGCCGATAGGGAGCGGAGTGCACTGGTTTGGAAAAGGTCGCAAGCGAGCGACCAATTTGCAAATGGAGCGGAGTGCATTGGTGTACAAGTCACTTCAACAATTTTTTTATTTCAAAAATGCATGAAGCACTCGCTCAACAATTTTTGGCGACTGCAAACTATATGTGGTAGGAGCGGTTGTCTGCTAATTAACAGAAATGCACACAAACAACCATTACATCATTCCATCAATGGAAATCTATGAATTCGGAATAGGTCACTCATTGTAATATCTGAGGCCGCCAATGATAACAATGAGTGATAGAATCATTCATTATTGGACAATCCTAATTCCGTAAAGAATAAAATGACAGATAAAAATGAAAATAACATATAATGATGAAAACTCTCATGTATGTATCAAGTTGAATTTTTTTCTCGACTGGCACACGATGATTAGATCTGTCATACACAGCGGGACATAAGTCATTTTGATTTAGCGCCCGATTGGAATAAACTACAGGATGTGTCAATAAGATAGTGTGGATCAGACAGAAGTCGGGCAGAAAAGGCTGTTTACCAATGTTTTGTTCTTGTTGACCAAAGTAATGCAGGGTCCATATAAAAGTGCATGATGCACTCAGATGAACCACCTCAGCTGATTTCGACGCTGAAAGTTTCTGAATAATGGTCAACTTGATCACCGGAAGCTTGGATACTGAGAGCATGATTAACATCACTGTACGAAGTAGAACTTGATATCGCCGACAACATGTTGGAAACTCAAGAGTCCGATTACCTGGTTCTGTCAGTGGAGGGACACTGTAACATGCCCATAGTCCCCTATATTATAGGCCTATATGGAAATAATATACCATATTTGGCCCAAAGGGGGATATAGGCCTATATGACACCAAAATCGCAGTTCTAATGTCACCGAGGTTTGGCATTACCAAAGTCCAGCTTCTCCTGTTGGTGATGGTCGGCATTGCCGACAACACAGCATGCTGTTGATATCTTCGAATCGAAGGCCCGTATGCACAGACGTTCCTCCACTCACACTTGAGTGTGAGGTCGACCTTAATCTTTTGTATTCTACCCTGCAAACAATAGGTAAAGGTCGACCTCACACTCAAGTGTGAGTGGAGGAACGTCTGTGCATACGGGCCCTAGTCCTGACACTGACCTTTTGATATGATAATATTAGACGAGCTAGATCCAAGTAACAAAGTCTGTGTCTGTGGGATCTTCAGCGATTGTGGTGTCACATGTGCATGTTGCAGTTCCCTCCACTCACTAACGGAGTCCCAGGATCGAACCCGTGTGTTAGGCCTATTCGAATGATCGATTTAGTGACTGATGTTTTGGCCGTCTGACTAACAGATGCAATTTACAATCTCGTACATTCATTTTTAGTGGAAATATGGACATCATAACTACTGGTGTTCAAACTGGTTGATAAAGTCTCTGTGCTTGCTGAAGTCACGCCGTTACAAACGGCTTGGTCAGGGCTTAATGACCTGCACTTGGCAAGACTGCATGCATCAAGTTCCTGTAAGGCGCTAGGAGAATGTCTTTTTGCTGCGATGCTAAAATTCCGCGACGAAGTTGACCTCCAGGCTGCTGAACTTCTATGTCGCTCTAAACTAATCCACGCCCCTCTACCTGAAATCATTATCGTTTTCAAATCCTTACGAAAACTTTGGCAACCGAGGAAATAGAGATAGAAGTTTACAGTGGAGTTCAGCATCCTCGGAATCCTGATAAATTCGTAAATGAATTTCCTGATCGAGGCGACTTTACCAACGACCTCTATCGGCCGTATTACTTCGAAGAAGAAGTAGTCAATTACAACCGGAAGTAGAAGAATCAAAAACGCCCAACTGACAAGTAAAAGCATGGTGGTGATATTACGTTCGGTGTTCCTGTCGGGTTTTTTCGTGACCAGCACTAGGGAATTACGACGTTTCTTCGTCTGTTTCAACACGATTGCAATTCCCATGTTTGAAGCGAATACAATGACCACCGGGCCAGTGTGACATATACCGTAATAAAGAATGTCATTGGCTACAGCGTACCATTCGAAGATTCCCGCCAATGGGCAGCGTGTTGACAACGTCAAACCATCTGGTTTAAACTCACGCCATAAATTTGGAAGAAATAAGATATTCATAACGAAGAAATTTATGCACATGCCTATTTTCGCGCGCTTCACTGTGCAGAAGACTTTTGCTTTAAAGGGAAGTGAGACAGCAATGAGGCGATCAAGGGCCATGGACGAGAGGGTCCAGTGGGACATACTCATATAGACATAGGAAATAAAAAGAATCTCCTTGCAGAAGATTTGGGCTACTATAGGGTCTGTCATGACCACGCTAGGCCACACCATGTAAATGTAACGTTGTACATAACGCCCGATTAAAGTTATGTTGTCGAATATGGCCAAGGCGCGCATGTAGCAACAGTTGGAAGATTTCCTGTACTTTGGAAGACTTAACACTACATATGCCATACTGTTTCCAAAGAGGCCCAAGATGATCACGACTGGAGGGATATACTTTGAGGAAAACGTAAGAATAGCCAACATTGTGATCTCGTCTTGGTCGAGCGGCCGTGCCGTAGACATGGACACGATGCCGTTCGAGTAGAATGTTGTGTTTAAACCGGAAGTGACGTCAGATGTCATCTTCTCAACCGGATCTCGTGTTGCCGGTACAGTAGTCCCCACTGTAAAACAGTCCGGCTGTGTTAATAAAGCCATAGCGGTTAAATAACTTGTGCCCATGAGAACTATGAACTAAATCCTGGTAGGATCAGCGTCTACTCTTCCTCCATATAGAATATCTAATTAGAATATAGGGCCAATCCATCATCACAAGCTGTCTCAAAATTATATGCCTCATCCTTGGATGTGGCTACTCGGTCCTCGCTCTGAAAATTCGCACGTATTTTCAAATTCCGTCCGTCGCCTGATGTGAGAATAAGTGTAATAATCCTGTTTTTACCAATATTTCTCGGACGTTTCCTATGGTGCGTCCTTCGTGTAAAACTCCTGTATCCAAAGACCGCAAAATTTCGGCTCACAACAACCAAATGCAAAAAAACCAGGAATATTCTAGTTCAGAACTAAAATCGACTGTCTCAAGCTGTACGTAAAAGATGGCTGGTCCATGTCCGTTCACCGCAAAGGAAAATACGCTGTGTTCCACGAAGTTGACAATTTGTCACCTGTTTATTCTATCGATTAACTGTCAACTATTCTTTCGTACCTACTGCATCTGTCTTCCGGGTGAAACGTACATGTATGTCGAATAGCCCTCAACTCGATAGATTGTCTCCAACAATATTTTTTTTGTTTCATTAATGCGTGTTTTAAAAAAAAAAATATTTATCTTATATTGTTGATCAAACGATGGCACAATGAAGAAACGGGAATTCTAACCATACTTTTCACATGACCTCATTATAATTCTCGACAAAACGATTTCATTTTTCTTCAATCTTTGCTAATGGTGAGTTTGCTCAACTTGTGTGTCGCCGGTGTGACAGGGATCATACTCTCCTGGAAGCAAAGTCCGGGCCCTATTTACTGCCCGATCAACCGACAGATTTCCTGACAGAATTGATCCCTGTCACACCTGCGCAAGTGTATCTACGCAAATAAGTTCTCCACATTCAAGCTACCTGTTACGATGATTTGGAGGCTTTACGTCATCATGTAGACAAACATTCAGCATTGTATTGATGGAAAAGCCTCAGAAAGTAATTTCTCCGATTGTTTTGAATCATGGCCCGAGCGTTTTATAAAGGCATATGGCCTCCTCCTCACACACACTGGCATTTTGCACAGTGTAAATTCTTGAAGGTTGCTTCGGATTGGCAAATACGCAGGTCGACTGGTTTCCTCTCTCATGCCTTCATTGTATTTGTCCATGGGGAGATGGACAGGAAACCAGACAACCTACCGATCCGTACGTCAAACAGGTTTCCAAATTCCGTTTAAATCGCAGGGAGACATGCAAAACGATGGCAATTTTAAAGAAAGGAACCTTTGATCATTTGGCGCCTATCATTCATTCATCTCATTCTCTCCATTATTTTAGCATACCAAGGCGAGTTCTTTTGTTGTATCCTCGTCAAGGTCGTTAAATATGGAGGAATTTGCCGGTTGGGTAACTATGGTAACTGGCCCTTTCATGTCACCATCTACGGTATCCTCTCCGTGACCAGGTTTAAACACTGGATTCCCTCCCAATATTCATCCGGCTGTAACCCATTGCCCTGTACGAAGTTGAAGAGAGGATGTTTGAAGTTCGTGCTGGCATCCGGATTGGTCCCGGTGTAACATCTGCCAGTGTTCCCCATCTGTGAGTGTTCCCCTCCTATTGTCTGAATGAATAAGCGGCGACTTGACAACAGAGGACACACAGAGAAACATGTCGATCTATCTGCCAACGTTTCCCAAACAATAAGGGCAAACAATGACACACAGAAACACTGGCAGATACAACATCTGGGGAAAACGCCGATCGTCTGCGTGCTTGTAGGCCTCATTGCTCTTCGTTGACATCCCCTTGTGAATCGAATACTGGATTCCTTTAACATGCAAGATCATAAAAATGTGACATTGAAAAATATCATGAATTGTGAAATTTAAAAAACATCGAAGCTATGCCGCTATAGGCCTGTTTCTTTGAAGTATGCCGTTGCAATCCCACAGCGTAACACAGATATTTGTTCTTCAGATATACAATTTTTGGCAAAACCAAGGAAACCAATTCCAATGATTAAAAAAATCACTCAGAAGAAACCCACAGGTTGGCATACCGTACGATCGTTCCTGTTTCAAAGGATAAGGCCTCCTGTTACACTTCTTACTATTTTCAATAACGTTTCATACTAAATCACGTTTCATGAACTAGTTTATGTTATTCCACAAATTTTTTACTAACCTATGTTTTCCTTTCGATGACTTCCTTCAATGTTTGAGATGAGTTTCCCTCACCATCTACTTGAGACAGTGACCTGATGTTATAGAGCTAATGTTCTAAGTGGTTTAGAGACCAACCTTATGAAAGTAACATGATCCCTTGCACATAGAGATTGATTCAATGTACTTGGTCAGAAGAACATGGCCTAATGTATAGGAAATTTATGTGCATGTGCACTATGGTTCTGGTGATCGGCCAAACTTTGCTTAAGTTCTGAGAATGAGAACTGCATGATGAGTTGAGAAACAGAGACTTCTATTGTACTGGCCTTGATCCCTGAATGGTTCTCCTTTTGTCTCTCCGTCTGCTGGCTGACAAAATATCCTCAGAATGGCACTGGTGACATCTATTGACAAACCATGCAATGGGTTTGAAAAAGAAATCGTGGGCCGTCATGAATGTGGTGCCTGATAATCAAGCTTGACATGGAAAAAATAGCTTTTCTTACCCACACAGACACTTGAAAACCATTGCACTCCTGACAAACTAGTCTTCTTCCTCTTGCCGTATGTAGCTGCAGTGTCTAGTCTTCTCAGGTCATAGTGCTCTAATGTTGGCCTTTGTAGGCTTCCAAGTATTTCATAGTTGCAGAGGATTTCTCTTATTATTCCTGAGACTGTTATCTGAGGGCAGGCATACCTTGCAATGCTGACTGATCGACCCTTGGACAGACGCACCATTTCTTGAATATGGAGATATCTAGTTGTTTGTTTATGATTTATTATGCACTCCTCCTAAACCGATGTTGTCCCTCTCCGTGCTGCCCTCACCTAAAACCTAACCAGACATTTGTTTGTCCCTAGTTTTCTTGAAAATCTATCGTATTGTTTACAAACACTTGCATATAAAGGCCTGTTTCCACCGTGGTTTGTGGCAAGCAGTGTGGTTTTCTCAAGGTTTTGGGTAATCCTTCAATGGTTTAACAGTACATGGTGTGTTATTTATTGCAATGCCTGCAAAAAACCACTCCGCTCGCCGCAAACCGTAGTGGAATCGGCTGAAGTGAAAATGCGCCTTTATAGACAAACATAAAGTTCAAAAGAATTCGTGTTCAAAACAAGTGATTATTTGGTCTTAGATTATTACTTTATGACCATTTTAACTCTTCCTACACAAACATATTGTTTCATTACTTCAGACAATGAGGGTCTCTCTGCCAGCGTGATGGAGGAGGCTTGTATCCAGGCTACCAATGATGTCTATGAGCGAGAGTCGAAGGGTCCTTACAAGGATTTGCTGAATTCGTACAAGATGGCCCTTGACGTGATGATGCATCTTGCTAATGCCATGGAAAATGGGGAGTATGATTTTGATGGAACAAGAGAGAAACAGGTACGAACCTTTTGGGAAAACATGGATGTGTTCATAGTACCGTAAGACACGACACGTAGAAAGTAAAATTCCAAACAGTCGCGTAATGGCAGGGCCTTAATTTAGCTTTTTGGTCCGGGGGGGGGGGGG
>NMRB01000540.1:61222-72275 GCA_002633025.1 Notospermus geniculatus
CCCCCCCCCCCCCCAGGCCATAAAGACTTTGATTAGGGTACACCGGTACAAATAAACACAGTCCATTTTGTTATTTTATTAGTGTACATTACGACTATGCCTGCTCATCATCATCATGAGTGGAGTGGAGTGTCATAGCACTCCACCACTAACGCTGAAAATGCATTTTCAACTATTCCCTATGAAAATCTTTTACTTTTCACTGGCTGATGTAACAGTACATAGTCCAGGCTGTACACAAATGATGTTTTGGAACGAGCTGCTTATGGTTGCTTTCCGCTACAGAGCTCTAAAGTACTAATTACAGAAAGTAGTGAAACAACAGAAGGAGCAGGATGATATTATCATAATTATGTCATGATCAATGATGGGCCACAGTGTGAAATTCTCAACAAGACAGCTGTAGTACTTTCCGAGATTTCCCCAAAGTTGACGACCTCTGTTACCTTTGGACAGTTTCAATATTCTGGCTGGTTTCAATTTGGGTCGTTTCAATGTGGGTAGTTCCAAGGTTTTGAGGTTACCATTTTCCTCTACATTGGAAGCATAATCATCAGCATCAATCATTGTTCGTTCTAACTCACGTTCGTCTGTGTCGCTGCGATAATCTTCTGATCGTAATCCTTGATTTCCTTGAGTTTCGATGAGATGAGCGAAGTTTTTCCGTATATCGAATCGAGTTGATCGTCAGCTGGCTCGCTTGCAGCTTGGACTGTGTCGACCATTTCCTTAATTCGGTTGATCAGCTTGGTGAGGGATGACTTTTTGATACCTCTTTCGAGTATCAAACGTTTTAACTCGCCCTCGCTGGCCATCCTGGAGAGCTTTTGTATCCTTTGGTCACGGTACCAGAAATGTGGGTAGGTTCGGAAGTGTTTAAGAATGGCCAAGATGAGATGTGAATTGTATGACTGCTAAAATAACTCTCATTTATTGCACAAGAAGTAAACACATATAAAAGGGTGAACAAGATAATGCTAAGTGCTGATTGGCTAATGAATATGAATACAGGTATGTGACGTACAGTGTGGGAGGAGCTTACAGATAAGGAGCAATGGTGCTAATTACAATGCACGTGGTCGGTTCCGACACAGATGACCTTTATGTGCATGTGAAGTTCCAGTCCGATCGGTCATCCAATATGGCCGCCAGGTGGCATAACCCAAAAATCATCAAAGTCCTACCTGGGAATGACTTGACCCATATTCCTCAGAACTGATATGTACCTCCCTCTGTCATTGTCCCCCGGAGCCCTCGGAGGGGGACTTGAAAATACCGGCCGTTCGTGCGCCTCTGCCGCTCGGTGCTCGCCGCTACTAGTCCCTTCCGCTCTATAACTTAAGAACGACTGAAGATTTTGGATTCATATTTGGTGGAGGGATGTATCATGGGCCAAAGGTGTGTCGCGTGAAAGAATCGGCCAAATCCGATTCTCCACTTTGCCACCAGGGGGCCAAAAGCCAAACCACAAAAACTGCGATTACGCCTTTAATACTGAATGGAATTTCACGAAATTTTTATGGTAGGCTCATCTAGCAAGGGTACATAACATATCTTACGGGTTTTCAATTTAATTCATTTTTCAGCCCTGTAGTGTAGGGGGCGCTTTGTAAAAACCACATAAGTTCCCTTCCGCTCTGTATTAACTTCTGAACGACTGAAAATTTTGGGTTGATATTTGGTGGGGGGATGTACAATGGGCCAACGGTGTGTCGCGTGAAAGAATCGGCCAAATCCGATTCTCCACTTTGCCACCAGGGGGTCGAAAGCCAAAACACAAAAACTGCGATTACGCCTTTAATACTGAACGGAATTTCACAAAATTTTTATGGTAGGCTCATCTAGCAAGGGTACATAATATAATATGCGGGTTTTCAATTACATTCATTTTTCAGCCCTGTAGGGGGTGCTTTGTAAAAACCACATAAGTTCCCTTCCTCTCTGTAACTTCTGAACGACTGAAAATTTTGGGTTGATATTTGGTGGGGGGATGTACCATTGGCCAAAGGTGTGTCGGGTGAATGAATCAGCCAAATGTGATTATCCACTTTGCCACCAGGGGGCGAAAAGCCGAATCACATAAACTGTGATTGTGCCATTAATACTGAACGGAATCTTCAAAATACATGACTGTCGGACTTGCACCCGGGGCGACGGGGGACGTTCAATGCTGTGCTTGTTAGACTATGATGTCCAACCCAGTGAGCACATGGTCCATGGACCATTTCATTGGGTTATGCCACCTGGCGGCCATATTTGATGTCCAATCGGGTCGAAACTTCACATGCACATAAAGGTCATCTGCAGGGGGCCACACAGCACATTGGAGCACTTTGGATCAAGTCGTTCCTGAGTTTAAGTCTGGCAACATCTATCTTTGACCTAGTGGAATGCGGAAGCTAGGAAATTGATCGTTGGATTTTCCACGGACCTTTAATCACACGCGGCTATTGAATGACCGGTGGACAACGCGAACAATCGGGGAACGACCACAAGTGATCGACAGGCATGATTATAAACCGCAAAGCTCTGTCACATTACATGACTTCCGCATTCCATTAGGTCGAAGATAGATGTTGCCAGACTTTACAGCACTTTGATGATTTTTGAGTTACGCCACCTGGTGGCCATATTGGATGTCCGATCAAGCCGAAACTTCACATGCACATAAAGGTCATCTGCAGGGGGCCACATAGCACATTGGAGCGCTTTGGGTTCAGCCATTCCTGTGTTCATAAGGGACACACTGCGCTAAAACTACTGTAAAATTATTCCACCCAACCCGGGACATAATCTTCAAGCATAATTTCCTGCACATCCAATGCAGATACCTGTATTTCTATTTATATAGGCTGGAAAGTAGTCCCCAGCCTATTTCTGGGATGCCATGTTTACTGTTACATCACCATTGCCACAGGTAAGTCATCAGCATTGGGATCTGGCTAAAAATAGAGCATAATTCCACGGAAACAGAGGTTGTTTGTCCAGGGGCTTAATACCTGTTACCGCTGTCAGAACTCTGAGCGCGGTTCGATCTTTGCAGCAGGTACGCGAGGGCGGACTCCTCATGTACAGCACTTTGATGATTTTTGGGTTACGCCACCTGGTGGCCACGTTTGAAGTCAAATCAGGCCGAAATTTGACGTGCATGTAAAGGTCATCTAGAGGGAGGTAAATATCAAATTTGAGCACTCTGCGTCAAGCCGTTCCCGAGTAATAGCACTTACCGTACTTGATTTTCAGGTTACGCCACCTGGCGGCCATATTGGATATCCAATCAGGCCGAAACTTGGTATTTTATAAGGTACCCCTCCAATGCATGTTTATGCAAGATATGAAGTTGCTCGGTGCAATAATGACAAACTTTGGCAGGTTCGTTACTTTTGTCGAACTTTGACTTCTGTGACCTTGAAAAGTAGATCAAAAACCCGTTATGTTATGTATCCTTATTAGCTACACCTATGATAAAAATTTGGAGATGATCTAGTCATTAGTTCAGGAGTTATTGCACTCTTTAGCCCGCTTGGCCGCAAGGCTTAAGCTGTGGTTGGGGTCATTGAGTGGTGGTCTGTTGTGCGTCAATACGTACGTAAACTTTTGGTTTGTTAGCGCTCTAGCACCTTTATTTTTTGAGGAATCTTTTTGATCTTTGGTGGGTGTGTATATGGGCCTAAGATCTAGGTCGAGTTCGATTTTGAGCGTGGTTGGATTCCAATCTTGGCCTCCAGGGGGCGTTTTGTGAAAAATTTCAAAGGGCTGTATTTTGATAATGGTTCAAACTACTGTGTTGAATCTTTCTACACATTTACCTCTAGGTAATAGCAACGTACAGACAGAATTTCGTTGAAATCTGATTCTCGACTTCGCCACTAGGGGGCTAAAACCAAAATCACTAAAAGTGTTATTTCTCCCTTACCAAGAGATGGATCTTTGTCAAATTTTTATCATGGGTATATCTAATGAGGATACATAAGAAAACACTTGAGTTTTTGAATTTGACCTACTTTTCAAGGTCACAGGGGTCAAAGTTCTTCTGAAATTACGAAGTTGGCTCTTTTTGTAATGGTTGCTTTGAAACGACGGACGCTGACTGACGACTATAGCTCACGGGTGAGCTAAAAACTGGCGTATTTGAATTTCCCGCAATTTGAAGTTCCAAATTATGCATGAGTACCGGTAACTCCATCCTGAGAATATCAGGCGTTCTTACTGCTCACTCCCTTCGTCACCGCAGACAAACCCCTGAGGACATCCGCCTGATTTGCTGGGGTACTTGGCGCACGAGAAAATGCGCCCAATCAGCGAACGCCATTCTGAGTCACCTTAAGATGACAGGCATTACACGTAGATTGTCTCGTAGTGTCACGCACAACACAGTGCTGAAGTACCTCAGCTTCCCCACCTCACCCTAACTAGATATCAGTTACACGTATACATGTATAACGGCCCTTGTAATATTCACAGCCAAGCAGCTGACATTGGCTACGCTGACCCATGCGGGTCATTAACCTACTTACACCGCTGGATTCAACCTTAGTTGAGTTCAGCCTATCCTACATTCATCGCACAGAATGTATATCATTCTCAGGCCACACGTCGCCAAACAGATACGCCGAGGGAGTAATTTCATGTTGACCTGCTTTGTCAGCTTTGTTCAAACCTGCGTAGTTCTTGTGTATCAATCATCCCCCTTCTTGGGATGAGATGGTGGGGATGAACATTTGCAGGAATGGCTTTGATACTCCACGGATTCCGGCGAATGTCGGCAGGGGTTTGTGTGAGCGGATGAAGAGGAGCGAGGTAAAAACCCCTGCTGTGGGAGGATGGGTAACTCAGTGACTGGTGTCCTGTCCGACCTACATATAGCCAGTGGTAACACTGAGACTGGACTGATACTATGTTGAACCTTAGCTGACCTAAATGGCCACCATGCTTTTCATCACTTAAGAAGTTCAACGAGCTCTTATAGCGTGACTAATCTTTCATCAGGTAAGGTACATGTAACATACTTCAACTCATTCTTTTATGTGTGGCAACAGTCTCCTGTACATTGTAGATGTAAACTTTGTTTTGGATGTTTCATATATGGCAAACATGGCAAATCGTGTCTCATTTTTCTGCAATTCCCCTCACAAAGTATTGCATTCACGGGTGAATTTCATGCAGAATGACACGGCTAGTTGGTGAATCTCCGCGTTGAGTGGTTATCGTGATCTCCCAGGGTGGCCCTAGCGGTTACGAAACGTGCCACCAAATGGCAAAATTTTTAACTTTGACCTATGTGACCTTGAAAAGTAGGTCAAATCACAAACCCGTTGTATATGTCATGTATCCTCTTTAGATATACCTATGATAAAAATTTGGAGACGATCCTTTCATTTTGGGTTTTGGCCAAGAATCGAATCAGACCGAAACTTGGTGTCATAGGGGCATATATGTACCAAGTTTCAGATCAATAGCCCCAGTGGTTACAAAACGAGCCCTGCTAATGGACAACGACAGACGCCGACGACGGACGCTCACCACAGGTGAGCTAAAAAGGGCTTATGCTTCAGCTCATCAGTTGCTTTCAGTTCTCTTCAGGCAGTTGGAGTGGTCTGGTGAGGGGGAGGGGGGGGGGCAGTTCCAGTTCCCTTGAGGCATTGGGAGTGTTCTTGGGCATGTTGGGGAGGGGGAGTTTCAGTTCTCTTGAGGCAGTGGGAATGTGCTGATTTCTTTGAAATAAATTACCAAGTCTAAGATGTGTTCCCACTACTCAAATGTGTCCAGCACTGGCAAAAATAGGCACTTCTCGCAAAATCATCATCAGTTGCGTCGGCAGCCAATTGGTCCATTCGAAATCCAATACCGTGCTCCTCTAATTAAAATAATGCAAATCTAGGATAGTCCCACCTATTCCAATACCCTCCTTTTAGCGTTGCTAACCTTTTCACCTGATCGTCAGGAGCGTCTGCCCCAAGCATCGGTCCGTCCGTGCGCGCCGCGTCCCTCTTTGATGGTATGCAAATTTAACAGTGTTTAGGTGGTACGCTCGGGTGAAGCAGGGAACGTTTCCCTTTAATAGTGCATATATGTATAATACAGTGTATACATACTGTAAAATCGGACTTGTAACATCACTTCAGGTATTAGAAGGTCCAGCCCACTTTAGCGAGCTGGGAGTGGTTATTCTGTTGAATATGCGTCTTTTATCCAATCACTGTTTACGATTTTGCACAGTGGCACTGACTAGGCCTTGGATAGAAGGGCATGATCTTGATTGCCTAATCGATCACCCCGGGTCGGTCACTTTTCATGAACGCAATTGTTGGTCGTAACAGCAGTAATGGACCATGTTCTTTAAAGGGTGTTGTGAAAAAAGACATCATTGTGTTAATTTTTTGTGACAACCCGCAGAACCATTGATGCACAGCCAATGCTTCCTATTCGGGAATGATCAGAGCTGATCACATGTACTCAATCCATTCAAAATAGGCCTGTCAATGTCACATTACAGTTCAATTCGAATGGTCATTTGGCCAATTGTGTTTGTAAACCAATCAGAACGCAGCTTGTATTGCAGACTGTTGATGTGCAGTCATGTGACCATCATAGTAATGAAGTGGGCTGGTCTACCAAAGTGATGTTACAAGTCCGATTTTACAGTATGTGCATACATATATAAGTGTCTCCCTGAGCGGAGCCACAAACTATTTACCTCCCATGTGTTTCTTTTTTCTTTCATTTAATTGTTTGTCTTGTTTTCCTTTTCTACAATTGTCATTCTGTTCTGACTATCTGTGTGTAACTTCATTCTGTTATTCATCTGAAGGGCCAATAATGCTCTGCGATGGCCCTTGTTAATGTATCATTTGGTTTATCAAATAAACATAATTTCAAACAAAAAAAAAACAAACAACCAAGTCTAAGGCCCGTATGCACAGACGTTCCTCCACTCACACTTGAGTGTGAGGTCGACCTTAATCTTTTGTATTCTACCCTGCAAACAATAGGTAAAGGTTGACCTCACACTCAAGTGTGAGTGGAGGAACGTCTGTGCATACGGGCCTAAGATGTGTTCCCACTACTCAAATGTGTCCAGCTCTGGCAAAAATAGGCACTTCTCGCAAAATCATCATCAGTTTACATGTGCATCATGTATTCAACTATTAGCCGTGGTTACACTACATAAAATCCCCGGGGTTTTTTGCGGTCACACCTATGAATTGCTGCGCTTCAAGAAAGCTGTGTCTGAAAAACACTAGTTTCTGGAACACGGCAATCTCGCCTTGCTTTTCGAAATCCCCGTGTCTCATTAGTTTTTTAGCACGACTACAGATGGCGCAGCCATTAAGTGCCATCGTTTTCGCGCCTCCAACAATGTGGGCCAATAGAGAAATGACATGCAGCATGCAGCGCAACTGTCGCCGGGCGACTTAACTACAATGTAGTAGTGTGACCTCTCGCCGGGCTTTTCGCACACACGGGTTTGACACGGGTCTGGAAAAACACGGGTATTTTATGTAGTGTAACCACGGCTATTTTGTCCACTACTATTGTAAACCTGCAGAGATGTATATTTCAGCTTTTGTTTCATAAAGCCCTTACCCTTTCCTCCACTTCGACAAGCACTTACTTCTGCTGGAGCAGGTCACAAATGTGACCGTCAACAGCAAAACCAGTAGCATGTCGCTCAGAAGGTGAGCTGCAACAAATAAGATGACACCAGAAGAGAATGGAAGAAATGGATTATTTCAGATTTCATAATAGGCAGACAATACTGAAAGTGACAAACATTTGGTCAGCTGAGAGCGACATGCGACTGGTTTTGCTGTGGGGGGGGGGGGGGGTNCGGGGGGGGGGGGGGGGGGTCACAAATGTTCCCACCTGAACCATGAAATTCCTTGGGATCTCCAGCAGTGATGGGAAATATCTGACATCCATCTCGGTCTCTTGATTCATCAATTATAGCACCCCAAGAAGTGTGTCACATTCTCAATACTACTAAAACATTTTTTCAGATGAAACACAAAGTGAAGCGAAATTTTCTAAAAGGATGTATTTTTATTACATGATGAAGATCAAAAGCTTGGAGTTTTGTCACAGCCAATAGGGAATGGTTTAACAAAGTCATTTCGCACAGTAGAGATAAGGATAATACTAACTCCCACTTACCTGTCCCATTCCTGAACTCGGAAAATATGACCAAATCCTAAGATATTGCACACTGTCATTCTTTGCCAGGCACATGGTTTCTGACCATACCCCCACCCCAATATCTTCAACTTAGAATTTAGTCATTTTTTTCCGAGTTCAGGAATGGGACAGGTAAGCGGGAGTTTAGAGTGTATCTGACTATATCATTCTGCGCAATAATATACAAATCTGACCCTCTTAAGCATGTTAAGTGTAAAATCCACTTCAGTTGTGCATGCACTTTTATCTTGTGGGCCCTCGCTGACCTTTTTCCTGTGACACGCACGAGACAGAAGCAGAAATCTGTTGACAATTACCCGACTCATCCAATGAGCACTGGTCATTGACAAAACTGCAAGTTCTTTCATGAAGATGTACATGATATAGCAAAAAGACTGACAAGATACCATAACCAATATCTACAGGATGGTATAACTGGAAGGACGGTACCATCAGCTAGTTGACCCTGAATATTTCAGCACGTTGATCACTTTCTTACCCGTTGTTAGTCAAATATACTAGTAGTTAACCGAGAAAATAGACATACTCACTGGACAAGTATTGAAAGGCCATAATTAGTTACATGTACTGTCAAGGTCAAACTCTAAATATACATGTATCATCAGAAAAATTAACTATATTGAAACAGGAACTTGAAACACCAGAATCTGTTTTGCTTCTGAATAGAAATTCAAGTAGGGTAGGTATTCCCTGCAACCCACACAAGTTTGATTCATAGAATGATATGCATTTTGAAAAAATGTTGTCATTGTATTTGTGTCATTGTGCAATCAGGAACTTGGGTGTGTTTCGCCATGGTATAAATGTATGAAAGATAAATTATCATGGATATTTTCGGGCCACGAAAATCATTGTTTACTTAGGTCCAGTCTTTCTTTGTCTTATGAGTAATTTGTTGGTGGTAGAAATTCTTTTCATACGGGAAGTATTCAATTTGGTGGGTTGGCATGTCCCAAAAGTCCAAAATAACATAATGTAAACATTCATGTTTGCCAACATTGAATGTAAACAATGAAGTCATGATACATTATCTTTAAAGTGTAATTTGATACGAAAACCTGGCAATACCAACAAAAAAATTTGGCTTTAAACTGTGAGTCGGCTAAGCTCTACTTACTATTTCAGGGACTCACTAGTTGGTGGTACAGTCCTTTATTTCACTCCCACACCATTTTTACGTAAACTGTAAGTGAGCACACAAAATTAATGGAGGCATGAAAATATTCCCCGCCCTTCCTTTTCTTGATATCCTCATCTTCTTTCTGACATTATTCAAGAACCTGACAACCTCTCCTCAAGAGCAGGAACTACAGTATGACACAGAAAACCCTTCCCCAGACATAACTTTCCATGACACATCTACATCAACAACTAAATAAATTATCTCCTTTGAAAGCACGACAAAAATATTGGCCACAAATTTATACTTCTGTGCATGGCCAAACAATTACATATGTTGATGTCAAATTCATTTTATTTGGGGACAGAAAATCACAGAAAAATGAGATATAGTGCTTTGACTAGAGGATTGAAAATAATTATTCCACAGTACATTTAAAGCCGCACACTATGCACCGCTGCTCACTCCCCAGTTCGGCCGAAATAATAGTGCAACGTCATCTACAGGCATGCGTAGTGTATAGAACCATAGAACCACATATTATAGCATTATCCTGCATCGCGGTTTTGGGAATCCCCTTGGGGAATCCCCAATGCTGTGTGTAGTCTTGCGCAGCCAGCCACACAGTACTGCTACGGTTCCCCAGATTCGAAAGAGCGGCTGGGTGACCGAGACTATGCTCGTCGATTATAACCCATCTGTCTATAGTGTCTGGCTTTAAGTTGGAGAGTGTGTCCCAGAAAGAACTGGGAATTAAAATGGAATAGTCGGTGGTTGGCCAAGGAGGGTTAATACGAATCAGCACTGCTCTTTATGGTCCCCACTCCACAAGTGGGGACCATAGGCCTATTTATTGATTTTACTCAGGTTCTTGTTCTTCCCAGTTTTTTCTTCCACAGGTGAGTTTCCTACGAAATCAGCCAAACTGCTGGATCAACTAAAAATCCATTTGTATAGACTCATTGATCATAATTTCATCTGCGTCTGTGACACAAAAAAAGTCCAAAAATTTTACCTTTTCAGTGCTTTTGAAAGCATTTTGTTGAAAGTTTTGCAAAATGATAATGAAGTTGAACTTTGAGGTCAAGCTGAAATCAGCCAATGGCATGCCATCTTTGTGTGTAAGCACTTTATAAGATGCATCATCGGAACCACCATTTTTGATGACATCAGAGTGATACTAATTTTAGAATTGCACATGGGTTTTGTTTACTGTATGGTGAGGGAACAACTGTGGGGCTACCTTGGTTGATTGTCGGCCAGTCATGTGGTGTTAACCCCTCCCCAACCAAGGCCAAGGGGTATAATAAGATATCATATCAATTCACCAAGCATTGTAGGCCTGCCCTAAGGGCTACATGTATGTCATGTGGTCATTAACCACTTCACACCCAATAAAGGGGCTCAGAAGAGGTATCTATATCAATTCACCAAGGGCACTGTAACATTAATCCCTTTCCACCCATTGGGTCAAATAAGGTGTCGATCTCAATTCACCAAGGATTGTTGACCTATCATGTGTTCCCTTCCCAACCAAGGGTCTAATAAAATATCATCTCAGTTCACCAAGGATTATAGGCCTACTATGTGATATTAACCCCTTCCCAACCCAAGGGTCAGTCAGTCCTGTGCACGGTTCTAACTTAACTACATTCTCTCCTTGGCCTCTTCACTGAACTTCCATTTTCTAAGTGGGGACCATCAAATTTGCTGCCAAGCAAATTTCACATTTCTAGT
>NMRB01000540.1:80082-113897 GCA_002633025.1 Notospermus geniculatus
CTATTTTTCCGGTGACATTTTTTCCAGTGTCTTTTTTTCCAGTGACTTTTTTACCAGTGTCTTTTTTTCCTGTGTCTTTTTTACTGTGTCTTTTTTTCCGGTGTCTTTTTTTCCAGTGTCTTTTTTACCTGGATTCCTGGTGGCCATACTGGAAGTCAAATCAGGCCGAAATTTGAGATGCACCTAAAGGTCATCTAGAGGGAGGTACATATCATGTTTGAGCACTCCGGGTCAAGCCGTCCCTGAGTTATAGCACTCAGATGATTCTCAGGTTACGCCACCTGTGGCCATAATGGCCGTCCGATCGCGCCGAAACTTGGTATTTTGAAGGTACCCTTCTAATACACGTTTGTGCAAGATATGAAGTCGCTCAGTGAAATAATGGCAAACTGTGACACGTTCGTTACTTTTATACACTCTGACCTCTGTGACCTTGAAAAGTAGGTCAGATCAAAAACCCGTAACATATGTTATGTATCCTAATTAGGTACACCTATGACAAAAATTTGGAAATGATCCAGTCATTGGATCAGGAGTTACCGGTATTGCACTTTTTGTGTTTTGGGTTTTGGCCACCTGGTGGCCAAGCCAAGAATCGAATCGGACCAAAACTTGGTGTCGCATGTCATCTAACCTAGGGGTATATATGTACCAAGTTTCAGATCAATAGCCCCAGTGGCTACGAAACGTGCCACCAAAAGGCAAAATTCTGAACTTTGACCTCTGTGACCTTGAAAAGTAGGTCAAATCAAAAACCCGTTATATATGTTATGTACCCTCATTAGATACACCTATGATAAAAATTTTGAGATGATCCAGTCATTAGTTCAGAAGTTATTGAGGTTTTCCATTTTAGGGAAACGCCCCCTGGAGGGCATAATGTAGGTCAAATCGCAACTTTTTTCTGTGCTGTTTCAAGCCCTGCCTAGGGCCTACCACACCACCAAGTTTCATGCCCCTGGGCCTTAGAACAGCGAAATGTGCCAGTTTAACAGACACACAGACAGACACACACACAGACATTTTGAGCCATTTAGTCATATGAATAGCTCCGCTGACCTTTGGTCAGCTGAGCTAAAAAATCTTTAGTTTATCATCACCTCCAGCCTCGAAATTTCTTGCCTCCTCAAAAAAAAATTTTTATTTTGTGTTCATTTTTTCCTCCTCCTTTTACCATTTTACAACAAACTAGACGATCCTCAATGGGGCCGCATTGACTCATATTTTTTTGTATTTTTTGAAATAAAAAACCTCTTTTTAGTTCCTAAGGGTTTGTCCATTGTATGATTTAAGCTGCAATGCTTAGCAAAGCTCTCTTCCGATGATCACACTTCAGTATGAAAAATAAAAGAAAAAAGAAAAACCCTCCCTCCCTCCTCACTTTTTACTATAGTACACCCTTAATCAAAAGTAAATGCACAGCTAATAAACTTAAATATTTCCCAAAATCTTCAGTGGAACAACCTTTGCTTTTTACGGCAATTACTTAGGGCATCAAGACACATTTTGAGACCAAAAATATCATGAACTTGCATGAGTTGTATTTTTGACAAAAGTTTGAAATTTCCATAAAAAAGTGTGATTTTCAACCGCATATTTTTTAGAAGTGAAACCAACGTCACTTTAAAGCCTGTTTGTTTCCCAGCAAAATTATTTTTTCAGGTTTAAAAAATTCCGTGGTGAACAGAAGTTACAGAGCATTTTCCAAAATGAATTTCGTCCGGTTTTCCAGTCAAGTCAGGGCTATTCCTTCCGTCTCATTTAGATCTACCCAGCCTGCTGAATATTGTGAATAGGCCTATTCATGGCCTAGTCAACAATAGTTACTGCTGATGACACTCCATCGAGTAATCCAAGGCCAGGCGGTCTTTTGTGTGAGATGAGTGCCGGTGTCACCTTTCTTAATTCCTCCTTACAATTCCTTACCAATGAAGGGAGGAGAGCCTACGTAACCTCTTATGGAATTGACGCCATTTACTAACTTGACCTACGATGAATGGGACTTATTATTCCGTGAGCTTGGTCTTGGGACAATAACGAAAGGTCGACTATAAAATAAGACTTGAACTGTTGACTGGAGTTTCGACTGAAACTTTCGAATAAATTCTTCATAATTACGACATGGAAGCTCCAATTGAAAATTTGAAAATTTATTCGTGTATAGAAACAGGAAAGCTTTAAAATGGCGTTGGTTTCACTTCAAAAAATATGCGATTGAAAATCACACTTTTTTATAGAAATTTCGAACTTTTGTCAACAATACAACTCATGCAAGTTCATGATGTTTTTGGTCTCAAAATGTGTCTTGATGCCCTAAATAACTGCCGTGAAAAGCAAAGGTCGATCCGCTGAAGATTTTGGGAAATATTTAAGTTTATTTGCTGTGCATTTACTTTTGATTAAGGGTGTACATGACTGATGCTAAACTAAAGATTTTTTATATGGCCTATTAAAGTAAATAAATGATTTCATGAGATGAATTTGGCTTTGTTCAGTCATTTTCTCTATAGGCCCCCAATATTTTTAATCATAAATATATCATACCATATTTGTTTTTATTCAATAAGACATGGGGTCTTTTGCCTCGAAAAAGTATGTCTTACATTTATCATCTTCAAAATGTTTCTGAAGGCATGCGCTAGTCTAGAAGTGACTGACAGACAAACACCTTCAAAAGAAAAAAAATTACTACAGAGTGCCTTTTTTACCTATGAGGGCTTTTACATGTGCCATTTTTTCCTAGTGCCTTTTCTTCCTAGTGCCTTTCTTACCTAGTGCCTTTTTTACCCGTTGCCTTTTTTACCAAGTGCCTTTTTTTCCAGTGCCTTTTTTCTGTGCTTTTTTTTCCGGTGCCTTTTTTCCAGTGCATTTTTCGCATGGTGTGTCGTCCGTCGTCGTCGTCCATCGTCGTTAACATGGGTGGCACGTTTTTAAACCGCTTGGGTTAGAAACTTGAAATTTGGTGTACAGGTAGCCTATGGTGAAAACTATCTCTGGACCGAAACTTAGCGCTGCTGCTTGTACACATTTCGGCCTTAAACATGAACTGTGATTGGTGAAAGAACTTTTTTCTGTCACGTTTTTTGGGAAAATGACAAAGATGATGGCTGCAGCGGCAAGAAAGATGAATCGATTGACGTATGTTTCGTCAAATTTGACCCAGCCGTTGTGGAGCTATCGTTAATAAACCTCGCGCCACTCGAAAGTAGAATGGAGAGTAGATCACTGAGGTAGCGGGGCAGCGTCAAGGTAATGCAACTATCCATACTAACACGTTACATCATAACGAATGTGGTAGTCAAGGGTTTATTCCTCAGACATCACGAATAGCCAAACATCATGACAAAGAGTGTAAGATCCTGCAGCATGGGTCTTAATGTGTTTTTTAAAAAGAAGTAAATAGTTCCTTACCTGTGGCTGTAGTTTCTGATCAGGTGCAGTGGCTGCTGTTGTAAAGCACAACCATATCATGAAGAATGCAGACAAAAATATCGTCATGCTCAACAGTAAACGTGGGAGTCCCGTCTGCCTTGATACGCATTCCAACCAATCACCATTCCGACCCCGGTCGTCAGATGCAGCATAGTTCACCTCGCGGACATCGTTTGGCCTAATCTGGGCACTCCTGAGATTTGGAGTTGCCGAATTGTCTACTCCAATGATATTGGTCTCCATATAATTTTTGGTGCGATATTCTGCAAGATTAAGGAGATGTCCCAGTGTATATTTCTCAAAAATAATCAATAATAGCAATGTGCACAGATGACAAATTGACATCATGGCCCGAACTTATAAAAGGTGTTTTTCGCCTGTCTAACTTGGACTTGTTTAAGCATAAACATTTGTAAGACAACTGTTAGACAAGTCTACCAAAACACTGGTGTTTATTGGAATTTCGAACAACGCAAGGACATTCGTCTAGCTAGTCAAGTCCAACAGGTGATTAAACATGTATCCCCGATCGCACTGCCTTTGTTGAGACGATTATATAATGAATTGTAAAGTGGCATACCTTAGATGACCTCATTTGCGCGGCATTCGTCATAATAGGCCTATTTTCTGTTGCGACTGGATGGATAGTACACCCTTAGTCAAAAGTAAATGCCCACCTAATTTTCCGGCATTCCTTGAATATTTTTCATAGGCACGTTTTCTTTTCATACATATAATCTAGGGCACTACGACACCTTTTAAGACCATAAAACTTCAAACTATGAATGAATCACAAGCTTAGACAACTGCAAAACAAGCCCCCCGGCATGTTTTGCGATTCCTTTGTTATTTAGACACCGTTGTCTATCTTTGGACGGCACGTTTAGACACGTCTAAGCTAGACATCCTTCTGTAATCGCAGTTTAAGCTAGACGACTGATTTAGATTTGTATTGGCGAGTTAGACTTGTCTAAGATATAGACATCCTATATAAGTTCGGGCCCATTTATCTACAAACAAGAGGCCAATGGACCTGGCACTCAGCTGGCAATGACCTGCCAACTCTAGAGGTTGACCCAGGAGAAAACTAGAGTTCAGTTGAGTCTGCATGCAGACTCTGGAGTCTCCGCCACGCGTCGCGTGTCACACACATGCACGGCCAATTTTGACTTTGAGCCGCCATTCCACATGAAAGAACGAATGTAAGATTTTATTGATGAAAGTGACGTAAACTGAATCGGAAACTGTTTATTTGATGTATTTTAATCCACTCTGCTTCGCACAATTTGACTTCCGAAAGTGTCCGAGAATAGGGCACATTTTTCAGTGACGGCGGTCGGTCCTATTCTCGGCCACCATCCCCATCCCGCCATGTCCTCGGACAGTTGCTTTTTGTGACCAAAATGTGAAAAGGAATTACAGTTTCGTTAGGGCCTACCAAAAAACAGAATGCCAGGGATATGGGCCGAGGACATGGAGGATATAGGCCTAGACCTAAGCCGAGTTGGATGTACACGTTCGTCATGTTCGTTGACGTTAGCATGTCGTCCATGTCGTCAGGCTGGGATCATACGGCAGTCGTGGCGCAAAACATCGTCGTAAACATCAGCATGGATAAATTAAACAACATACACCCGACGTGGAAATGAAAGAATACTAGCAGTCACAAATCCTGACACCGGAATATTTTATTGAAAGACAGTTTCGTCGAAACTTCGTGTTATATGCTGATAAAATTACGACACTGCAAGGAGCCCGTGAAGCACTGCAGAATGCACACACGCATAGGCACGTAAGCCTCCTGGTCTGAGGTTGGTTTGGGCCGAGAAAGTTTCCTAGCTAACACAAGAGTCTCCGCTCGACCACTACGTGGCGTGGCGGAGACTAACAAGAATGAGTATGAATAATTCACATTTTAAGAGCCAGTTTTTCTAAGATTCAGGCCCTTAACCATTAGGGTGTGATACACCACCTCTTAGATTTTGCCAACTTTTATTTTACAGGGAGTTGTATGGTAAAAAGTGAGAAAAATCACAATTTTAGCCCTAAATACCCTCTTGATAATTTTTTGGGTGGTCCTTTGAAGGGTCAGGGCCAAAAACGACACTTACAAAAATTGGGTTTTGAAATTCAATTTTTTCAGTGGGCCCTGAGTGTACCTTGCTGATATTTCATAGACTAACTCTGTAGGGTCAAGTGTTTGACATGGTAGCAAATTTTTGGAGGTTGACTTAGGGCGCAGCCAATAGGGGGCGCACAAAATCACTACTTTTGACCATTTTCCATAAAATTTCCAGCACTAATATTTCTTGCGCCCTACATATACCTAAGTGTTTTATTGCAATATATGCAGGAGGGGTCCTTTTCTACAACTTGAAATAGAAATAATGAAGGTACACTTAGGGCGCATGCTCATAGGTGGCGCTGTTATCGGCCAAAAATTGAAAACACCCCTTTTTCAGGGTCCCCTCCCTCATTGCGCCCTGAGTCAAATTATATGCAATTGACTAATTAATGTTCCTTAACATGTATATCCCTGGTACAGTAATCATTGAGGTACCCAATGCCATTAACTCTTTATGCCACATTTTATGTCGGCCATTTTGCCGATTTTGATGGTTTTTTTACAATGGCATTTGACTTGATTCCCTTGCCTTGGAATTTGACCTAATAGGCCGTGAGACATGCCCATTTATTTTTCACTTTCGTAGCGTAGTTCTGGTAACTAAACATTTCCTCCTGTTTTATGAAGATGGACATGCTGAACACATTCAGCTTGTTACCACAAGACAAAACCTGCACATTTCCAAGATGGCCGCCCTTTTAGGGGGGCCAAAGGGATTAACAGTAGGTAACAGTTTCAGGTAACAGTTTTCAAGATCCTGAATTTGGACCCTTTTTGCCCCTTTTTTGGGATCTCGAAAACTGTCACCCAAAGGGTGTCATCATGGGGATCATTTTGAAGCTCTATGAGAGCTTTAAGCAATGTCGAAAAAAAATGTTTTCATTCACCTGACCCCCCGTGGAACTTGTGGGAAGGGGTAATGAAATGGTCCATGGACCATGTGCTCACCTGGGTGAACGTGCCAGAAAAACAAATGACAAATGTTAAATCAAAATGTTCCCGGGTCATGTATCCTCATTAGATGCACCTGATAAATATTGGAGACAATCCAGTTACAGTTCAGGAGTTACTGGACTTTTGAACTTTGGTCTTGGCCACCTGGTGGCGAACCCAAGAATCGAATCGCACTGAAAAGTGGCGTCATAGGTCACCTGACATAGGGATGTATATGTACAAAGTTTCACGTCAATGGCCCAAGCAGTTCCCGAAACATGCCACCACATTGGCACATAACTAAATTTTGAAATTTGACCTCTGTGACCTTGAAAAGTCAGTCAAATCAAAACCCCCTGACACCCTATGGCATTACTCATTTCTAGCCTAATCAGAAAAATTAGGGCGGTCCTAAGGAAGGCAGTGAGGGGAGTGAATGACAGGTCTTAAAATAGCTCACAGCAAATAATAGCCTCAGGAAACCTTTTGTAGTAGTAGTTGTGGCCACTTGTACAATGTTAATGCAATTAGGGGGTAATTACTCTTGCAGTAATCCTTAGTGTGACTGTATGGGGCAATACTTAAAGGTATATTGTATACAGGTTTGCAGAATTGTAGCATTATGGTGGGGTGGGATTTGAGCTTGAAGAAAAGCTGAAGTTTGACCTTTCTCAATGCTTCAAGCATAGAGAAAATCTGACTTCAATGAAAGTGTGGCTGAAGTCAGGTATCCAGTAAATTAGACAAAAGTAAATTAGACAACGGTATTTTAGACAAAGTAAATTGGACAATCATGGTAAATTGGACAACAGTCATTTTAGACAATGCTATATTAGACAATGGTAATCTAGACAATAGTCATTTAGACAATGGTAAATTAGACAAAGGTAAACTAGACATAAGGATAGGTAAATTAGACAATCAATTTCTTCTTTTTGGGACTTGGCATGATATTAGGGTTGAAGGGGTATTACCGTATTGTCGTCCTGGTTTACACTAGGTTGCACCAAGTTGCAAGTTGCTGCAACCTGCAACTTGTTGCAGTCTACCTGTGACGTTTACACATTGCAATATTCAGTGCGATAAGTTGCAGAAGTTCGCAACAAGTTGCAGGAATTTTGGCGGGAATCCTTTGTTCGGCAGCCATTTTGGCTTTAGTAGACGTCACATGATTTTTTGCTGTATTCTCATTGGCCAGCGACGTGCAACTTGTTGCAACTTCACCAGAAAATAGGATCTGGATCCTAATTTTTCAACAAGTTGCAGTAGTTGCAACAAGTTGCATGCCCGTTTACACATGCAACTTTGATGAAATTTTTGGTCTCATCAGGTTTATGCAACAAGTTGCATATGAAAAGTTGCATGTGTAAACGGGCCTTAAGGATGAGCTATTCTTGAGACATTAGGGAGGTTGAGATCAGCGACTTATCACGGATCCTTATACGTATACGAATAGAATTCTGTACGAAGAGGGCAAATTTTGTGTACAGATACATTTCGTTCCGTATACGTATAAGGACCCATGATAAGTCTCGTATCTCAACCTCCCTATTTTGCTTGGTGCAATTAAACTGAAATTGCTTTCCCTATAATTAGGGGCCAGGCCTACCCCTCTCAGTTGCTTACTCCAAAAAATCCAGGGTGATGTTCTGACCAACTTGATGTTAATAAGGGCCTTCTTTGGCTCAAAGATGTCAAAAAGGGACAGAGATACCGGTATATAAAAGGGTACCAGTGAACACAACCTTTCATAGCGGTTTCTCAATGATGAAGGTGGTCAAGAGCTCAAGAGGAGGCCAGAAACATCGTCATTGAAATTTGTCTAATTTACCTATCCTTATGTCTAGTTTACCATTGTCTAATTTACCATTGTCTAAAATGACTATTGTCTAGATTACTAAATCAAAATGTTCCCGGGTCATGTATCCTCATTAGATGCACCTGATAAATATTGGAGACAATCCAGTTACAGTTCAGGAGTTACTGGACTTTGAACTTTGGTCTTGGCCACCTGGTGGCGAACCCAAGAATCGAATCGCACTGAAAAGTGGCGTCATAGGTCACCTGACATAGGGATGTATATGTACAAAGTTTCACGTCAATGGCCCAAGCAGTTCCCGAAACATGCCACCACATTGGCACATAACTAAATTTTGAACTTTGACCTCTGTGACCTTGAAAAGTCAGTCAAATCAAAACCCCCTTACTTACGTCATGCATTAGGGACACACACCGCATGAGCTACTGCAAAATCTTGTCCGCAGTCAGGTGTACTTCACTGCGGACAGAAATTAGGTCATCCAGGTGTGCTGTGTGTATTTATATATCATGGTATGCAGGGCTGGCCTAATACATTAGTTCCGCAGTAGCTCACGCGGACTGTGCCCCTTATGTGCATCCTCATTAGAAGCATCAATGATAAGAATTTGGAGGGGATCCAGTCATTAGTTCATGAGTTATTGCATTTTTGTGTTTTTGGTTTCCGAGCCACCTGGTGGCCAAGCAAGAGTCAAATCGGACCGAAACTTGGTGTCATAGGTCATGTGACCTAGGGGTATATATGTACCAAATTTCAGGTCAATAGCACCTGCGGTTAGGTAACGTGCCACTTAAAGGCAAAATTTTGAACTTTGACCTCTGTGACCTTGAAAAGTAGGTCAAATGTACCCTCATTAGATACACCTATGATAAAAATTTGGAGGTGATCCAGTCATTAGTTCAGGAGTTATTGCACTTTTTGTGTTTTCGGTTTCTGCCACCTGGTGGCCAAGCTAAGAGTCGAATCGGACCGAAACTTGGTGTCGTAGGTCATCTGACCTAGGGGTATATATGTACCAAGTTTCAGATCAATAGCTTCAGTGGTTACAAAACGTGCCCTGCTAACGGACGACGACGACGGACGAAGACCCACGACAAGAGCTCACCCCAGGTGAGCTAAAAAGTCGGATTTGTGGCCCTTTTTGACCCCCCTCAGGGGTTGCAGTGTACATTTGAGGGGATGAAACCCATGTCATGTTGTTGTACTCACTGATGGGTCATTTTCAAAAAGTAAATTTTGGTTCGGACGGAAATTGATAACTTCAAACAAATTTTGTGTCGAGCTGCAAACATATGAGTGAACCAAATTCTGCTGTGTTAGTGAAGACACTAGGGAGGTATATGGTGCCATCAATTTCAATTTCATATGTTAACCCTATATGGACAGAGGAAGGAAAATGATTTTGGTGTCGGACGGATCGATAGATTTGCATTAGCACACCCTTTTCAAGTAAATACAATATTTTATTGAAATTTGAAAAGGTAACCACGGCTTATCCATATCATAGACATCCAGTGTCAGTATGCTATATGCAGACATATTGATGAGATTTTGTGATTAACCCCTTCCGTCATAGAGCCACACATTAGGGACACACACCGCATGAGCTACTGCAAAATCTTGTCCGCAGTCAGGTGTACTTCACTGCGGACAGAAATTAGGTCATCCAGGTGTGATGTGTGTATTTATATATCGTGGTATGCAGGGCTGGCCTAATACATTAGTTTCGCAGTAGCTCACGCGGACTGTGCCCCTTATGATTTATTTTGGTGTCGGACGGAATGAAATGTTCACCCTTGCATTGTAAGAAGGAAACCGAACAGAAGTCAACCGTAGATGACTTTCTTCATCTTCAGTATCATTGTTGTACATCTTGGGTCAGTGATATTTGTTTTAAACGCATTCTCCAAAGTTTTCTGTATACAGTATGTCCCTGAAACTGACTTTTTCCCTGTGTTAGTATGTCATCCTTCAAAGGTTAGATACAGATGCAGGAACGGGTCTAGCTCAAGATTTGGTCATCCTTCGACCTTGTTAAGGTCCATCATCAAAATTTCACCAAAATGCCATGCAGGAAGCTCCAACCTGACCCCCCCCCCCTCCTTCAGAGGATCTTCCCTTTGCTTCACCCTCTTTTGCATGTGAAGACAAAGAGGGCTTTGGCAAGAAACCCTGGACTTGGAGAATGTGGTCATCTGCCAGAATGTGTATAGGGGCCTAAATTGAATTTATAAGAAATATTTTATTACTCAATTTAGCATTAAAACATGAATTAATGTTATGAAACGGGCCCTACTAACAGACGAAAATGGACACCGCATGACAACTACTACAGCTCACAGGTTAACTAAAAAAATGATTAATTGAAGTCGATTTATTCACAAAAAGAGGCAGTGTAAGCATGTTTTGAAGTGTCACATAAATTCCTGTCTGTCACAAAATTTTACTGACCACTTTGTCACATTTAGTCACAGAATTCTCAAAATGTCACAGTTACAGGCAAGCCAGTTTTGTCACAGAATGTCACCATGCCACAGGGAATCCATTCTCTGCAATGGACATAGCATTACTGAATGACAGGTCCACAAGGACTACACTGTACTCCAATTCAGTGCTGCCACCTATCCCGCCTTCCTTACGGTGTCATTTACCTTTACAAGGTGGATCTCTTTTGGATGACATTACATCAAAACTGAATCCAAATCTTCAGATACTCATCCACAATCACTGAATCTATTTCGGTGTCGGACGGAAAATTATTTTGGTGTCGGACGGAAAATATTTGGGGGAGTCAGTGACAATTGGTGAAAGGGTTAATACAGATTTCGCATGTGCCATGTGGTCACCCCACATAACCATTATTGATAGGTTATGACATTTTCAAAAATTTAAGATATATTGGCTAATATTCATAAAAGCTAGCAAATGCTTTTACTTTAAGTTTTGCTGTACATTTACACTGGACCCCGCTGTGCAAATCTTAAGTGTAAGCATTTGCTAACTTTTATGAATACCAGCCGTTGTTTTAGTATATGAAAACCAAATCTGCCTGAACCCCCATAATGTCATATTTTTCCCGAAATCTTCCCATTTTCAGACCACTTATTGTACTACTGTAAAGCAAGATAATTTCGCGGCTGGGAATTTTCGCGAATCAAGAATTATAGACATATTCACGGCAGGATATTTTCGCGAGTCTCTGCCATTTTTTCAGTTTTTTTTTCACGGACCGTACTTATCACTTGCGTGTACTCATATTCGTGACAGGAAATTTTCGCGACTCATACACTCTCGCGAAATTCGCGAAAATTTCCTGCACGCGAAATTTTCCTTCTTTACAGTATTTGGAATGCAAAATCACTTTTATCTCATTAGAGGCTCTACATACTTTATCATCAGAACATAAAATTTTGCTTGATGATTATTTCTAAATTTTAATCAATTTAATTCTGTTTTCTGTCCGACACCAATACTTTTCCATAATTTTGGTGAAAAAGTGACTGCAAAATCATCATTTGATGAAAGAAAGGAAAAATTCTTCAAATATAAGTTGATGAACATCTGTGCCAAAATGTGCACTTTTATATGTAATGCGGTCTTTCAAATACGAATTCTGACATTTTCACTTTCAAGCTACTTACCCCTCCAAACATCTAAAAAAAACGGTCCCTTGAAATCCGACCACCCGAAGTGCCCATAATTGGTATTTATTTGAGATCCTACATTAACTCCTATTACAATGTACATGTATATGGACTTCTACTACAAATTCAAGTGTGCATGTACTGCTAACTTTTTCTTCGCCCGTTTTAGACCCTATAAATGTATTACCAATAGATAGAAATATGGCACCTCTTAGTCAGATAAGCATGATTAGAACATCATTAAACTCGTATTTGTTGTGAAACGGCAAAATTGTTGATTTTAGGCAAAATATGACGTAATGTGTCATTTCTACAACACAGCGACAACATATGATGTTCAAATCAAGCCTATCTGACTCAGAGGTGCCATATTTCTATCTATTGCTAATACATTTATAGGGTCTAAAACGGACGAGGAAAAAGTTAGCAGTACATGCACACTTGAATTTGTAGTAGAAGTCCACATACATTGTAATAGGAGTTAATGTAGGATCTCAAATAAATACCAATTAATTATGACGTCATAATGACGTCGCATGAGGATTTAAATATGTTTATTTGGTAGATTAGTATCATGTTTCTATCTGTTGGTAATACATTTATGGGGTCTAAATTGAAGCAGAAAAATGTTTGCTGTACATTGAAATTTAGGGGGTCGCCATTTTTTAATTATGCAAATTAGCCACCTTCCCGGTGTCAGATTTTGGTAAACTTTTTTTCTGGGGTCAACCACAACCCAATTAGGTGTCTAAAACAAAAAAAGCTTTTGTGTAAATTTTTTGGGGGTCAAACCTTATATTGACCTGACTAATAGCACATTGGAGCGCTTTAGGTCCAAGTCGTTCCGGAGTTACAGCACTTTGATGATTTTCAGGTTACGCCACCTGGCGGCCATATTGGATGTCCAATCGGGCCGAAACTTCACATGCACATAAAGGTCATCTGCACGGGGCCACATAGCACATTGGAGCGCTTTGGGTTAAGGCGTTCCTGAGTTACAGCACTTTAATGATTTTTGGGTTACGCCACCTGGTGGCCATGCTTGAAGTCAAATCAGGCTGAAATTTGACGTGCATGTAAAGGTCATCTAGAGGAAGGTAAATATCAAATTTGAGCACTCTGCGTCAAGCCGTTCCCGAGTAATAGCACTTATTTGATTTTCAGGTTACGCCACCTGGCGGCCATACTGGATGTCCAATCGGGCCGAAACTTGGTATTTTTAAAGGTACCCCTCCAATGCATGTCTACGCAAGATATGAAGTCGCTCGGTGAAATAATGACAAACTGTGGCAGGTTCGTCACTTTTGTCGAACTTTGACCTCTGTGACCTTGAAAAGTAGGTCAAATCAAAAACCCGTTATATATGTTATGTATCCTTATTAGCTACACCTACGATAAAAATTTGGAGATGATCTAGTCATTAGTTCAGGAGTTATTGCACTTTTTGTGTTTTTGGTTTCCGCCACCTGGTGGCCAAACTGAGAGTCGAATCGGACCGAAACTTGGTGTCGTGGGTCATCTGACCTAGGGGTATATATGTACCAAGTTTCAGATCAATAGCTTCAGCGGTTACGAAACGTGCCCTGCTAACGGACAACNCATTATTTCTAATTCAAGTTGTAGTAAAGGACCCCTCCTGCATATATTGCAATAAAACACTTAGGTATATGTAGGGCGCAAGAAATATTAGTGCTGGAAATTTGATGGAAAATGGTCAAAAGTAGTGATTTTGTGCGCCCCCTATTGGCTGCGCCCTAAGTCAACCTCCAAAAATTTGCTACCATGTCAAACACTTGACCCTACAGAGTTAGTCTATGAAATATCAGCAAGGTACACTCAGGGCACACTGAAAAACTTGAATTTCAAAACCCAATTTTTGTAATTGTCGTTTTTGGCCCTGACCCTTCAGGGACCCCCAAAAATTACCAAGAGGGTATTTAGGGCTAAAAATGTGATTTTTCTCACTTTTTACAATATAACTCCCTGTAAAATAAAAGTTGGCAAAATCTAAGAGGTGGTGTATCACAGTCACACTCCGCCTGAATCTTAGAAAAACTGGCTCTTAATCATTATCCAGAGGAATCAGAACCAGTCAGTGTTGATTAAGGCCTAGGCTGGCTTGGAGATACAAGTAGGCCTATTGGGAAGGCCTATCGAGTGGATTAATTGTAGCATCAATAACAGTGGGTTGGTATAGAGGCTCGAATGTAACCGCCATGCGGAGCATGTATCACACACACCTGAGCCATGGGCAGGCCATGGTTCGGGTGTCCACCTGATTCTATGCCAACCCACTGTAATCGACGCTACAATTAATCCACACATAAGCTTACTCAATAGGCCTACTCATCTCCAAGCCACCCTAGGCCTAACCAACACTCATAGCAAGCCTCAAAGTAATTTTTTGAAAGGCATACTGACAAAGGGGCAAACCAGTTTATTTTGGTGTCTGCCAACACAGATTCAGTGCCTCCCTTGTAATAGATTATTGCCGTAAAAACCCTGTAATTTGTGCCTGTCATGATGACAGGCACTGAGTTAGTGGTACCTGACAAATCACAGTTTGGTGTCTGACAATGTCCTTGACAGGCTGCTTTTTAATTTGTGGCTTGTCACAGGTTCTGATGTGTGATACACGCTCGCCGAGCCTGCCCCGGTCCGCACTTTGGGAAGATATGCATGTGCAGAAAGCGTAAATCCGGCCATTCATGGTTCAGCACCAGGTGGCAGGAGTAATGACGTTGTCATGGTTGTTTCCACCAATGCCATTGACAAAATTCGGTCAGTAATTCAGACTTTCGTTTTTGAGGCGCGCGATAACTCTCGCGCGCCATCCCGCGCCTCGTCCGACCCCAAGGGGAGCGAAATTTCACGCCCGTAGTACATATCAAATCGCGCTCCTGCTGTAGGCCGATTCATTCGCTGATCATTCACATGTGTCCCAGATTGCCGCCATGGCCACCATTTGCAATGCAGGAATCTTTCCAGGTCTCACTGAACAGTTTTTGGTGAGGTCTCACTACACAGTTTTGGCGTATCCTGCTCTGAGTGGCACAGAGCATGGGTAAAATACACCACTTTTCAAGGGCCAGGAGAGGTGTAGTGTATACAAACACTAAATACAAGATGAGTAAAGTACTCCAGGCTGTAAAAAATTATCTAAGACCCTGCAGGTTTTCTTATTGACGAAAAAAGAAACAAAGTTTCTTTCTTGCGATTCTAAGGCACCCAAAAATCACTCGCCTAGCTCCATCTAGGAGAGCTATTATTCACTCCCCTTCATTTTTCAAAAACTAAGGTCTGTAATTGTCTCATTGTTCTCATTCTGGTTCGATTGGGTGAAATAGCTTATGCCTGAAGTATCAATACAATTACATCTGCACAGGGTTCAAGAGAATTACTGGCTGAATTTTGTCAATGACAGTGGTGGAAATAACGTCATTACTGCCCGCCGCCTGTGTTTGTCTCTCACAAGCCATTTTCCCAATATACAGATGAAATGATCCATGGACCATGTGCTCACCTGGTTGGACATAAATGACAGAGGGAGGCACATATCAGTTATGAGCAATCTGGGTCAAGTAATTCCCGAGTTACTGGACTTAGATGATTTAATTGGGTTATGCCACCTGCCAGCCATATTGGATGTCTGATCAGGCCAAAACTTCATATGCACATAAAGGTCATCTAAAGGGACCCACATACATGTAGCACATTTGAGTGCTCTGGGTCAAGTCGTTCCCGACTTTTAGCACTATGGCCCGTATGCACCAGTTCAGGCTAAGTTTTATCTTAACTCCAGCTAAGCTGATCTTTAACTTAAGCTGAAATTCCGCTTATCCCAACTTGAGCCGCAGCCCATTTGAGTTATTTCTTAACTTACGATTAGTATAGCTATAACTTAAGCCTTGACGCGTAACAGGTTTCACTGTTAAGCTCGCAGTTCATTTGAGTTATTTCTCAACTTAAACTTAAGCCTTGACTCGTAACGGATCAGCTAGGCCTATTGTAGGCAACACAGGTTTCGCTATCAGGCTCACAGATAGAAGACAACGCAAATTTCTTGTCAGAATTTGGAGATAGGCCTATCTCGCGCTCAATCAACTGCAAGATTTGGCGAATATTCTCCTTGGCAAAACCAAACCATTTCTGAAATTCCTCATCGGGATAGTGGGTTATTCCGGTCCCAGATTACTCCTTCCGGATACTCCACCCTGTGCAATGGATCAAGAGCATCCACAACTGACTTCCATGTTGACATTGATGGCAGGAGCGGACTGAGGATTTGGGAAAAGGGGGTGCCTTCTGCTAGGACAGTGAAATTTGCGCCAAATTCCAGAATTTCACGATCGATTTTACAGATATTTTGGTTGAAAAGGGAGGCAAGTGCCCGGCGGCCCCCTTGGGATCCGCGCTTGTTGAAGGCACGCCTTCAAATTCGAGGTGTACAAGTTAATCCATAACTATTAAACCACCCTCCGACGTGGTTTAAGTTTTTGTGGGGTTTAAGCCAGACTTGAAGCTTAGCTTTAGTTGGTGCATACCGACTTCAAGTTAAAGCTGAACTGCATGAACAAAAAGCCCTCATGCGGCGAGCAAGAGAAATGCAAACGCCCTGCAAACACCTCAAACGAAGGCTCAGAGCATGATATACCCCGCGACGCCAGGAGGGCGCCACCTTATTTGTCCTCGAGCTGTCAAGGTGTCAACAACCTCTGGTGAGCTCCTGGTGAGCTCCACTTTTTTGAAAGAAAAAGTTGTGACCCAGCTGGGAATCGAACCCGCGCCCTGTCATCTTCGTTCCACCGTCTACCCCATTCGGCCACACCGAACTTGTTGGTGGTTTCTCGTGTTTTCTCTCATTCGTACACGTAGTATTATTACGCAAGTCGAAGGCCTACGTCTATGACAAACACAAATCATGTCCTTGTCAGCTGGCTCGTTGGCCGAGTGGATAGAGTGGTGGATTACAAATCAGAAGGTTGACGGTTCGATTCCGGTCTAAAATGGCTTGAATTTTTTTCTTTGAGTAGTGTACATGTAAGCGGTATCCGGAGATGTAGACAGCTCTGTTGCCCGAAGGCAAATAAGGTGGCGCCCTCCTGGCANTGAGAAAATCTGAAGACCCACCGGCATGCCGAGCTTCCGTCGGCTTTTGTCAGGTGCATAGATCCCCGAGTCAGAGTACGGTGTTGAGCCCGAACAACAGGAGGATGCCCTGGTGCTTAGAAGACCTTACCTTGAAATGTCTCAGGTGTTGACTTTCCACCCCCACCGGTCGCCTTCAGCTGTGAGAAGGTATTCCGTAGTTCAGTCTTCCAGTTACTCCACGATACATTACTCAGACCACTGGTACCTTTCACGGCTCGACTAGCGGCAGATTTCTCACCAACCATGACTGTCGATGAATCAACTGGTTCTAACAGGAGACAGTCATCTCCAGGTGTCACTGTCATTGACTTCAGGTTTTGAGGCTGCACTAGGCCACTAGCTCCAACCTGAAAAATTTGAATAAGGCTAGTTCACCACTGTCATCCATCAGGAACAAAACCTATGGTAACACATTTTCACTAAGATGTACGTCATGTACATGCATTTGCTGACAAAACATTTCCTCTTTTCTAAGCAGAGGTGGATTCAGGGGGCACAACTGGTGCAAGCCCCCTCCTCATGCCAAATGTGATGTAGAGATACTGTAGGCCGTGTTTAAGAAGTGTGGTCCCCGTAGCGGGACATAAGGAGCTGCGGGGGTCTAACATGGAGTTGTGCAGGTTCCAATTTGAGTTTGTGATCTGCGGTGTAAGTGTAAGATCAAGTACAAGACGAGAATAAAAGAGTTAATGAAAGGATGTAGATAGATTGTGCAGGTACTGTGTCCCGGGCTCCCCAACATCGCACAAATACCGGTAGCCGGGTACCATGAGTTTTTTACCACGAGTCATGTTTTTAGGGAGGCCACGGTGCGCCTCCTATGCATTAGTGTGGTTGAGTGAGTGTATCCCCCTTATCCAAACCCTGGATATCCACTTGCTGCCACTTCCCTGGTGCACAATATCTGATGCTGGACACATTCCCCAAAACCTCCCTGGTCATTTTCTAATTATTTCCACCTCTGTAATCAAGACACCTCTCAATTAAGGACAGCATCTGTCAGACGTAAGGGTGCCGCTAATTAAGAGTTTACACTGTAGGCCTATTGCCAACTCACCTCCATCTGTTTATTGGTGATCTTCTCCTCAGATATGATTGTCTGTCTCAAGCTGTGTTGACGCCGCCTTTTCTGCAGCTCCTGCAACCAGTACATCATCGTCTGCTTGTCTCCAGCATCCAGGTGATATGTACGCTCACGGGTGCTGGATAGAAACAGTTGCCCTTGTGAAACCCTAATCCTTCAAGTTCAACAGCTTGTGAAACACATTATAAATAAACTGGGCCAAGGCCAAGAACAAATGATCTAGCCATTGGAAGCCCACTGAAAAGCAGCACCGCAAAAGTAGCACCGTGTTACTTAACCGTAACTTACAACGTTGACCTACAGGACAGCTAGTCCATCGACCAAATGAATGATGATGATGATGAAAGAGCAGCCAGGACCACTATCGTCGACAGCTGGTGCCCACGGGAACATGACATTTTGCGTGTCTTGAGATGCGTCATGTTGCCCGAAGCACTTCACAGAGGGCCTGGAGCAATCACAGGGACTTGAGGCATGCATTGCAGGGGTGGTGGGTGTTGCCGAGGTGCAAATAGCACCCCCACAGACAATGCCCTGACCCCCCCCACCCCCCCCCCCCCCCCCCCGAGTAACACACCCCTCCCCAGAAATACATGTATATATGTAAAATATGTCCCAAGTGAGAAAGCTGTTCCTCTTCAATGACATGACTGGGCTGAGGTTCTGGGGTGTGTTACTCCGTGGGGGTGCTATTTGGACCTCGGAAACACCCACCACCCCTGCAATGCATGCCTCACGTTCAAGTCCCTGTGGGAGCAATTATAACGTTACTTGTCAAGTATAATTCCTCCAAGCTGAGGGCAACAATTCTGTCATGTCTGTTGTGTGTTGTTTGGAATTTCCATTGTAAAAAAGGCATTTGACATCAATTTGAAATGGGAGACTGACATGACCTGATGATGGGCAGGCACTGCCAGCAGTTGACCAGCAGCAACATAGCCCAGATAAAAAAACTCATGTCAGATTTTGCCCCTCACTCACCTGATTTGGAACACCCCAAGCTTTTGAGTGTTGTTTGGAATTTCCATCGTAAACACAGCATTTGATACATCAATTTCTCCCAATGGCAACACATCTTGTGGGGTTCGGTAGTAATAAAGTTTGCAAGTGTTTTCACCGAAGAGAAACCATCGTACTTTGTATGTTTTGACAATGCCTCGATTGCCAAGTTTGCTCAGGTAACCACACAGTTTCTCTTCCGGGAGGAGGGCTGTGCATGTTGTTGCTGGAGTGGGCCCGGGAGTCCCACCTTCCGCAGCCTGTGTCTCACTCCCTAACGCGCCTGGCGCTGATTTTTTCTCATTTTCTCCTTCCTGGATGACTTCAAAACTACTGTGACTACTTTGTTCTGATTGTGTGGAATGAACTGGGGAGAGATCAGTGATGCTTTGATCGCTCTGGTGCTGAGCGAAAACCAGCTCCATGCTGGAAGACGAGGATTTCCTCTTGTTGGGGATTCCCTACTACGTCATTAGCGTTTATTTTTAGAAAAACGGGACCGGCAGGTGCTGCCATCTAGTACCAAAATCATGAAATTTGTATGGCAATTTATTTGGGCAGGCAAGAGACAAGCAGTTTCAAGAGAGAAATGTTGCAAACCTGTCTCTGAAGGTGGGCTGAATATGATTGATATAGAAACTCAGTGTAAATGTCTGAAGTTAAAATGGCTTGTAACCCTATTGGAAAACAAGCACAAGAGTGAGGCGACTAAATTAAGTTATTTTTTCCTTAAGAACTTTGATAAAAGTTTCAAATCATTACAAGTTATCACAATTAATCTAAAGAACTGTAAAAATGACAAAGTGCCACCTTTCTATGTGGACTTATTTGAATCATGGAAAACACTAGACTTAACAAGGGTACCAATAGAAAATGTGGATTTGATATTGGAGGAATTTCTTTGGTTAAATCCTGAAATAACCCATAATAATCAATCATTATATGAATTAACATGGATACAAGCAGGTATCTTAAGGGTTAAAGACATTTGGAATTCAAAAGAGAAGAAATTTTTGGATTTACATAGTATTGTGGCACTTTTTCCACCTTTTTTCCAAAGAAATATAAGAAAAATCACTGATATGTATAGAAAGCTACAAGGTATATTGAATGCAAATGGTTGGTTACTAAAACTTGAAACCAACATGTATCAGAACATCAACCAAAGTGAAGTTGATTTCCTAAGTAACTGGTATGGNATCTCCATCGCTGGCTGTCTGCAGCTCAATGACTAAATTAAAAAGACCCGTGTATATAAAGATTCATATGTATTACACTTATTACAAGAGGAGTCAAATATACATTTACATAATAACAGAAATAATTCTGATAATACACATGTCGCAACACAACAGGCGAAACCACCAAAAACGAAACTTCATCATTACTAATTCATTATAACTTTATAAGGTATTGCAATGCAGTTGGCAGATTGAACATTCGGTGGTCTGGTGGTCAACATATAAGAAAAGGCAAGAAGTCATCCTCATTGCTTGTCAACAGCATAAAAGACAAGAGTCATATCATCATTTCTCCAACTAATACACGGAGACCTATTCAGGGCCTGTTTCATAAAGTGACTTTAGTAGGGGGCGTAGCTGGGGGGCAGGGGAAAATGCCCTGACCCCAGAACAAAACAAATTTTTCCTCAAAAGGTCATTTCCCCTCAGCAAGCCAAGTTATTGTGGTGTCAGATGTGGAGAAAATGCATCTGAGAGGATCTAAATTTACAACTTTTTTCTGGGGAGGACTCCCAGACAGCTTTATCCTCCAGATTCAATCAATTTGCCCCCCCCTCCCCGGCCATAAAAGCTAGCTACGCCCTGCTTTAGGCTAATGGTACCATTAACTTTAATGCATTGCATTTTCCATTTGGTTAAAGGTACCATTAGCTTAAAGTCACATTATGAAAGAGGTCCCATGGACTTCATTCAGTATCTCATACAATGCACGAACTACTATACAGAATGTACATCATGATATCTACAGCTATACATACAGATCTGATTGTGACCTTTGGCAATGTATAGGCCTATATCAACAGACACACGGAGCTGAGACATATTTAAAGTAAGAGAAGACTTTAAAGAAGAATGATAAAATCTAAGAATGCTGAAACCATTCTTTGAGGTGGGGAATCAGGATATTGTTTCCCAGTTCCTTAACCTCATTTGTCGTGAAAAACATCACTTCCTTCCCATAGCCCATACGTCTGGGCGAATGAGATTGACCCCACCCTATCCCCCAACATAGATCTTCACACTTCATTCACTGGCATGCAGATGTGCTCTGTAAAAGTTTTCTTGAAGCTGGTGGAAATCATCTAAAGGTAAAGCTTGTAACCATACAATGAACATGTACAGTGGAACCCCGGTCAGCGACCACCTCAGTAACGAGACCAACCCGCAAACACGACCACTAACCCACTGTCCCGAATGGTGTCTTCTTTATTTCCCATTTATCTAAAGACCCCGCTAAGCCAACCACCCCGGTATCCAGACCGCGACCACTGCTTTTGTTCTCCCAAATGACACTTTCGACCCTGGTAACCCGACCATGAACACACTAATTGCCCTAATTAGGGCTAATTTAAATTAGCCTGAGACAATCGCAATTACCAATTAGGCCAAACACTAACAGTGGGCGCAACAGACCAAGAAAGTTAGCTAACAACGAACTCACTGACAATCAAGAAGCCATCAATAGTAACGCGACCACCCCGCTAACACGACCACTTGAGCAAGGTCCGGTCGGTGGCCGTGTTACCGGGGTTCCACTGTACATGTATTTCAAACTCCATTGTTTTAAATGTTCATTAAAGGAGAAAAGAATAGAAAGTGACGTAATTTCTTGTGAAACCAGTCCAAGNATCGTAAATAAATATAAATTAAGGGCACTTCCACTGCGTAAATTTTGGTAAACTTTTGATATGATGTTGTCAGGACCTTCCAGAATCTCCTACAAGTGAAAAGAATTTTGTTGCAATTTGTTTGAGGTTATGTCCCTTTTTTGGTTAGATTGACTGGACTACTGGTGGATGTCGATAATGGTAGATACAGGTGTCAAAGTTGATGCGAAACTGAAGTGGCTTTCACGCAACACGATAATATGCACTGGGAGGGGGCAATTGCCAGCGAGAATGTGGTGGGACGGCGCGGATTTTAAAACTGGGTAATGTTAAGGTACCTTATTTATATCCAGGGAGATCCTGGGTAACAAAAAGGATTACCCAGGATTACCCTAGGTAATAATGAGGTGTACCCAGGACGACATTAACCGATTCAGCGCATAAAACAATGATATCATCGGCGTACGCAAAAGCGCCAGCAATTGTCGTTCCTACATAACACCCGTATCCAGAACCTTTCAATTTAGAAAGGAGCACATCCATATAAATAGAGAAAAGAAAGGGTGATAATACCCCGCCTTGCTTCACGCCGTTAGAAACATTAAAGAATTCAGAATGACAATCGCCGCCCCCCCCCCCATCTTGTACGCATTTTCTGGTTCATATAGAGATAAGCAACTATTCTGGCCATAATTGGACACATTCCTCTTTTTAACACTTTTTCCTTTTTTTAACACTTTTTAAACACTTTTTAACACTTTTTCCTATTTTTTAATGTGGCACCTATGTTTTAATAGTGTCTTAGAGTTTCTTTTATGTATGTTTTTAAATCTTTTGTTTTAATTGTAAAGCGCCCTAGAGCAAATTTCTATTTGAATAGGGCGCTATAAAAATATTTCCGTAAATAATAAAAAATAAATTAACAGAATTTTTAGTAAACCCGTATATTCCACCCTATCAAAGGCTTGGCTCGCGTCCAACAGCATAGCATACACCTGTCCACGCCCATTCAAATAATATTGTATAACCTCATTAACAATATTAGTGCAATGAGTGGTTGAAATCCCCTTCTTACTGTATAATATGACTTAAGCCGGTGACAGGCTGGCGTACGCGGCACGTCCTGCACGCGTTCCGCCAATCAGATTCTTCGGTAGCTGTTTCGGCCCGTGTTACTGCCTTCGTGATTGGTTGAACGCTTTCGCGATCTTCATTAACCCTCTCCCGTGACTAACTTAAAGGGAAAGAACTGATTCCAACGAAAACAATTTTAATGCCTCGTCGGTCAAACAACAAATCAAATTGCATGGATCTTGTGCAAGGAGTACAAAAACTTGTAGTCACTCACTATCATCATTCCCGTCCTCAAAGATTATACCATCTTCACCACCTTCGCCAAAATATGTTACATCATGATCTACATGTTCAGGTTCAAGTTCTTCATTCTGTATAGAAGCCCACAGGCTCTCCATGCCGTGTGGATGGCTTCAGCGGTTATCTGACCCCAGGGCTCGCCAATGATATGCATAACTTGAAACCTTGATGTGGCTGGAGACTGATCATGTCCCTCATACTTGCAACTTTCCACGCCTTCCACAGCAGTATGAAAGTCATCCAACACACGGATTTGTTCTGACAAAGAATAAAACCTAGGTTAACACACCATAAGTTGTATAAATTTTATGTGGTCACACAAGGGTGAGCGTGAAGGTAAAAAAATGAATTCTTTGGCCTAAAATCCAAGGATTTTGATTTTTTAAGGTTAGCACGGGCAAGAGCAGGGCATCGACGGCAATCACTGTCGATGAATTTATGAATTTATTCACTTTGACGATGTTTGATGACTTTGCGCCTGTATATTTTTTCCTGAAATGGCGTTTTGAGCATGCGGGCGGTAAAAAAACAAAGCCTTCCCGCATTAAAAAAAAATTTTTTTCCGAATTTACAGCATTTTAAACAAGCGGGCGCAAAAATTTTTTTTTTCACTTTTGGGATTTTAGGCATGAGGGAAATCCGTTAAACGAACAATCATATTGGTATGGCCTTATATAAAGATTTTCGACTGATTGTTTTAAAACAATAGGGCCTACCCTGAACGCCACCCTGAACATTGTGAATATTGTCAGTGTGGCCTCTAGCCAAGATCTTGGAAATCCTTGACACGCCTTTCTGTAACATTGAATTGGTCCAAAGTTCACCCAGTCTCTGATGAGGGCCGTCATTTTCAACTGGAATGTTGTCTGAGTCGGAGGGTTAAAATATCACGCAATAGCAACTAAATCTCAATAAATCTATTTATTAAATCATGTACAGTCCGTATTGGCAACATCATAAGCAAACTTGCATGGCAGCATCAGCTTTTCCTCCTGGCAGAATATATCCTAATGTCCCTCTCTTTCTCTTGGAAAATCATAGTCACAGTAAATTTTTCCTCCAAAAGTGTCAAAAAGTTTGTGTCCCGGTCATAACGTATTCGACATGACAATACTACTGTAGTATCCTGGTTGCTTAGATGCAGTAAAGTCTTCATTAAAGAGGGAAATGTCTCCTCAATGTAGATGACATCAGCTCCAAGAATGACCTCAAAAGGCTGGGCATATTTTTGTAGATTTTCTGTCCAATCTAAAGCTTGAACTCGGACCTTGTGGCTAATTTCAACAGGAATATTTGATGCCACAATATCATTCAGATGTTTCAAAGCCTCCTCCCTGTCGGTTATTGTAATATCTGCACCTAAAAGAGAACAAACAAATTTTACTCCTTTTAATGGCGGGTACAACCATTATCATGTGGAATAGCAATTCTAAAGTGACATTTATTTCCCAAGTGAGTAGGGTCTAGGTTCTAATACCACAGTGGCACGAGTAATTAGTGGAAACTCCTTCACATACACTGTCTCATCTTCAGCAGAAGCAGTCAGCCGCAAGTACTGCCAAAAGATGGCAGCACAGTTCTAGCAGACCAATACAAACAGGGTTCTTCCCCTTGGTTGGAAACTTTTTTCCATGACTTTTCCATGACTATTCCATGCTCAAAACTTAAAATTCAATGACCTTTTTAATGCAAAATATCATCACCGAGGCAATAAAAAGCACACTTCAAAATGTTATGAAACCCTCCTTTCCCTTGTTCTGACTTCATAAGGTGCATTTCGATTTACATGTAGTGTCAACACCTACCAGCATTGTCACACTGCATATTGACAACACTGCATATTGTGAAGTATTTTTCAGTGAGACATCAAAAATCATCTAGGTCGTGCAAACCAGTGTTGCACACCTTGGCAGAAAATCTGTAGTTTTGGTAAATTCCCCCAAGTTGTTAGTATTTCCCGAAGTTGTGAGTTCTGTTTTCAAACAATTAATCATGTCCATCTTTCTCTTGCTCTCTATTTTATGCCTAGGACATGTCCTGCTTCAGGAATCAAAGGGTTAAATCACAGTAGGTGTAGGGCCTACTGTAGGCTAAACAATTCATGGAGAGTGCTGGACTTCAGAGTCTATGAGTTACAATCATAAATATCATCAGTGATGAAGGCGTTAAAACTTCAAATGTGGTCAGGTTCGAATGGGTTAAAAAGGACAGATTTCCAACTAAAGCTACATGTAATGCCAATCCCTTGTAAAAACACCCAACACCAATACAAGTATCATTTTGCATTATGACCATCTTATTAGCTGATATAATTCAATGCAGTTGAGTGAGTATCAGATCCATGGGCCTCTAGTTACAGCATTTTCCCGCCCAAAAGATCGTCAATACCATGCGGCGAAAGGCCTGCGGTCTGAGGTCAGATTTCAGTCATTCAAGTAAATATCTGTTTGCTGGAAAGAAATTGGCAAACGAATTTGGTATGACTGGAAAGAGCATTCTTCCTGGATTTGAGCCAAATAAATTATTGAGGAATGCAAGCAGAGGTTTGGGAGAAATGGACTTGGAAATAGGCTATAACGATCTCTGTCAGATTGAAATACTGAGTCGCGCCGGTGGCTGATCGCTGCCGAAGTAACATAACAACGCAGTTTGAGAAATCGTGATTGAAATTTTCATTTCAACAACGTGGTACAATTTCCATGACTTTTCAAGGACCTCAGACAAAATTTCTGAATTTTCCATGACTTTTCCAGGCCTTGAGAAGAAAAGTGAAATTCCATGACTTTTCCAGGTTTTCCATGACCGTACGAACCCTGTACAAAAGAAACTTCTCTTGATTGGTGCGCAATCAAGATACTCAATCAAGAATGAATGGGTCCGCTATATGCATTGAATTGGGCCATAGTGACACCTATTGGTCAACTCACTGACAGCTCCTATTGTTAATGAAGCTTGTGGTGTTACTTCCTAAACTGAACAGGGTCGACTCTCAATGATCTAACCTACCAAGCAAGCCAGAAACAATCCCTACAAGACCTGTCCCTGCACCAAGTTCCACAACTCTCTTGTCTTTGACTAATTCAGCATTCTTCTCTAGGTACTCACTCAAGACAACTGCCTGAAAAAAAGAGAAAATTTGCGTGAGTAGGTCTAACTCATGAAGGCGGAGGGGGCCAACACAGACCACAGGTTCTTGTGGTTAGATAGGGGACCAGAGGACTGGTCCTTACATACTTCTATTAGGCTACATAAAAAAAATTACTTGTTTCTCATCAGCGGCCGGACGGATTTTTCGTGCCGGATGGATATTTTTTTATATTTTCAAAATATAAATTATAAATGGGCCGGCCTGACAAAATAAACACAGCTGAATACAAATTTGTATTTTCAAAGATAAAAAACACTCATTTTCCAGGGCAGCATGATGTGTAAAAAGTCACTTCTGGCAACCTGACACTGACAGGTTCACGCTGGGGAATCAGTACTGCGCGAAGCCGTGCAATCGCCGTATTCCGAGTCCGGGTTTTCCAAACCTCCGTGTCAAAATGGCCGACTCGGAAGAAAATGAACAGGACAGGCCATATATGGTTGGAAATTCTAGCGTTTCCCTGCAGAAGCTCATTGTAACCATGGTCACAAGGTAACATATGGTTACACTGTATAATACTATACTAGGCCTACCGCGGAACTATTCAAAGAGCCCGAATCTACATTATTTCTTTAGGCCTACAATCATTGAGCAAAGGCATAGCATAGGATTCCTGTTGTTTGTAAGGATTGACACAAGAGTTAGGCTACCAGTAGGCCTACTCATACTGTAGGATACTAGGTCACAGTGGTTACGGTGGTTACAATGGTTACGATGGTTACAGACCGTTCTGACAGTACAAACTAATTCGACTCTTTCGGACACAATAGACGGTCATGTTTTGTGGGCGAATGCGAGGCGATTTCTGTGCGATTCTGTTGCGAATTTGGGGCGAAATATTTGCCGTGCGAATATCTGCAGCATCTCTCGATGCAGCAGCAATGCATGCACGTTTTTATTGTGCACTGGACTTGATTGAACATGATCATTTTACAATTGCTTTCGGGAGAAAAGAACCAACAAGTCATGAAGTTGGCGTCAGGCCAGTTTCACCTCATGGACGTCATGGATGTTCGCCGATGTAAACATTAAAATTTAGGCCACAATCTTTGCTCAGTAAACATCGTGTTTGTCACCAAAACGCACAAGTATTTTTACTCTTATCAACAAATGAATACAATCTTTTATAAACATGGCCTTGATTCATGAAAAACGATGAAATTGACTGAGATTTTGATGGTTTTTATCAGGTTCCCCTCGTCGCGGTAAGACTTCCATTGACTTCCATCCCATAATATGGCTATGAAATTTGCATACGGCAGGTTGATGAGTCAGTCTACTTCCCGACTTTCTTGACAATGTGTTCATGAATGAATTGCAATTTTATCCGTGGAAATAAACTTTGGATTTGTTTATTTACTACAGATGCCTCAAAGTTGCTAAATCAGCATTTTAGCAGAGTTTATAGCGCCTCGCACGTGGCATATTCTAATTGAGCTGTCAATCAAACTAGCTGACTTCAAAATGGTGTCACGCTGACTGTTTCGTCGGCTTGTGAGTCATGTGTAATCGATAAAATCTACACACCTCGATGCCAGAAAGATTTGAAATTCAGGTGAATAAAAGTTTACTTACTGAGGAATCGTGTCCTTACACACCAACTTTGTCTCATATCGATAAATGAGTACATGAAGGGTCGTTTGTTGTGAGATGAAAACTTTTTGCGCATCGGTGAAATGGCCGAAAACGAGGTCGTCAAGTCCGGTGTGATATTTGCACATGGCGCGTTGTATGATCCTGCCTGCGAATTTGAGGCGATTTCAAGGCGAATATTAGGCGATTTGGGGGCGAATAATGACGTGGGTCACAAATATCGCACCGTCAGACAGGGCTGTGCGAATATTTGCAGAGGGCGAATTTGAGGCGAAATTTTGCTGTGCGATTTTACATATATGGTTGGAAATTCTAGCATTTCCCTGCAGAAGCTCATTGTAACCATGGTCACAAGGTAACATATGGTTACACTGTATAATACTATAGGTACTAGGCCTACCGCGGAACTATACCAAGAGCCCGAGTCTACATCATTTCTTTACAATCATTGAGCAGTTGAGCAAAGGCATGTATGTAGTAACAATTGTTAGGCTACCGGTACTCATACTGTAGGACACTAGGTCACAGTGGTTACGGTGGTTACAATGGTTACGATGGTTACAGACCGTTCTGACAGTACAAACTAATTCGACTGTGTCAGACACAATAGTTACAGCAGGTCACTTAGGGCTACAAGGGTTACATGTTTTATGGACACTCTGGTCACAGTGGTTACGGTGGTTACATTGGTTACGATGGTTACAAACCGTTCTGACAGCACAAACGTATTCAACTGTGTTGGATACAATAGTTGCAGTAGGTTACTTAGGGCTACAAGGGTTACATGTATTATGGACACTCTGGTCACAGTGGTTACGGTGGTTACATTGGTTACGATGGTTACAAGCTGTTGTGACACCACGAACTAATTCGACTGTGTTGGATACAATAATTGCAGTAGGTCCTCTAAAACCCGCAGGATCCCCTTTGTTCTCACTTACCACCCCGGACTGCCAGACATCACTGCTATCACTCGCCGTTTCCTACCATTACTCCATTTGAACCCTTTAATGAAGGAATGATCATTTTATGTTATTGTAGGCCTAATAGGGCCTACCAGTAGGCCTACATCAATTAATTACATCATTTGATTGTGGTACCGCCCTTGGGGCATAAAAGTATAATACTTCCATGCTCATCTCCAGTGTACATGTACCTGTAGGCTAATTAACCTGTCCTTTGTTATTTGTTTGGGAATAAATTGCTTCCTTACAGGCTTGTGTTCTGCACTAATACTTTTATTCATCTGCAGTTTTGATGTTGTTTGTTTGGTGTGGAAGCTATTTGAAGTTGTTTGGTAATAAATGCCTCCTCAGTGCAGGGTTTTGTATGTTTTGCCCAAGTTTTATTCATTTGCAGTTTCGGTTCAGTCCTGTGTGGGTGTGCTGTGTCTGTGTCATTGGCCAAGATGTCAAGGAAGAAAAGGAGGTATTTTGACGAATTTGCTGACAGTGAGACTGATGAAGACGTGAGCAATTTCATTCGTGCTTTTGAAACATTGAAAGGATTTCCCGGGGATATTAGGAAATTAACCCTGCCCCAACTTACCACCTACCTCATTAGTGTTCTTGGTCAGGTAAAGTACAATTTTTTGTGCTACCTGGTTTGGAAACATGTTCCCATGGGATTTCCCAATAGAATTTATTGGATCCAACAAATTTACGAAGCTGCTTGTGGAAACCTTCCAAATTTCGACAATTTTGTTCGTGCTCTTGATGTGCACCGACATCACCTGGGTGCCACATCATTTGAAGATGACACTTTGAATGGAATCAATGGACAATTGTCACTCCTTTGGAAAGCTGCCATATCCATTGGAATGTCAGTAATGGCTTTTTTCCTACCTAACGTTGTGAACTGCATGAACTGTGGTGACCACAAGATGTCGGCCTATTCGCGATCGGTTACTGAAATAACTGTGTATACACTACAAGGGCCACTACCGTGCATGAAAGCCAGCTTCACATGTAGAGACTGTAATGCATCACATGGGTTGACAGGTTACAACTTCCACAGTAACAAGACATTGTATCGTGACATCAAAACATGCTCCAACCTTATTCGCTGCTCGAACAAGGTGTACATCACAAACGAACTCCATGAACTGTTGTGCGAGTCGGGGTAAGTAGGCTCATTTGCACTTTCAGCCTAAGTGCACTCCTTCTAAGCCACGTCCCGGCAGGTCCCGGGTTCGAATCCAGCCCGGGCCATATGGGATTTCATTCCTGCCGAATCCTGGCTCTTCACGTTCGTCGCATGGGACGTCAGTTAAGCCGTGGTGCCTTGTACCACGGGACCCAGTCCCTGGTGAGCTGTCAGAGGAGAATGTCAAGCACAGAGCATAGAAAACACACTGAGGTACTGTAGGCCTACACTCTTCGCAAGTCTTTGCAAGGGCAACCAAGTGAGGAACATGAGTAGCTTGTGATGGCCTCCTGCGTAGGCCTACTTACCGGTACCAGAGCCAATAATGCTATAGGCCTAGCGTCGTCCCTGACGGAAAAATGAAATACAATACAATGTGTTTGATTCCTTTCATAATATGATTATGTTATCAGGTTATCAATTTTCCCCATTGCAACAACCTTCGGATAAATAGGCCTAGCATGATAAATATATTTCTCGCCATAGAATATTGTGATCTGAAGCATTTCTAGACTGCATCAACTAGAGTATGGGAGCATCCATTAATGTACGTAGGCCTACGCACTAAAACGCCAATTTTTAGACCCCCCTGTACGCACCTGCAATGGCTGAAACCCCCATCCCCCTATACAAGCGTACGCCAAGGGACTACCGTACTTATTACTTGAAGAATTACCCATTTTTACAATTTCTAAGTGTATGTGCCATCTAACTCCTGAAATAAGACATGGTTCACGCAGGAACCCGGCGCGGGAAACGGCAAACCTCGCAGCGTGGTGACATCTGAATCCAAGTCAAGTTTATTTTGGGTAGGCCTATCGGTAAATTCTGGCCTCACGTGCAATTGCCAACACGATTCCCTTGATTTTCATGGCATCTAACTGATTCAAGCAGTTTTTAGTTCCTTCAGAATGGTTCTTGGGTTGCGTACGTACGCACGGCTATAACCCCCCCCCTCCCCCTGTGTACGCATAGTGTACGCTTTGTCATAGACACCCCTCCCCCCTCAGTGCGTACGTATTTAATGGATGCTCCCTATCCATAGGTGTCCCTGACCCTCATTTTGAAATCTTTTACTTCCTTCTTTTGCAGCAATCATTCCCAGGTATCTGTAATGAATTTCACAGAGATATACAACTCAGTTTTCACTGACCAGCATCCAAGATCTTCATTTTTCTACACATGGCGACGGCAGAAAAAAAAAGATGTCAACTCGCGTCCTCAAGGTAGGCCTACATTTATTTTTGGGCAGCCGTACACCAAAATATAAATTCTAGGGATACCGGTACGGCAGTCTTGTTATTACACTGCGTATGCTCAGTGCCGTATCCGAATAATCATTGGCTGTTGATACGTACGGCAGAAGAATTGTGCATGCAGACTCCTGCAAAACGTCGAAGGGGCCGCACCACTGTTGCTGGTGCTTGATTGGGAACAGCTGTGGAGCACAAAGAGCAGCCTTGTGAAGGTCCCCAAAATGCTTGTCTGATACACACTTCTGAGAATCAAGGCCTAGTTTTCAGCACACATTAGAAAAAATGGGCTTACTGGAGTTTACGCAAAAACGCAATGACGAAAAAAGGTTGCATGTCATACATAAGTTGGTCCTCCAAATATGGGGGATTGTTGCACGCAAGAAATTTTTCTTCTACAAATATTTAATTTTTTTCATATTCCCTGGGTCAATTTTAAAAAATGAAGCACCATTTTATTCCTTAGGAAGTTCTCTTCACAATGGTACAGGCCCTAACTTTCTGCTGTATCCCTGTGGAGTTCTAGGTCCAGATAAGTAGACCAAGTCCATGGGGGAGCCGGTGGGTGGGGAGACGGCGGGTGGGGAGCCCTTTGAAATAAACCAATTGTACTAATCAATCTTTTGTTTGAGTTTAGTTCAGTTACTAACAGATGTGTCTGGAGATGTTCAGGTGTATCATTCATGTTAATTAGAGTGTAATTAGGTCGAGAACAAGTGGAAAACAACTGAAGGAAGCCATGCACTTGTTGTTGCAGTACATAAACCCTCACAATGCTGTTGGTTTGTGAACTAAGGATGGAATATGGGTAGAGTACATCTTTTTATTGATTTTGAAAGCAGGGATGACTGAGCTTGTTGATTATATTGGGAAAGTTAAGTTTCTACAAATCGGTTGTGAAAATTAATCACTTTTAATAGGGTAACTTTACCACAAAATATTTCTATGACTGACTTCAGGCAATTAAAAAAATTTGCATTGTATGGAAAGAGAAAGTTCTGAGGATCATTTTACCGCAAACCAAATCAAATTTGAGTATATATTAACCAAATTATGTGGATTTCTTTACAAGAGGGTCGTTTTGAGAAAACTGCAAAAATGTGTTAGTGTTCCAATGCATTTTCCAGTTAATTGATGACGATAATCGGTAATTATCTCCCTAATTAAACAAGTTAGTCGCAAACAGTTTGTTGTATTTTGTAGGGTTGGGCATGATACTTCACTGGGGTAAATATTCAAAAATGACCAATTTTTGCCCTGCAACACTTTTTGGACCAACTTATGACATGCGACCAAAAACGCAAAAACCGAGGGAGTAATCATTAGGCCTATTTTCATCGCTGTCTTTTCCTGTTCTTCCATGTAGACCGTCAGTTCTGCCGCGAAGACAAACAGCTGGGCCGCCCAATGATGTAGCAACCTGTAGGCCTACATGTATTCGGCCCACAATAAACCTAGCTACACGTTATTTCCCCCAATTTTACCAAATGTCCCGAAATGCTAGAAATGAAATGGTCCATGGACCATGTGCTCACCGGGTTGGACATAATAGTCTAATGACAGAGGGAGGTACATATCAGTTATGAGCAATCTGGGTCAAGTCATTCCCGTGTAGGACTTGGATGATTTTTGGCTTTATGCCACCTGGCGACCATATTGGATGTCCGATTAGGCCGGAACTTCACATGCACATGAAGGTCATCTACAGGGGCCACATAGCACATTGGAGCGCTTTAGGTCCAAGTCGTTCCGGAGTTACAGCACTTTGACGATTTTCAGGTTACGCCACCTGGCGGCCATATTGGATGTCCAATCGGGCCGAAACTTCACATGCACATAAAGGTCATCTGCACGGGGCCACATAGCACATTGGAGCGCTTTGGGTTAAGGCGTTCCTAAGTTACAGCACTTTGATGATTTTTGGGTTACGCCACCTGGTGGCCACGCTTGAAGTCAAATCAGGCTGAAATTTGACGTGCATGTAAAGGTCATCTAGAGGGAGGTAAATATCAAATTTGAGCACTCTGCGTCAAGCCGTTCCCGAGTAATAGCACTTATTTGATTTTCAGGTTACGCCACCTGGCGGCCATACTGGATGTCCAATCGGGCCGAAACTTGGTATTTTTAAAGGTACCCCTCCAATGCATGTCTACGCAAGATATGAAGTCGCTCGGTGAAATAATGACAAACTGTGGCAGGTTCGTCACTTTTGTCGAACTTTGACCTCTGTGACCTTGAAAAGTAGGTCAAATCAAAAACCCGTTATA
>NMRB01000540.1:116654-136598 GCA_002633025.1 Notospermus geniculatus
CCCCCCCCCCCCCCCCCAGGGATTTCATGTATTGTAACCACGGCTACTGTTGTAGGCACCAAACTGTATATGGTTGTGTATCTGTAACATAACGGCTTCATAACGTATCACGTACAGTACCGGTACACATATTTTGTGCTCAGCTGGTTTTTTTTCTTTTTAGGTTGTCAGACATTGAGAATCGTTGATGGCTGCTGGAAACTCTGCTTTCCTCACTGCATGTACCCATTGGAAATGGAAGTAAATGGCTACCCTTTACTGAACTTCCCTGATGTTTGTACTGTTGAGCCAATGAATGGAGAAGTGTTTTGTCCAGAGCACTTGGACTTCCTGAAAGTTCACAAGATACCAACCGAAAAAAAAGCCTTTTTGAACCACATTGGATGCAAAGGTAATGTCTATTTGACTTTTTTTCCATTCAAAAGATCGATGTTCTGGTTATTTTCTTTATTAGGGAAACATGTTACATGTAGTTTTAAAGCCTCACAGTATTGAATTTTTGACATTTTCAAAGTGTTAGGACTGTGCAAGCAGAGGTCTCATAGCCTCGTGATGGTCCCCAAAATGCTTGCCCAATACGTACTTCAAAGAATCAAGACCTAGTTTTCAGCACACAATGAAAAAACTGCAGGTAGACTCTAATGCTTTCAGATGGAGTAAAGTACATTTTACACTACACTAACATCGGAGAACGTAAGCAATTTCTGAATTCAATACAGTCTGGCTTTAAACTGAACATGAGATTAACTCCAAAATCACTATTTGCATAAAGGAATCAACCATAAAGGTTTAACTGCGAACGATGAGCTTACTGAGGGATACACTTCCTGTGTTGCCACCAGATGTCTCTCACTGCCTGAATTTTGGCTTTACGTAATAGGCACAAGCTTCAACTTTTTTTGTGGTGAAGAGGTACATGAACCTGCCAACATAATGCTTTGAATTCCATTTCTGACGATAACTGAGCTATTTTCAGCACAATTAGTGTTCCATGTACAAATGTACGTCAGCCTATTCAAATGTACACCGATGACCCTGAACACACATCGTTCGTGGGGTTCTCATTAATTCAGACCTTTTGTATCATAAGATCAACTAGTCGGAATTCAACAAAATTTGCTGTGAATGTGCAGAAGGGTCTTGCCTATCACATGGAAACGTCAGAATGCAAATCTGTTGGGTTTTAAAGGGATATCGTCCACATTTATAAAATGCTAAATTTGTCAGTTGAACCTTTATGGTTGATTCCTTTATGCTATTTGTCATAGGCTTTGCCACTAATCCAGCTGAACATAGTGTCATGTCTTCAACATCCAGGGCCCGTATTCATAAAACTACTTAAGTCTAAAGGGCGGTTTACACTAGGTTGCACCAAGTTGCAAGTTGCAGCAACTTGCAACTTGTTGCAAACTACCTGGGACGGTTTACACATATAGAAAAATCGATGCAACCTCCAGCGTGATCGAGTTGCAACAAGTTGCAGACCCGTTTACACATGCAACTTTTATGAAACTTTTTGGTCTCATCAGGTTTATGCAACAAGTTGCATGAAGTTGCATATGAAAAGTTGCATGTGTAAACGGGCCTTTAGTATGACACTTTAGTATGACACGTCCTGATCCTGCCGTGGTTGAGTTAGGTTTCTGAAATATTTTTGGATTTTATTTTTATTTTTATTCCGATCTCCTATGTTGGGTTTACAGCCAAGAAATCCGCCAAACAAGTAATATAAAAAGAATGGCCTAAACAACAAATCCATGGTTTCACCAAAATCAAAAAAAATCCCAGTGGGATTCGAACCTGGGGCCAGTCGGAGGCATGAAGCACTAGACCACCGTGGCTCCTGAATACTATTGTGGCTCATCTGACATCGGGGAATATGGGCTGATTTCACAAAGGGTGTTTAAGACTTAGACGCACGTAACTTCACCAAATGCACGCATTTCCACCATGCATTTGACGAAGTTACATGCGGCTGAGACTTAAATGCCCTTTGTGAAATCAGCTCTCCATTTGCCAAATTTCAGTTTAAAAAATTAGTTACAGACATCGTATGCTTCGTCACTACAAAAGTTGACCCGTTCACCTTAACGAACAAATTACACTTTTTTTCAGGTAACCCACAGTCTGAACAAGACATTGCTGCTGTTGATGCGGGAATAAAAGAGTTAGCTTCTCATTTGGTTAAGCCGAATGTCAAAATGCAGCTGCCCTTCAATAAAGGTAGGCCACAACAACTTTACATGTACATGTAGTATGGTATACCAGCAGAAGTACATTTAATCATCAAAGTGATGGAAACTAATTAACACAGTAATTGCTCATTCCCATCCCCATTAATAATATTAATGGGGATGGGAATGAGCAATATCTAAATTACTGTGTTAATTAGTTGCCATCAATATCTTGGGGATATTAATGGGGCATTAATATCTTGGTAATATTAATGGGGCACCCGCACACTATTATTGTAACAACATGGTGGCCATTTCGGAAAATGGACTGGCACATATTTTGTAACTAATCAAGTTAGAATGTTTTGACCTTGAAATTTTGACCATAATCATATTACCGTGGAACTCAAGGCTTGCCCTGAAACATTTCAACTTAACATTTGTCGTTTTTTTCTTCTGGCACATTCACCCAGGTGAGTACATGATACATGGACCATTTCATTTACACATAAAATGAGGAACCGGCGTACTAATCCGTGACGTGCCGTCGAAAGTCAAGCCAACGTTATTTGCCATTTAATTCTGAAACTACACCCTATTTCTAGCCCTAATTTTTCCTGAAGTAGTCCATTGAATTTCGAATTTTACACGTTCATCATCAAGTATAGGACTGACTCAACACATCTGAATGTTTTCAAACGAGAATTCAAGCACGAACATGTTGAATTTCATCGATAAAATTGACTATTTTAGCGTAAATAACAAACCGAAGAGCAACGTCATTGTTGATTCTGAATGACGTACCGCACATAACGTCACGAAGGATGGGCGACGTCAATGACGTTTTCAACATTGCAACGCATGCGCTTTTTGTGAAAAATCTGAGTTGTTGCCCAGCGCCTCCTTTGGGCACGCCGGTTTCCCATTGCTCCAACCACATACCTATCATTTCATATTTCTAGGTGTTCAGCAGTTGTTGGACAAAAGTGACCCTGACGTTCTAAACGATAAGAGCAGTTCCCCATCATGCAACAAAGACACTGGTGAAAAATCTCGTCTACGCCAGCGTTCAAGAGGAATCTTTGCTGCCGTTTCAGGTGGTGGGAACTTCTTGTATTTTAACCCCCTCTTTAAGTAAGTTATCACTTCTATAATGTGTGTTTTGGTATAGTTATTTCTTTCCAATTTATTATTCTCCACAAATTAAACAAGAATGCTTTATTTGGGCATTGTACAATGTCTACCAATAGGCATGTTACCCGGTATATGATTTTTGGCATTCCAAATCATTAGGCTGAAGATCACCATGTTATTAATCGGAATTTTACAGTATCATGTTTGGAAAGATTGATATTTTCTCAAGTTCAATTCAGGGCTAAGGTGATGACATGAAATTGTCGTGCCGTTAAGTTATAAAGACACGATCGGTTTGTTAAGCACCCTTTGACGCATGTTTTTCATCATCTATTTACAGGAGTGAATCACCCAGCCAGGCATTCATGTTGACAGTGAACCTGATGTACCAGGAACTAAAAGATATTCCTGAAGCACATCAGATGCAGGCAATTGAAAACTACGTTCTTTCTTACGACAACATGTGTCATCTTGACAGTTTGAAGGCTGCGCAGGAAGATCTCCCGCTTCCTTCACCATTTCATCTCATGTGGAAGAAAATTCGCAAGGTAATCGATCGATTACACATTTCAAATCATAAGGATCCCAAGTGCAAAGAACTCTATAACCCTAACTCCATTCTTGATGAGGAAAAGAATACAATGGCAGGGGAACAAGCCTTTTCTTGGCTGTCCAAATTCAAAAAGATTGTGAACAGCATGACTCAGGTTCATCACCTATTCTATCTGCATCGCATGATTAAGAGAAGGAATGCCTACATTGGAGAATGCAGGAGGAGGAACAGCACCCCAGTGTATCCTGGTATCAACAAACCGCTTTTGAAGAAGACTTTCTAAAACTGAAAACGTTCAGTACCCGATATTTACTTTGTACAATTTGCTGCACTTAGTGTTTGCTGAAAGGATACATTTATGATTTTTCCTGACCATGGCTTGTAGTGGGCACTTGTCACATTGAAAACCTTTTTGCCGTATCTCCTGAATGCTGGTAAAGTGCTTTTCAGAATGTCCAGTCGTATTTGCACTCACTTTAACTTGCAATGGGAACCTAACCACAAACCACAAATGGGCCAGTTACGTGTGCATGATTGCATGATTATCTTGAATCAGAGTATAGACCTGAAGAAGGTCCTATTAAAAGTTGGTCAACCATTTATCGGCATGCACACGCCAATTTGTGGTTTGTGGTTAGGTTCCATTGCAAGGTAAAATGAGTGCAAATATGACCGGACATAGCAGAACCAACAAACGATGATGAGACAACGCTGACGTAAAAGTTTAAAGTTACATGTACATTTGTACCTTGTTGGTTAGCCTTGTAGAGCGTTTTGATTTGGAGCAAAGATGTAGTATCTGGACACGCTCTATAAATGTTCCAAATTTTTATGCTGTTTGACTACAATTCAAATATTTCCACCAGTAAGCCATCTTGAAAAATGGATTTTGACCCAATTTTCATAAACATTATTGGATAGGATGTTTTAACCTTGCTTGAATGTATCCATTATGTTTGAATTCAGAGTTTGGATTATTCACCGGGTACTGATGGCTGCTTGGCCTATTGGTTAGGGTGTGCTGATCCTTATTGCTGGCGATTGATGCCTAATGTGAGGGGCCATGAGTTCGAATCTGGTGGGAAGCTATGTCTTTCAGCTTGGAAACTTGTTTCTATTTCATGTTATCTATTAGGTACCCTATCTATGTTTGGCAAATTTCCATTAAGTTTTACTGCCAATGACCGCTGTACACGATCCCTCAAAGTTGGATGAAAAAAACTTGACCAAAAAGATTGATCGTGTACGGCGGGAAATTGGATGAAATATTTTGCGTCAATCAAAGATTGATGGAATAGAGCCCGTCCTATTTTTGAATGACGAATTGATAAAATTTGACCGTGTACAGCGGGCATGGATATTTATTGGACGGTTAACCCTCCTGAATCACAGTTTTCTGATTACGAAAGTCATTTTATGAATGGAGGTTATGCAACTGGACAGGTTTTGTAATGCCATTTTGTGAAAGATTGGATGAAAATGATTGACCGTGTATGGCGGGGCCCTATACATAAAAATTTGACCAAAATGATTGACGAAAAAGTTTGATGAAAATGATTGATCATGTACAGCGGTCACAAGCAGCATTAACGATAATAATGCGGGTACTGATGGATGCCTTGTTTTTTTGAAGATGGGGATTTGGCCTAGTGGTTTAAGGCGTGCTGCCCCTTAGTGCTGGCGATTGATGCCTCATGCGAGGGTCTGTGGGTCCGAATCTATAGGAAATGATGTCTTTCAACTTAGAAACCCGATTCTATTTCATGTTCTTTAATTGTATCTCCTTGTATAACATAAAAGTGTTTGGGTTTGGAGATTGTTTAGACCAATAAACAATAAACATTAACAATAATTATTATTTTACATTTTGTTGCTATATTTCTTGAAGTGACATTTTTTTATCCACTGTACTTCATCAATTGTAACCGTTTATAAAGTTTGCATTATTTGCACTATAACTAGTTTCAGTCTTGTACATGTTTCCTGAGCCAGACATCTATAGTCCTGCCCCTCCTTGAAAACATTGTGTCCGTTATTTGCACTAACTGTTCATAATGGTTTTAGTCTGGTATGTCTTCCTCAACCAGGCCCCTAGTTATGTATTATGTCATCCTGCCCCCTTATTGAAGACATTTTGTCACCAGGTGTGTGTCTTGTCCCTAACTTTTAATTAGTCTGGACACAGTTATCCACTGTTATCAACCTGGCTTGGCCAATTATTATAATCAGGTAATTATGTGATGTTTCCCATTTTTTGTCTCAAATGCCTGGCCAATCAGGGAAGGTACTTTATTGACCAATGGTGTATGCAAATCGGATGTCCTTCCCTTTGACCAATGGTAAGCCTACCCATGTTCCTACATAAAGTGCCAACATCATGCCAACAGAATCATTTCATGCGAATTATTTGTGAAGAGAACAGAAGAACCATCTCTTATTTGAGATTGTTTTTAAGCTTCATTGCTATTCTGTTCACTTGGAGGAAACAATTTTGCTGCAGTATGCCTGCTGAAAAGGACATCTTGTACGAAGAAGATTTCCAGTGGAAGAGAAAGGGATCAAACGGACAATTTATTATTGTCAGCAATTTTACATTTACGATTGATGCTATTATCAAAAGCAGATTCCTTGGTAGAGGCTACTCGGTTACAGTAACCAGGCATTCTGACAGAAAATCAGGGTAAGTTTAAAAATCTATCTCCGATTCATCATATTCAAGTTGATGAGTTTGTGTTTTTTCGAAAATTTTGTGCAAGTGATCATATTATGGCTAAATATTGTGCTACAGGCAGTGGTAAAACCCCTTTTGGTAAAGTACGTGTATGGGAAAAAATCCCATATACATGTAGCATACTGTTCTTGTGACCCGAACTGATTCAAAGTCTGTTATATTTGAGTGATAGGGTGTAATTTCGTAATTTAATTTTGAGTGATGGTCTGTTCTCAATTCTTCAAGTAGCTTGGCCATTTGGCTTGCTACAAGTTTGATCTATAACCAACACTTGGCAGGTGGACATTTCCTGTGGGATTTTGTCCTATATTAGCTTGCATAGGCCTACTGTGGTTAGCATAGGGGTTAGCATAATGCAAGATTTAATATTCGTTCAAGGTTTGTTTAGGATTTTTTCTTTCGTTGACCAATTTCATAGTTTTAAAAAAGTTTAATGTTAAATTTGGGTGATATTCTGATATCAACAGCAGTTAGTAGAAGTTGCAGGGTGTACATCCAACTATGCATCCATTCAGAACTGCTCTTCTTGAGTTGAGAGTAAGCATGTTGATGAACTAGGTCAGTACGAGTGTTGTCAAGAATGAGATTTGAATACACCCATGCATTACTCAATCTAGAATGTTTGACCTTGAAATTTTGACATAATCGTACCCAGGAACTCATGGAACATTTCGATTAACATGTGTCATTTGTTCATCTAGAACACATCTGGTTCGTATCCATCCCTCCCAACTCAGTCCTTCTCCTCTGACCAAATCAGCAGACCAACTCATCCCTAACATTTTTAGAGGATTTTATTTTTTTAGAACGTTTGATTGAGCATTATTAATATTATTTACTATGATTAAACTGATTTGAAGTGGCATTTTGCCACATGTTGACGGTCTTTCATCTAGAAAAAACGAACTGTCTACAGGTAACAGGTACGGCAGCCATACTTGTGATATTTTTGCGCTTGCGCAGCAACTTGCATATCCATCGCATTACCGTAGGCAAAAAAACAAACTTTGATGGCGGCGTCATTAGCGAGAGGCAAAATTGGCTAAATCTTTCGTGTCTGGATTGCAGTTGGTAATAGAGTCAGCATTATATACATGTACATGTAGGCCTACATGTTGGCCTAGTATTTATGGATAATACACAAAAAAATTCCAGGGTCGACCACCTAGTGTGCCAGGTTCGAACCATGCCAGACATCGATGTCTGGAATCGAGATTTAACAAATCGCATGTTGACTCATCATAGGTCTTCATTTTAATGGCGGGGTGGGGTGGAGGTCAAATTGTCGAAGTATAGGCCTAAACGTATAAAAATTAATAGGTCCTAACTTCCTTTGCAACGGTAGGCCTAATGAAGCAGGCTAAAGCCGACACTCACCTGGGTACAGTTTGTAACAAGAATTTAGAAAGAGGACCCAGGGTACAATTTCACTTGACGACATCGAACCCCTTCAGCCCAGGTAACACAAGTGTCTGACTTAGCCTCGGCAAGCTCGTCGGGTCATATAGACCCAGGGTTTTTAAACACGAATCTATATATAGACACGGCAAATAAGAAACCCGCAGTTTTGGTGGGTTTGAGATAGGTGGAAGTAGGCTATCATGCTATTAGTCCATTCCAGATACCTAAGGCAAATCATTGTACTATGTTGAACTCTGCCATGTTACACGACCCTGTTCACTATTTTGACGAGCTATTGCACAATACACACATTTTGGGCCCCATATTGTGCAATATTAGGGCCGTTTAGACGACAGGCAAAAATCCACACGCTACCCAATGCGGTTCAATGTGGATTTTGGACTGCATTGGACCACATACGACCACATTGAAATCTCGTCTAAACGCAAATAAGACCCGATGCGGTCGATCAGATCGAATCTGAATGTGGTTTTTTGGCTTGTCGTCTAAACGGCCCTAATATTGTACCGTGGAAAAACTGCTTAAAGGCATACTAGGCCTAGATGTTTTAAAGAACGACATAATTTTGTAAAGCAGAGAAGATTGACTTTCTCTGAGCAGTGTTGTGAACCACCCAAGGAGAACGAACATAGCATGATTTACACTGAGACTGCATTGACACAATGCTTTTGAACATTGCCCCACCAAGTAACTTACAATATGCTTGAGCCAATTTTCAATATGAAAAGACGTTGGTCTCAGAGCAAGGGCCGAGTTGGTCATGGGCTGGCCGAGTTGGACTAGACAGAGAGATTCTATCCTATTCTGTAGAGAGATTCTATTCTCAGTAATCAGGCTGACCTGGGTTGTTATGTTCCTGTTTTGAAGCCCCGTCAGTCTTAATCTCAGTAATTAGGCCCAGTCTGCGTGATGGACTCAAAGCTCTTCTGAAGCCCTTTATGCTTCCTGGAAATAGTTAAAACAGGTCCTATTTTAGGTCTACTCAGTCATTAAACAGGGTTTATGCGGGTCTTTAAAAGTCCTTAAATTTGAGATTTTGATTTAATGGCCATTGAAAGTCTTTAAATTTGGCCCATTTTGCTGGATGGTCATAAAAAGTCTTTAAATCTTAGAAACAGTCTGGTCATAAAAATCATTAAATCTGAGTAATTAGTCGTTGGCCGGTTTTGATTTACTGAGATGCCAGGAAATTGCATCTACAGCATTCTAGATTTCAAAATTTTCTGGGGGAGAACCCCCACACCCCCCCCCCTTGATGCAGGGACCTTCGGCACCCGCCTGAGACAACCACCTCTATGCCTCTGGCAACCCTGACCCCCCTCTCTGCCAAAAAATCCTGGCTGCTCAATATGTAAAATTGTGTTTGTCACCCTTCATGCTCCACCAGAAACACCTGAAAAAGGTCCTAAATTTAGATCAACTCGGTCATTAAAAGTCTTTAAAAAGGTCCTAAATTTCATGCTCAGGTGAGAGCATAAACCCTGATTAAAACATAAGGCCCGAACTATAAAGGATGTCTATCACTTAGACAAGTCTAACTCGCCAAGAAAAGTCTAAATCAGTCGTCTAGCTTAAAGGAGCTGGATGTCCAAGTTGTAAACACTCACTCACTGGTTCTCTATCCACGCGACGCCTGCATTCAAAATGCAATGGACGTTTTTTTTACAAAAGCTGAAAAAAACACGCGTCTGTCATACGTCCCCCTTCATTTTCTGTGGATGTTTTTTATATTTTGTACTCATGTCCTCAAGCGTCCAATTTGAATTTCAATGTGTTCAGGGACGCATCTTAGCGCTACTCCTGTACGAAAAATACTCAAGGTGGGCATTTACTTTTGACTAAGAGGGCGTACTATATCCATCCAGTCACAACACCAAATAGGCCTACTAATATGACGAATGCCGCGCAAATGATGTCATCTAAGGTATGCCCCTTTACAATTCATTATATAATCGTCTCAACCAGGGCAGTTCGAACGGCGACACATGTTTAACAAGAGATCGGAGCGATGTCAATGTTTTCCGATGAGAAGTTGACTACTCTAGAGCTAGTTATCTGTGACCTTGACCTCTGACCCTGAGAAGTATTGCGTAACTGGAACAGGGATCCTTGATTAAACCAATAGGGGATGGTTAATGCAGGCTTCTTATTAGTTTTCCCCTGAAATTCTGAGTAGATTTGAATTTTAGAACTGCCTGACCATGACCTTTCCCTCTGACCTTAAAGGTCATTGCGTAATCCGAAAGGTTGTTCTTGTTAACCTATAGGTGTAAAGGTGAAGGTTTTAGGATTCTACCATCACCAGGTTCTGACAATGTTATATGTGACAGCTGACTGTGACCTTGATCTCTGACCTTGAGAATTATTGCGTAAGTGGAACAGGCATCCTTGATTAAACTTATAGGAGATGGTTAATTCGGGCTTCCAATTAGTTTTCTCCTGAAATTCTGAGCAGATTTGCACTTTAGAACTGTTTGACCTTGACCTCTGACCTTCAAGGTCATTGCGTAATCTAAACGCTCATCCTTGATAACCTAGGTGTAGGTGAAGGTTTTAGGTTTCTACCATCACCAGATTCTGACTTGTGTCATGTTATCAAATTTGAACATCAAATCTCACCACAATATCGGCAAATATCAATGTGATTGAGCAGGTGCAAACTGAAAATTTCAATTGCAATAACATCCGTGGATGAGCAATGATGCTGTGATACCAGTTTCAAGTCGCTTACTGTGGCAGACCTCCCGATATGTCAAAATTTCAAATTTGATATATCAATATCATTATGATGCTGATAGTGGAGAATAAATTTGTTGATGCCAGTATCTTGCCAAGGGCCAACTTGTTACTTACTAGTGCTCTACCTGGCCTCGGAGACAAGTTATTCAAGAAACAGAAGTGTGAGACACAAAATCTCAACTTTTGATATATCAATTTCACCATGAACCAGGTATCAGAGACTGGAAATTTTCATTCCATCTTGTAGCTCAGGTCAGGAAACCTGGGGGTGGGTCACATTTCCAGGTCTGTAGCTCTTGCAGAAACAAAGTTGCAGGTGTGACAGACTGAACAGACAGACAGACACCATGACCAAACACAATATGGTTTCCAATCTTGAACGTCCTTGCGTTGTTGCCGATAAACACCAGTGTTTTGGTAGACTTGTCTAACAGTTGTCTTACAAATGTTTAGGCTTACACAAGTCCAAGTTAGACAGGCAAAAAACACCTTTTATAAGTTCTGGCCTAAAAGTCTTTAAAAAGGTCCAAAATTTAATGCTCAGCTGCGACTATTACCCACACTTCAATAACATTTGACTTCAACAACAGCAACTACCCCAAAACTTTCGGGGCTTCGCGCCTTTGGCATTTGGCATCTGCACTGGATCCGCCATTGCTTGAACCAAGTCTTGCCCTAGAACTTCTGAACATTTGTAATTTGTTCTCCTGGTTTACGTACATTAACGTTTCTCCAGGTGAGCACAGCACACAGTCCATGGGTGATTTCATTTACAAATGTTTAGGCTATTATTGTTTACAGTGTGTTCTAAAGTGCATGTCAAATTTCTTTTTAATTTTAGGAGAACATGGATTCGCAATATTGACGCCAAGGATGTCAGTTGTTTAGCTGCTGCTCTCAACGAAAATTGGGAGGATGGCTGTGACCTTGAAATGTCAAGGTCTGTGAAACCAGACCAACTGTTCAACACAATGACAGGAATGACCACACCCCTGCGACAGATGCCAAACCATGAGAAAAAATTGGTGGAAGTTGCCGGCGTGCAAGAGGGGACAAACATCCTTATTCTGAATGCAGAGGAAGCAGTAAATATCAACAGTGGTGAGAAGGTAGAGTATAAGTTCTAAAATGAATACTAATTAATTTCTGGCATACAGGCCAGATATCTTGCAATCCAGCTTGCTTGGAATAATGGGAAATTAGCCGTGACTTAATTGAGAAGGGACTAGAAAGTTTTTGGAATATGATGATATTCCGTTAACTGAAACTTTTCGTTGAAGCCTGCTGCCAATATGGTAGTTTGATGAAGTAATCAATAACTGGCTAAATGATTATATTGAATATTTCAGATGTCTCTTGATGAAACAGAATTCCTGTGGCTTCCTGGGTGGAAAGGCAGCCCTGAGCTGGCACAGCATTCCCGCCAGATGCGTTTTCCTGCCACATCTGACCCACTTCGGGACTTCTTCATTCAATTAGAGGATGTTATGGGTGAGTTAATCTTTAAAGCAACAAGTTTACCTGAAACAGTTTCATCCACTTCTAGTTTTTGGCATAATAATACCGGTATTGTAGAACATTAATCAGGCAGCATGAAACTGAAAACCGCATGAAAAACGGATTACCCATTTCCAAGTTATGGAGATTTAAAAAGGATGACCAAAGAACACACCCTGGCAACCATGGCTGGCAGCAGAGAACAGCACATATTGCTGTTTCTCCCCAGCTTAACCCTTTCGTTACGTGGGACTCGGTCGCCAGGTCATCCAAACCCCCACGAAATTTACATGGGACCCATTCACCGGGTCCTGTAAATGGCAGGTTTGAGTTAAAACAGATTTTTGTTAAAACAGTTTTGTAATGGGCCTCCGTTAATAAAGCTGTTGAACATACATGCCAGCAACCAAAGGGTTAAAATTAGACAAGAAATCACGAAAATCACACATTTCGTGCAACGATATTTGTAGCAAATATTTCAACAAAAAATCAAAGATCTTAAGAATGATTTGTCTATCAATAATAAATAGCATCCACACCCGCTGTAGCAAAAAAAACCAGAGAATAATTTCACTGATTTCATGCCGTTTTTTAACAATTTGTGAAAGTCCTTTTTTTCCTAATCCCTTCTCATTTCATTATGTAGTTCACATAAAAAGGTACACCTAAGTTTTCGTGAAAATCAATCAACTGCAACATAATGAAAAATTAGTTTGGAAAATGGTCCCGAAAGTGAACAGCCCCTTTGGTATAACACTGTAATTAATGGTGTGATCCTGGAAACTCAGATATTCCATGTCGGAGCACTTGACGCCAAACAAGGGAGTTGGAAGTAGTAAATGAATGTTCAGTATTTATTGCATTTTGAACTATATATCATACTTTTTCAGCCAACAACTTCGCCCCAGCTGCCTTGGCGGTATTTGCAATGGCCTCAATGACCAAATACGCTGCAATTCTGGCCGAAGTTGGGAATTTCAATACGCCTGTTTTGTTTGGTGAACCTTGCACTGGCAAGACACTCACTGCAACATGTGCAGGCCTCATTCTTGGGTGCAGTAGACGTCAAATGAACTGCAGGTAAATGAATGTCTATTTTGAGCCAATTTACTAATAACTGTAACTAATATTTTGGGCGGATAGCGGCTATTGCTACATTAACACTCGATGCTACAACAGTCTCACGACAATACACTGTAATAATTTTATGTTATTTCTCTGCAGGATAACCCAAGAATACATTATAAGAGCAGTCGCACGAAGTACAATGCCGTTCATATGGGATGATCCCAGTGATGAGAAAATGCTGATGACAGCAGCTGTCGACCTTTCAATTGGGGCAGTGAGGGGAACCAGCAACAATGCATTTCAACCAAAGACAGGGTGCCTTGTGACAAGCAATTTTGATTGCCACGAAAAAATCAGGTGGGTGAAATTTTGTTCAGTAGACAAAATGAACTCTACAACAAAGTCCCGGCCATATCCATATCACAGTGCATAACAGTGCATCTCCACTCAACTGAGCAATCTTCATGTACCGAGTTCAAATCCAGTGTGGGTGATATTTGATAAACCATCCTCGCTCATTATCCATTGACTGTACGGGACAGTAAGCTGGTGCCTCGTACTTTGTACTTTACAGGGGCAATAATCACGTGACCCATCCAAGGAGTGGGCACTGTTTCTCAAAGCAACTCAAATGACTATTCTTATACAAGTATTTCAATTGCAATTTTATTTCAGATGCCACAGCAGACTGCTGGTATTAGATTTTGAAAAACTAAATCGTAAGAAGCGGGCAGGCGATGCTTACGCACTACAGGATGCAGCAGATAAGGCGTCGGCTGCACTACCATTTCTCTTGAAAGCAGTAGAGAAAGCCATCCAGAAGGATGACGTAGACAAGATCGTATCTGAACTCCAAGCACAGGCTCCAGATATAGAATTGAGGGTTCTCCGTGGAATTGCTGTGCCTTTGGCAGTTGCAAGGGTGGTGAGTAAGAATTTGCTTCAATTCATACAGTACGTGCCTGAAAATTTCACTACTTTCTCCACACCAACCCAACCCAAGGCATTAGATGACATTTCATTTTTACAGTCAAAGGGAAATTGGGTACCGGCAAACAAAAGGAGGCACTGGTCATGAACCAGATTAAAATGCAAGTGTGCATGCCTTGCAAAATGTTGAACGTCATCAGGCATTGTACATCATTCTGACGTTACAAAAAACTGTGTCATTCACCACCCATACGTCGATCATTGGCCTGCGGTTTACGCTAAAATTGTCAACTTTATTGATTAAATTCATCATGTTCCCGCAGGGATTTTTGCTCAAAAGCAATAAGATATGTTTAGCAGAAACGTGAAACAGAAACGTGAAATTAGAAATTCAGTGCGACATTTTAGTTGGATTTGGCCTAGAAACTGGGTGTGTGATTCTAAATTTAATAGGAAAATAACGTTAGCCTCACTTTCAGCGCCACGTCGCGGATTGGGGTTGCCGGTACCCCATTACCATGGCTGGGAATACTTTATTTCTTTTCCAACAACACAAAATAATACTGAGGTCACATTTAAAAAAAAAGACTGTTTGTCCAGTGTTAAGGTTGGTTTGTAGTCATTGGGTTTTCCCCCAGCAGACTTGCATTGCAATTAGTCTGTACACTTAATTGCTAATGTGCTTCATTAGTTTGTTTCATTAGTATAATATGGTGTCCACATATTTGGTAAGACTGTGGCATACTGTGCACATGTAAGGGGTAGGAGCAATATGCACGGTACTGGCCATGTCATTTAGGATAATCCTTTTCTATTTCAGGTTTTGAGAGAACTTGGTTTGGATTTTCAACTTGAAATAGTTACCAACTTCATCATAGATATTATGCTACAACGTCTGATGGAGCTTACCAACCAGAACCAGCCAAATGCAGCAACGGAAGTGCAAAAGGAAAAACTTCTGAACTGGCTGGAAGAATGCCATGGAAAGATAAATGTAAGTTTTCCTGCCCAGGCATTTTCAAACATGCACATTCTATATTGCCCCTTGTTGAACCAAGAAAGAATGCCCAATTCCAAGTTCACAAATGATGGAGATCTGCATTACAGTGAGGCTTTAAATTTGGCAATTTTTGTGAGAAGCTCTTAAAAAGTCTTAATTTGCAACCTAGGCATGTGCCTTTCCGCCAGCCAAATTGATCCCTGTCATATTTTTCCTGGCAGAAACCCACTCAGTTATCTATAAAGGGTTGGGGTTCATAGAAGAAAATCTCTCTTAAAATTTTGTCGATACTTGGTCTTAAAAAGGTCTTAAATTTGGTGCTCTACTCCACAGGCTGTAGACACCCTGGATTAATACTTTTGCATGGCACTTAGGCCTAATGTTTGACTTTCATTACAGATGAAGGACAATGTACGCATTGACAAATCAAAAGTGATACTGAAAGTGTCAGAATTGGCAACACCAGCAAACACGACAGTGGATTCGTTCAAGTCTGTCATCAAACAGCTGAGTGGATCAATTAGATTCACATCAAGAATCAATGCCAAAGAACCGGTTAGGTGTTGTTTCGTGCACAGGTCTACATTTACAGATGAAGAGATAGAAAAGATAGAAGCAAGTAAGTTGATTATCATGTAAAATGACGAAATGTAACTTCGTTCTTTATTGGCATAGATGTGTGGAACACGGTCGAAAAAAATGTTTTTACTACCTGCATTTCACTGAAAAAAGTAACATATTGAGATTATTTCAGTTTAAAATACAATATTCCTCAGACCAATTAAAATAGATAAATTGTTGGTAACTTTCACCAATGAATGTTGTTTAATCTGTTTGTTTTCAGTGTTGAAGGAAGATGATGGACAGGACGATGATATGGCATGTATGGAGGGATTAGACAATGGAGTGCATGAAGTGGGAAACAAGAAGGAAGAAGACAGACTAGAGAAAGAGAAACAAGAGGAGGAAGAAAGAAAGAAGAACGAGCAGTTGAGAAAAGAAAAGGAAGAAAAAGACCGACTAGAGAAAGAGAAACAAGAGGAGGAAGAAAGAAAGAAGAACGAGCAGTTGAGAAAAGAAAAGGAAGAAAAAGACAGACTAGAGAAAGAGAAACAAGAGAAGGAAGAAAGAGAGAAGAACGAGCAGTTGAGAAAAGAAAAGGAAGAAAAAGACCGACTAGAGAAAGAGAAACAAGAGGAGGAAGAAAGAAAATTAACAAAAGTGGAAGAAGACCACAAACAAAAGAAGAAATCAAAAGTGAGAAAAAACAGTAGTAAGGAGGAGCAGAAAGAAATGTTGCCTGTGGCAACCAGAGCAGTTGTTTGCGAAAACTGCAAAACTGTTGGCTCGGGAGTGCGACGATGGATACAATGTGACGATTGCAATATTTGGTACCATGGTACATGTGTGGGCTTGAGGGGTTCGAAATTTAAAATAGCTGAGAAGGGAGCTTGGAAGTGCACAAGCTGCCTGTAAACTGTTCACTGTACGGAGGTGTTCACTATGAGGAGGGCCCGGTTAATGCAATGGTTAATGCAAAGAATAAATTGGGACCGAAAATGAACGTTCTTTATTCAGAGGTCTACTAACAGAGGTTTTACTGTACTCTGGCCTGTAGACATAGAGGGTGCTTGTGAAAAAAATCTTTTGGCCGTATCTTCTGAACGCTACCAGCTAGAACAATGAAACTTATGGCGAGTTCCTCTGATGAGACAACATCACATAAATCCTGGATTTTTTGATTTGACCTATTTTTCATTGAAGGTCACAGAGGTTAAAGTTCAAAATTCCACTTTTTGGTGACACATTTCCAAAGTCTTTGGCCCATATCCCATTGGTAGTAAACGTTATGATGTTTCAATGTTGTCTAAATACCTATGCAACTATCCTGTACATTTCTGTGAAAATTTCTAGAGGAACTAGAGTGTTTTGATGTATCTAGAAGGGTATACTGTAACGTACAAGGAATTTTGACCCTTTTTTTACTTCCAATAAACCATGGATCATGTATGGATATTTGTGAAATATATACGTTGTGTATTCTGAAATTTATCTTCGTCTTCATTATGGTTCAGGCTGGCACAAAGCAGGACACGATGGGCCGATTTCACAAAGGGTGTGACTTCGTCAAATGCTTGGTGGAAGTGCGTGCATTTAGCGAAGTTACAAACATCTAGGTCATAAATCCCCTTTGTGATCGGCCCATATTCCCCAATGTCAGATGAGCCACAGTATTCAGGAGCCACGGTGGCCTAGTGCTTCATGCCTCCGACTAGTGCATGGCATGGAGATAAAAAAAATTCCCTATCCAATAACATCCAGCAATGTTGTTGCTGGTTCCTGAGGACAAAATAGTAAATTACTGGTACCGGTAATTAATTCCCTGATCTTCAGCCCGAAGAGAAAGACAAGAGCAAAGCAAAGCATGGCATATGCCCCCGCGTGCTTTCTTTTAAATGATCGGAAATGGAAAGTTTACGGCGCGATGACGCCGGACGACGCCGACGGACGGACGTAACGGGTGACGACATAATGCCCCCGCTTCAAAATGGATGCATTGACAGCTATCCCCAAATGCTGAAAGATAGAGATATCTAGGCCTAGCAAATTACTGTTGGATGTGAGGTATACTCAGAGAGGAACAATTAGAAAAAGAGCAAATCCCACCAAAAAAAGGTTGCCTTCGTTGAAATAAGGAGGTTTAGAAATGAAACGATGAATAACATTTAACAACAACGTTAAGCCTGTACTTTGCGATGAATACAACTGGGTCATTTTCAGGGGAGGTTTTTGAAGAGTCAAAGGTGTAGTTTGGTTCATCGGTTTGGTTCACCTAACTCACCGCTAGGTGCAGGATACTAGTAGTTCGGTATCGGCCTCGTTTGACCTTGACCTCACACACAAAAATCTGTGTGTCTGACGTAACAGAAGATAGACTGGTTCGCGATCCCAACATAGCTCACGTCTATCCTCGATGAAGTCAGACACATTGATTTTCGTGTGCGAGGTCAAGGTCAAACGAGGCCGATACCGAACTACTAGTATTCTGCACCTACCTAGCGGTGAGTTAGGTGAACCAGATGAAACAAACTACACATTTGACTCTTCAAAAACCTCCCCTGAAATATGACCTTATTGTATTCATTGCAAAGTACAGGCTGGAAGGCATATTTTGCTCAAATGTCAATGGAAATTTGGATTCAGTTAATCAAGACGCATGAAGCAAGGAATTCTCACAGTTTTGCTGCTGTAGACACAAGGCCCTACTTACCGGTACAACACATCTGGTTCATTCCCCGGGTTCATTCACAACCACTTCCCTGATGTGCAAACCTCCAGCCATGGAAATAATCCACAAAATTGTCAATTTTTTCTTAATCCAACATGGTCGAGTTAGTTCGTCTGTGCTGTCAGACAAAATTGTCACCAATGTAACAACCAGTGTCCATAAAATATACCCTGAGATGACATTGTAAATGTCGTATGGGTTCCGATGTAGGCTACATGAACTGATGAACGATGCATTGATAGAGACCAAGACACGTCAGAGATCAGATACATTGGTAGAAGAGATCGATCAGGATACATTGATTGATGGATAACAATGAGGCCCACAGAATTTGATCTGATGCCAATAACTCATCCCGTGATTGATCTTGACCTTGATTGTTCATCAGGGTCATTGCATATGGAAATGGGCATCCTCAATAACCTAAAGTACCGGTATGTATGATATAATGCCTCTACCTCTACCACAGGCACACACATTTCAAATTATCAAGTTTGACCTTAACCTTGACCTCTGATCATGAAGGTCATTTCACAATCAATATACGGTAGGCATCCTCAATAAACTAAGTGTGGGTGATATCATGTCTCTATCTCTGATAGGTACCGGTATTTTTCAAATTATCAAGTTACCGTGACCTTTGATCATCAAGGTCAATGCACTTTCGAAATGGGCACCCTCAATAACCCAGGTTCGGGTGATATGATGCCTCTACCCCGACCACAGAAAGAGATATTTCAAATTATCAAGTTTGACCTTGACCTCTGATCATCAAGATCTACGGTGGCCCATACATGCCATGTATATATTTTTGTCCACATTACAAACTTCTGAACATTATTGTATTTTTCTTACATTTCCACCTGGGTGAAAAACATTTTGACCAGGGTGGAAAATATTTCCACCTGGGTGAAAAGTCACGTGGATGGATATGTGAACATGTTTTACACCCGGGTGGAAATGTTTTCCACACGGGTGAAAATGTTTTCCACCCAGGTGGAAATTAGAGTGAGTAAAATACAAATATGTTCAGAATATTTTAATGTGGATATAAATATACATGGCATGTATCAGTGTATGGGCCACCGTAAAGATTACTGCATAATCAAATTAAAAGGACATCTATCTCAATAAGCAAAGTTTGGGTGATCATTCCTCCCTCTACCACACCACAGGCATTCACAAGGAAGAGATATTCATTCAGTTTATCAAATTTGATAACGAAAATCTATGATTATTATACCGGTATATCTCAATCAACCGGACACATAGGCTGAGAATTTTCACACAGTCCAGTCCTTGGATAAGTAGGCATGAACTAAGACTTGCTCTGTTGACAACATGGAAAGTTATCTCAAAATATCAAATATGGGGTGATCGATATCACCATCACCCCCCCCCCCCCCC
>NMRB01000540.1:145923-189372 GCA_002633025.1 Notospermus geniculatus
CAATTTCACACTGGTGACCCCACGGCTTTGAAATTTGTGGTACACCAAGGTAAAGGGTATCCCTCAGTGTCCTGAAAATATCAAGTCAATATCGTATTTGGTTGCAGAGTAATTGGCGTACAAGCAAGGCCTTTTTTCGACCACGAGAAATCGGGATTCTGACGGGAAGCCAAAAGTCGCGAAACATGTCCTCCTTTATTACGCTGTCAATTTCACACCGGTGACCCGAGGGCTTTGAAATTTGTGGTACACCGAGGTAAAGGGTAGCCCTCGGTGTCCTAAAAATATCAAGTCATTATCTTTTTCCGTTGCAGAGTAATTGGCCTACAAGCAAGGTCAGTTTTCGTGCCCCGCGCGGTCGGCATTCTGACGGAAAAGCTAAGTCGCGAAACATGTCCTCCTTCTATACGCTGCCAATTTCACACTGGTGACCCCACGGCTTTGAAATTTGTGGTACACCAAGGTAAAGGGTATCCCTCAGTGTCCTGAAAATATCAAGTCAATATCGTATTTGGTTGCAGAGTAATTGGCGTACAAGCAAGGCCTTTTTTCGACCACGAGAAATCGGGATTCTGACGGGAAGCCAAAAGTCGCGAAACATGTCCTCCTTTATTACGCTGTCAATTTCACACCGGTGACCCGAGGGCTTTGAAATTTGTGGTACACCGAGGTAAAGGGTAGCCCTCGGTGTCCTAAAAATATCAAGTCATTATCTTTTTCCGTTGCAGAGTAATTGGCCTACAAGCAAGGCCAGTTTTCGTGCCCCGCGCGGTCGGCATTGACGGGAAAGCTAAGTCGCGAAACATGTCCTCCTTCTATACTCTGTCAATTTCACACCGTTGACCCCAGGGCTTTGAAATTTGTGCTACACCGAGCTAAAGGGTAGCCCTCGGTGTCCTAAAAATGTCACTGAGTCAATATCTTTTTTGGTTGCAGAGTAACTGGCCTACAAGCAAGGCTGTTTTTGTGGCGTTAACTGACTGGCATTCTCACGCATAGTGACAAGAATGTCCAAAAATGCAAATGCAAATGTATGCTGTGGTCAAAATATATCATCCCAAAAAAAATCTCGCACCATTCCAAGGCCCTACGACTTGCCCTTCCCCCCTTCAAACACTTACGCCCCTACAGCCAATTCAGTAATACATGTACAAGATGTATAGGCCTTATAGTTATGCTGGCCTCTTCCCGCACTTCCCATCTTCCCAATTCCCTTCCACATGTACGCCAACACCACAATTCCCGAATTCCCGTTTTCCCATCTTCCCACCACTTCTAAGGACATGAAAGATAACAACAAATTCCACACTTCCCCAACTTCCCCAACTCCCATCCTCCCGCCCGACTCCCAACAACAACTCCGACGCAACAATACCGTACACGTCGAGACGTCGTAAATGAAATAACTTAACTGCCACAATACAAATTACTTTATTATTAATTATTAATTAATATATTAATTATTAATTTTACTTGAAAAATTCATACAGTCAAATAATCTCGTAAATTAAACAGCCGACGACAGTACCTCGAACAAGTCGCAAGTTGATACGAAATAGTCATTCGTGCTATATGACAGAAGTACCAAAACAATTCCCAGACTGATGTCCGGTATACTACACTTGAGCCCAGCATGCTCAGTCAGCCGCAAACATGGCAAAACAAAACCAACAAAGCATGAGAGCCTGCTCCTGGCAGTGCAGTGCATGCATGATGAGTGGCAGTGCTGAGTTAACTGGAGGCTGCTAGTGCTAAGCAGCAACAAGCCCAGCCTACATTCGATTCAATGCCGTTTTTCAGATAGATCTCGTTCAAAATGGCCACACACTTGCTGTCCAGTACCCGGAGTACATAAAGAAATATCGACCGGAATAATCAATACGTTTATAAACAGTTTGATTATGGGCGAAATTACAAAAAATTATACACAACCTGAGCAAGAACTGGGAGGGTGGACGCCATGATGATTCAGTGTGTGAAAATATCGGCAGGTGGCGCCCAGGCATACTCTTAAAGGGACTATCTCGCTGTTGTGGGTTGATGGGTTTCAAATCGCACCGCTAGGGGCGTAGCTAGCGAGGAGGGACGGGCAAATGCCCGCAGACCCTAAAAAATCGTGTTTTTCATGCTGATTTTGCAGAAGAAAAATTAGTGGTGAATAAACGTTGTTCTTTCCTCTCCCCAGAGCTGGAGACACACTCGGTGTACCGGTCTTTTTCAGTGTCGCCCGTTTGCCAGTGCCTCCCTCCAAAAGATTTGGCGGAATTAGCCGCGACGAGTTATTAAAGATGTTATAGGGGAGGTTGTCTCGCCGTTTCCGCGTGTCCACGAAACAAAATCGCGTACAGGAGCATTCTCAGCCATTGCACCGGTATGGTGCACTCTCACGTTCACTAACCAGCGTCGGTCGGATCCGGGGGCGTGGGGGCGAAGGAGTGATGCCAAATCAAAGAAATTTGGCATGCATTCCATTAGATGACTTGGTTTCTTTTCAGTTATCAAGGTATTTCGTCATTTTTTTCGAGAATAGTGTCCAAGCCCCACGGATGGTTGCTGGACCTAATTAAGAGAGTGGATGTAATTAAGAAGAAACTGATTTAGCTGAAAGAAAAGGGTTTAATTAGTCAGTCATTGCCGTGGCTGCAGTGTGTGACTGTGGCTTCGAACTTATCCAGCATCCACCCGACTCTCCATGATTTGACACCATCGGACTTCCACCTTTACCCAAACATAAAAAAACAATTGTCTGGAAACCTTTTTCAGGGAGATAATTTCGTGATATCAGCCGTTGAGGACTTTTTTGAGAAGCAGGAGGAAACCTTCTACGCCGCAGGGTGGTTCCAGGCGGTGCAGCATGCACCACTGGCACTGTGGACCACCAAGAGGACTATGTTGAAAAATAACTAGGATAGAATCGTATTATCCAAGGGTATCATAGTGAGGCTCAAAACTTTTCATCCGACCTTCGTAAGCTAGACACCCGGGGCTAGACACTGATCCCGGGACACTGATAGCCTAGAGGTAGGCTACTTGGAAGGAAAGCGAAAAGAACTGTTGAATGCCGATTGTAGCCTAGGCCTGTTAAATTTACATCGCATGAAGTTGTTTCTACAACTTGGACCAATAGCATGAATAGAAGTGGAAACTTTCTGCTGCGACTCCCAGGCACGCGCCAGTCCTTTTATAATTCCCGCCAAAAATATTTCTAGGTTGTCTCCATAGAGAAATGACGCTTTGCGAATTGCGCAGCCTACTGCGCAACCGGAAGAAATCTTGACAAGTCACACGAAAAGTTTTCTAGTCGTCGTGTTTTCAATGTAAAAGTCCGTGTTTATGCGTGAGTTCGCTTGTTGTATGAGCCAATTTCAGGAAAAGTAAATTCATCTCATGATTATCCTGGCTAGAGTACTTGTACTTTGTGAAATATTTCTCGAAATGGGACTGGAGAGGTCGGATGTTGTCGAGTCGATACGATACACTCATCTCATGCATGCATGCACTGCACTGCAGTATACACTACACTAGGCCTATATGCTGCACGTGCACTGCATAGAGAGTCCTATCATGCTATAGGCGCGCACTGCATGGCCTGCATGCGCACAACCACCATGGTAGCAGTTAGGCCTACAGTTAGTGGAGTAGTTTGGCCTAGGGTCATCATGCATCATGGATTGCTACTGCCATCACAGGTCCTTGTGAAGTTGTGTGTGGGGCCTAGGCCTAGCTACGGTAAACCAAGCATGCCAAGTGGGTACCCCACTATAATATAAAAATAGACGTCTATTTTTATATTATAGTGGGGTACCCACTTGGTTTACCGTAGCTAGGCCCCACACACAACTTCACAAGGGCCTGTGCTGCCATAGTCCGAACACTGCCTCCTGTTGCTCATTTGCAGAACTGACGGCCGCAACTAGAGTCAGATGAAGCCTATCGCGGGGGGTCTATTTTGATTGGTCCGTCCATCTCCAGGTCGTGTTTTGAATACATTTAGTGCACGGCAATCGCATCACTTGACAACGCTGCTTTCAGGCATTTTACTTGCTGTTTCAACCAGCTACACTCGCAATCACGCTCTCTGTTCACTCTTAGCCAGACAAACATTAAGAAAACCGCAATTTGTTATCAAAATCACGAAAAATATTCCTCTCGAAAAGCCGAATCGGCGAATGCAGAGCATCGCCATCTTTTTACAGTTTGAGGTCACGTGATACGAACCACCAATCGGTGGTCTGATCATGCTGATGACGTAGAACCAAAATCTGGTTCTTCGTTTACTCATCATCTGACTCTGTATTAGCGTCCAGCAGATTCTAAAAATAGCAATACGAGTCAGACGTTCGGACTAGTGCTGCCATGCTTTGCTGGGTCGACGGGGTCAGGAGCATGGGATCGGGAGAGATCATTAGGCCTACATGATGTACCGGTAGGGCCTAGGCCTAGTAAGTAGGGCCTAGGTTGGTTAGGCCTGGCCTAGGCCTAAAAAAAGGTGTGGGTTCCGGTAACCCCACCGACCCTAATTTTTGCCCCCAAAATTCCATACTCAACTTTTTTATCACCATTTTCGACCATAAAGTTAACCCACGTGCTTTCTGCGCTATAAATAACCTACTGACGAACTCTTCCGACGATGTCTGACATGTCCGAGAAGAACCACACTTGACACTGGACTCAGGCTACATTCCTAGGACCTTTGATCCCTGTGATAACAGTGATATGATTTTTGATTTGTCTCCCCAATCAAGAAAATAACTAAGGCCTAAAAAAAAAAATGTCTTGTTTCGGGTCATGTCAGTTTGAAAAGTTAGGGTCGGTCGGTCGGAATAAAATTTTATTTTTTACAAATTTTTTCCCAAAGTTTGCTTGAAAAACTGTGTGTAAAATAGGAAATGTCAGCTGAAATAACGAAGTGGAACTGATCTGTAACATAGGGGGCCTAGGAAGAGCTGTAGATTCTGCCATGTCATGAATGTTCCTTCTTCATTTGTTGTTCTCTTGTCATTTTTTGAAAGTTTTAATTGAAAAAACAGTATTATTGTGTGATTTTTTAGTTTTATTTTTTCTAGGTTTGGAAAAAATTTTTAGGGTCGGGGCATTTTCAGGAGGGTCGGTCGGCTGACCCGAAACAAGACATTTATTTTTTTAGGCCTAATCAATTAGGCCTCGGCCTATATGTACCGGTACTAAGAATCATCAGCAATTATGGGCTGACTTTTTCATCAACATAAACTCAACATGAAGTAGGCTGAATTGTTGAAAAAATCAGCAATTAGCCTAGTCTTGATCTAGTGTCTTAGCCGAGGATCTTGATCCCTTCACCTTGCCTAAATCACCAGTGATTTGATTTGTCTCTCCAATCAAGTAAATAACTCATCATACAGATATTTCTACCATTCAACTTTCAAATTAAAACGGGACGTTTTTGTATGGGGACGTTTTGACTGGAGTTGCCGGGATGTTCTGGCATACATTTTGACTGGCTACCGATTTAAAGGCCCTTGCCCTTGGCCTTGATGGGATGACATCCCGGCGCCGTCCCCGGCCCAGCTTTCCGTCTGTCATAATGTTGACGTCAGTAATGGCAGACATTGAAATGAAGTTACATCCTGGAAACCACCATGAATATGTCTATGCCAAAAACTCAATAAGACTAAAAGAAGAGCATCCACAAGAGTGGTCCGCAACAACTGCGTCCACAAATGTGTCTATCTAATCATGGCATGTGTGTTGAATTGTAGAAGAATCATAAACCTCACTTGGAAAGGCAGCAGGTTCGACAATATTATCATACAAAACATTTTGTATCTTTATTAAATTTTCAGGTGATGAATTTACTACTGTTTGGAATGACAAGGATACTGTGAAGTGAACCACTGAAGTAGTCACCAAGTGTGTTGAATGCTATACCTGAAACAAGCAAATATCAGGTATTCTGTCAACAATCAGAAGAAGAAAAAACCTTTGACTTAGCATTCACTATGGATACCTTAAAGTGTGAAGACTGTAACATGCTGTTCAAGAATCCCGCCCAGCTGACAAAGCACAAGGAAAAGTTCTGTATAGGAGGCAGTCTGGGCGATCCAAACTTATTATCAGTCCGGCCAACAAATCGTCCATACTCGCCAGATGACTCCATAATTGAAAGTGATAGAGGATTAACACCGGTACGTTTTTGTGTGCGTCTGCGTGTGGTTCTGTTCATGTATGTGTCATTCGTTATGTCTGGTGTGATTTTGCTTCTGAAGTGAAAGGGTGTTGCACCCTCTGCCTCGCTTGTGTTTCAATTCCATGCTTTTTCTGGCTTCAGTCTTCTATTCTATCAGAATTATATTTGAAAATCACATCTTCTTCATGAAAGGTACAATTGATGTATGACTGTTTTTCACTCTCTCTCTTTGGTTTTGTGTGTATGTCCTGGATAATATTGTCAGTTGGCCAGCATGGCTCTGTGTTCTTGGGGTCTCTTCATTATGTTCTAGTAGACATGAGGGAGGCACACCTTCGATTTATGCTTCAAAGGTCAAGTTGCCTTGTTCAATACCTCCCTCCTAAAGCCTAATGCATACTTCGACGCACGACCGTCACCGGCGACCAACGCGCGATCTTGCGTTCGATGCCGCCCCCGCCGTGCGATTTGGTCGGCGTCCGATCGCGAGGCTGTAATTACTTGAGTCATTTCATAACGGGTCGCCGTCGCTAAAGAACGCTGGACTATAAATCAATTCCTCGAAGTCGGCGTCCGATTTGATCGCGCGTCGGACGCCGATGGTCTTGCGTCGAAGTATGAACTGGGCTTAACTCTCTTTGTCAGTTCTTCAGCCATGGGAATTGTACAACTTTAAAAGAAATTCTCACTGTTTGCAAACCATTGTGCGCCGTTACCTGTAGTATAAAGGCCTTGTGTATGTCTACTCATGCTGTGCGATTTTGCAAATTGTTTAACTCGCCTATGTCACAGTTTTATGCATGGGTGCTTTCAGTTCTTCAGACTTAATGTGAGCAGATAAATACTTTCATTATAGGCTGGCATATATCACGAATAGAAAATGATTTGTTGCCTGTACAATGTCAGTATAAGGCAGCAGTGCTATCTGCGATAAGAGTAGCCTAATACGTGCATTTTATGTCCAAATGTAATAACATATCTTGCTTAAATCACGGATATTCTCGGCTAAGGCTCAATTGAACAAATATCCATCAGGGTTTGGCACTGGATTAGAATACAAATTCTCTCAGGCTGCCATAAAATCAGTTTGGTAGTGATTTATTCTGAGAATCTGGTATAATTTTTTGATTATCCTAAACTTGAAATGAGGTTGTTTTATTGTGATACTAATAAAAAAATAGATAAAGTGATTGTAATTATGTTGTCAAAGGTCATGTACTGGCCGTATGGTGGACTGTGGCCGTGCCATCGAGCAGGTAGTATGTGTATTCTGCCCAGGGAATATCACCATAATCTTCATACATGAAAGAAAGCAATAATGAAGTACACCTGAATAAACCCGCTGAAATGATTGAACAATCTTGCACTGTCATGAATGTCATAATAACAGTGTCAGTTCCTTTGGAATGAAAATTGTAAGCAATACCATTTGGCGTGTTTGGCTCTTCCAATCAGTATGCGCTCTCCCTCCTCTCTTTCGCGTTTCAGCTGCTACAGATCCGTCGATATGCAAATGTGGGCGTGGCTTTCTGCTGAAATAATCAGAATTTGCAGTGCAGGTCCACAAGATAAATTCTGTCAAACATACTTATTACGTTCAGTGACACTGTGGTTGGTCATTGCCAGCAAGTTGCCATGGAACGCCGGGGAGGGGTTCGTCAAATTGAATCTTTCATCAAGTCAAGGAAACCACACTTTCATTGATTGAGGCATGCCCATGCCGATTGGGTTGTCATTTGATATTATTACCATCCCCATAACACTTTATTCAAATACTTGACAGTAATGTAATTGAACCTAGTCTGAGTGGTTTGACATTCCTTCAGCTATGGCTGTTCATTCTGCTACTTGGAGATGAAGAGTGGACAGTACTACCACCAGTACTCAAAATCTTGTCCACATTTCTATCAAAATATGTTCTATGGATTATTAATCATGACTAAGTTTTAATTAGTGAAATTTTTTGTGCCTTCTGTAAAATGGCCAACACTACTGGAAATGACTACATGTCTGGAATCCTATCAGGGGTCTATGTAAGTTCGACCAAGGGCTATTGTTTCAGGTTACCGGTATTCAGAATATCTTGCTCTTAAAGCAAAGGTCATTTACCTAGGCCTTTAACTCATCCATACTAACTGACCATGATTCAAAACTGTGGAACATGCAGAAGAGTTTGAAATCCAACCACAGACTTCATATTTCGTTTTCAATTTCAGTGACCTTTTAGTTGCCCCTGCCATACCCCTGGCTGTCTTTCCTAAATCCTCCAGTCCAATCCTTGTTGTTGCTCCAAATGATGTTGGTGTGTACAATGTACATGTAGGCCTACTAGTACTACTCACAAGCTAAACTCAACTTATCCAGACTGACACTGTATTGGTACATGTAAAATAAAACTGTACCGTTTGTTTAAAAAGCAGTAAATTAGGCAGTAGGGCCAACAGCATAAAGGCAGTCCCTTGACTATAAAAGTCAAAATGCTTGAATGTGTGATCAGATACCCCTAGGCCTTTCTGTGCATGTTGCTTACAAGTTGTGCTGAAAAGTTTGAGATTCAAGTGTGCAGAGAAATGAGTTGTTGTGTGAATGTTCACTGAATGCGGCCAAACTGGAAATACCGTACCGCAGTTGATCAACGACAGCATTACATGTAGATTGTCGTATTTGTTGTTATATATTTTCAAATAGATGGCAGGCCTCATCGTAACCCGTGGACTTGCATAAATGTTGACAAAATCTTTCTTTGTCAAGCAAGTAGGGCCTACGTCTATAGTGTGACATTCATTCGTCACTTCATGGTATCCTTGACTTGAGGCTATCATGCATAAGATAAATGATTGTTGATACATACTATGGTGATACACACCTGAAGAAATCAAGTAATCCTTTTGATAATCCTTTGAATGTTTGTGACGATAGGCCTATATGATCCATGGCCAGTTCTGCAGTGCGTTGATATGAAAGAAAGTGAATGGTGTAACGGTTGTTGATAGGACGATGTGCATGGTCACTGGAGTGAGTGAGCAAAGTTTGATGTGAAATGTCATAATTTGCCGCTACATGGAAATTGAACTACTAGGCCCAGCATGTGGGCCGTGTCAGTTGCTCTGCCGTCACAGGTATCGGAGTACTTTCGCTGGTTTTACTGGACCGTACTGCTATGAATGTAGTGTTTTGTGTACCCATGTCCGTCATCCTCGCAAGCTAGATCCTCGGGAGCTTGAAGCTGCTGATGAGGAGGAACTGAAAAAAAGGTTTGAGGTTTGTGTTGACTGAAAGACAGCATCAGCAGTTGATCCTGAAGTCAGATATCTTTCCTTAGCAACATGGACTGTCCGTAACCAAAAATTGATATTTTTGCCATGACCTATGCCATCCTACCAGGGTATCGCTGAATCCATGCTGGTCAGAAAAAACTCCTGGGCAAGCTCTAAATGAGCACTTGTCCATGGGCAAGTACCCAAATGAAACATCTTTCAATATTTAATCGAGAAATATAACAGTGGGGCAAGTGACAATTAGGTCAGGCAAGCAGAAATTTACCTTGAGGTTGCCTGTGGGCAAGTGTGCCAAAATCTGATTTGTCAAGCACTGTGTTGGTAGCCAATGGATTGGGGGGGGGGGATGTTGTTAGTAGTATAGTACGTTGGTATTGAACACTCATTTCCATTTAAAGTGAGGCGGGTCAGCGGGGTGGGTCCAAATGTACTATAGTATGTGGTTTTAATCCTAGGCCTTGTATGTGAATCTAACCCTAGGTCCGTATGTGCTCTAACCCTAGTATGCGACTCTAACCCTAGGTCCTTTAGGGGTCCCCTGACTAGGCCATGTAACCCTAACCCTAGGTCCGTATGTGCTCTAACCCTAGTATGTGACTCTAACCCTAGGTCCTTTAGGGGTCCCCTGGCTAGGCCATGTAACCCTAACCCTTGGTCCTATTGTAGGTGACTTTAATGGTGGCACGGCTTGAGCCTACCCTTAGCCCCTAACCCTGACTCGATTCACTGTTGAAGCCGCATGATATTCTTGGTATTCNTTCATTCCATCTCCAATGAGTTCAGTCAGTTTCTGGTGTTTTTCATCTCTATGTACTTCATATGCCATTTGAATCATATCAGCAATTACATCATCGGTTTCTTCCTTGCTGCTGCTGCTGCCATCACTCGCACTGTCGACACTGGACTCGCTGCTGCTACTTTCTTCTACATGACTCGTACTGTCAACACTGGACTCGCTGTCACTACTTCCTTCTACATTACCTGTACTACCGACACTAGCATTGCTTCCATCCTCACTTGTCATATGTGACAAGATTCCCACCTCTTTCTTCATATCGACACTGTCACTGTCGAGTTTGTAAAAATTCCGATGTTGTGTCCTACTGTGGCGATTCTTACTAAAGATGCTTGCAAAACTTTTGCCACAGAGATCGCAGAAGAAAACCATATGTGCTCTTGTCGAATGTTTGAAGGGAAATGAGGATTGGATTAAAGGAACATAGCTTTTCACCACATTGTGCACATTGTGCCAGCACATTTTTACCGCACATTCCTGTACATTTTATGTAGAATCCAAATCCAATAAAAAGATAACATTGGAGAAGATGGGGTTGAAGGACCCTTACTAAACACATTATGCACATAGTGTCACCATGTCTTCACGTGTCAGCACATCTTCACATTGTGCACACTGTGTCGGCACATCTTCACATTTTCTGCACATTCCTGAACATTTACGCAGAATCCAAATCCATTGGAAGGATAACATCAGATCGAGGATGGGATTGAAGGAACATAACTACATGTATGTTCACATTGTGCACTTTGTTTCAGCACACTTCACATGTTCTGCGCATGTCTACACATTATTTACACATCTCCGCACATGCCTGGAGTTGAAAGGGTACCCTGCTGGTACCCTTATGTTGTCGGGTTGCACATTACTACTACAGTATCTTTTCCCAAACATGCCTGTATTTGATGCTTTCCAGCTCGAGGTGCTGCTTTGAATGAAACAAATCTTACTTGCTGCATGGGCACATCTATGCAAAACCAATGTAAATATGCGAACGCAAACACTGGGAACGAGGTTCCATTAAAAATTGTAAAAAATGGGATAATGACATTTTCAAATTCAGTCAGTCAAAATGTACATTTTGTGCAATTCACATTGATTTTGAAGCGGCAGATTTTACAGAATACGCCTCCGAAGTTTGGCTGTCTAATACATTTCCCATTAAACTAAAATCCTTCTTTCGCCTTTTTCTCAAAATGACGCTTTGTATTGAGATCCGCACGCGTGGTAGATAGCCCATCCATTGAATCCCACAATGCCGAGTGCAGAATCCTCCTTAAGGTCATCCATTAATCGATTTCCATTGTGTGCCATCACGCGAATGACCCCAAGTTGACTTCTAAAATGTAGCACAAGTGTAGCCAGAGAATAGACACATTTTCCTGATCTCTCCTCCCTGTTATATACTTTTCTAAAGGGTGGTACTTACAGTGTGTTATTCAACCTCGTCCCCTCGTATACTTTTCTAAAGGGTGGTACGTACCGTGTGTAATTCAACGCGTCTCCAGGTGTATTTTTGTGATTCATATCTCACCTGTCCGAGGACAAGGATCTCTCCCGATACGCTAGTGAATGTACATGGGATTCGTGTAGAAAACATACAAATGACCATTCCTTTACATTTGATAGTGTATTGTGGGCACACAGGTGTACTACAGCGGGTCTCCGACAGGTTAAAATTTCTGTAGCCCATTCAAAATTGTTGTGGGAACAATATACGATGTGCCCCCCGTGTCAAAAGGTCATGTGCTGCATATGAACTCCTAATGAACTACACTACCTGTAGGTGTAGCCAGTATCTGTACACACAATCATAAGGACAGGTATAGGACATCCATTCATGGTGGTGATACTTGCTGACATTCATTACGGGACGCGAGAGTCAGGGTACACTACATGTCAGGTGTAGCCAGTACAGGTATACACCGTATGGACACTACAGGCATGACATCCATTCATTTGCCTTCATCTGTTTGTTTGTCGTGCGTGGTCATTACGGGACGAGAGTTCAGAACTTTCTAGAATCCTGACTGGATACACTGTCAGTCCATTATTCATGTGCATGGAAATATCACACGGTGACGTTCGGGATTGGAACTTTCTAGAATCCTGGCTGGATACACTGTGTATGTGTTTACAGATGGGAATGCCACACGGTGGCGTTCGGGGATCGGAACTTTCTAGAATCCTGGCTTGATACACTGCGGAAGCGGTAGGTTCATTACGAAGTCCCCAAGCTCGACCCATTCTTGAAACTGTGCCAGATTTCTAATGTCATTCAATAGTGACTTGGGGGAAATTGCTGGTAATGAATACCAAGAATATCATGCGGCTTCAACAGTGAATCGAGTCAGGGTTAGGGGCTAAGGGTAGGCTCAAGCCNGAACTGCTCGGGTATGGTGTGGTGTGTTAGACTGCGTGTAAATGATAACTGCATGACTACTTTCTGTTTGTCAAGTCCACAACAGAAATGAAATACATGTATCTCTATTGATGATAAATTTCCATTCGATTATACAAATTTGTGTCTCCCAAATTTATGTCTCCCATTTATGTCTCCCAAATTTCAAGTACGAATTGCTCAGATAAATAAATCATCTTCTTCGCTCTGTCTAAAACTCTTGTTTTTGATAAAAAAGAAAGTGACGATAATTTAACTTTCGACTATTGTTTGAGAATGTTGTTGCTTTGTTTTGCTTTCACTTTGTTGTGGATTTGCGTGTGGTCAGATGTGATGAGAGACGGAATGTGGAGGGGCGGGGTTCATATTAGAGTATAACTGCATGAAAACTACAATTTGTAATTTGTTGTCGGTGGAGAGAAAAGGAGCTGCACAGCACAGCAGTGATGGCCATCTCAAAGATGGCTGATATGTGAAATACTAAGTTCATTCAGAATTTACCAATTAGCATAGTATAAAGTTGTAGTGTTCAGAAACATACTTAGTTTTTTTTATTGCAAATGCATGGTATATGTAGAACTGGAGTATAGGTTTGTTTGGGGTTGGGGTCTATGTAGATTTCTAATTTCATCAATCAATACTACAGTAGTGTTTTGCATGATGACGAATTGACATAGGGTTTAGGGGAGTCATGGTTACCTCTTGATGATAACTTTCTTTAGATTTTGATTACTTCAACAGCTAAAAACCTATCTTACTTGTAGGATGATGGTATGTACTTCCTAGTCTTCAGTTTTTTTCCAATCTTTCTCGTTTCATTCAGTTACCAAACATCTTTTTGCCACTTCTGTTTTCTTTGTTGATTGATATCTCTTGTATTGCCAACAAAGTTTGTTTTTCATGTATTTTGTTTTATTTTGTTGATCTTAAATCTCGGAAGATCATGATGAAAACAGGACCTCTACGTTATACTCGTCGGCAACCCGAGTAAGCCTTTGATGTGTCGGGTGTAATTAGCGCACGGATGTGTTTAAGAACAAGGTAGGCCATTTCATTTCGGTGGAGAGGAGGGTCCTTCATCGACCTCCACAACCCTCTACCCCTTTGTCCATGAAATGGTCTAGTCTGTTTAAAAACGGTCTAGTTATCATTTGGATGCAACCACTTGAACAAGGGGGATGAGGAACGCTTCCGCTAACATGCTTTCTAGCTGCAGCATGCTGTAGTTCACCGCTAACTCTTGGCCTCTTCCTTTCCCAGCAACTTCCCATAAACATCGTCTAATAAAATTTCTCTGAGTTTTACACAGGTTCCTGTTTGTGACTGCTGTCATCACCAGTCTAACCGCATGCGTGCTTCTCTGATCAGGATTATTTCAAATCTTAACTCTTATCTAAATTCCACTTTCAAGATGCCAAAAGTTGAAATTCACTCATTTGGTACGAGCAACTTGATTTTGCAATTTTCGCAGCGTCAGTTTTAACTGTGTACAGAGTAGTTTGTGCAGATGACGTCATCACAGAAAATTTCATTCGCCATCTTGACGATCAAATTGATGTCAAATGACGTCGTCGACCCACGTGGTGCACTTTGTTGTTGGTGCCAGTGGATTGTGTGTGACTTAATCCATAACATGATCTACATGTGGCACGCATCTGTCGACGACGTCAGTATGGTGGACTGCCGGTCAAAAGTGACGTCATAATGAGCCACTGCACAAGCTCTGTACTGGTGAACTGGTACAAAATTGTCGAATATTTAAAGGAAGAACATTGAATGTTTTCTTTCCCTTCAAAATGGCAGACTAGTTTGAATTATCTGTCATACCGCTGGTACTAGATGAGTGAAAGGTATTTAACTTGAATAACACACTGAATCTTTGGATTTCATAGGTAGGTAGGGTAGCAAGACCCACAGCCTCAAGAGAATGATACTGATTCACTGCATTCCCTTTCCACTGAAATGGTGAACTCAGGCTTATTCACACATGATGCATTTCCGTTGCTTTGTTGACCTCCGTATCATCTAGTTTTTGTGTTGTAGCTCAACATACCTCCCTGGTACAGTCTGCCTTCCAAATGGCAGCAGGTAACACGTCTTCCTTCAGATGCTTTGTAAGTTGCAGAAAATTTAATTCTTAGTTTGTTTGGCAAGTGAGTGGTTCTAAGCAGAGGGGTTGCTGTTCCTTGTAGGGTGGGAACGAAAGAGGAAGATGGAAGTCCTGTGCTTTTTCGGGACGACTAATGTCAAAGATGGTGCTGGGTCATTTAAACTCCACCTGTGTGTTTCATTTTGCTTTTTTTCCTGATTTGTTTGTACCACTTGCACTTGTTTCCTAATTTTGCCGTGATTTAACACCCCAAGTTCCATAACCATGGTTACGTGATTTGAGTTAAAGGAGATGGGAGCTTCAGACCTTTGCTTCAGGGTCAAAAACAGTGGAACCTCTCTATTAAGGACACCTTCGTGACTGGTAGTTGGTGTCCTTTATGGAATGGTGTCCTGATTACAGAGGTCAAAATGAATAGAAATGACCAGTTTGGGACTGAGCTTTGGTGTCCTTTTAACAGAGATGTGTCCTCCTGGTGGAGGTGTCCGCTAAAAGAGAGGTTCCACTGTATTTCCAAGTGCAGTGTGACATAATGTGATGGCGTTGCAAGGACAAGAAGGTCAGGGAGATCATCAACACCACAGTTGGAATATTTGTGTCGATCCGTTCTGAGGACATGGGTGATTCTTTGTCAGACCTGTTTCTAATGTGAGACTATGGGCAAGACACTTGACAGTACAAGATTTCTCTGAGGATATGGAGAGTTCCAATGGATTCGCCGATCTGAGAAGAGTTTTCTTGCATTTAGAGATTTTCGGTTAACTGTCACTTACAATACATGTACCGGGGGTATATCAGGTAGCATTAAGTTGCTGAAGATAACAGGTGTGCCATGCCCATGTTGTCTGTTCAACAAGTGAATCTTCTGATTCTTGGTTTTTCCTTCTCTTTGCAGAAATCTTACGGATTTGACCAGTACGGGGCCCCCAACGCTGGGTATGCAGGTTATTAGAGTCAAAAATTCTGAAGCTGGGGAATAGACGACCTGTGCTGCGGGGCCCTTACATCCCTGTCTGCTGGTGTGACGGGTTTAGTGGTGCGTTTCTCCTTTCCGTGCTCGTGTTTTACTGGCTGAATTTGTGTTATTGGACGGGGGCTCATCTTTCGCTTCCTGCTTGGCAAGTTCCACCGACGAGGTAGTGACGTACAGGATTTATTTGGCCTTTGGTTGAATTTGGTGAAGTCCTCCATCGCGAAGAGAGTTGCCGCAACGTGATTACAACATCCCTCTACTCCAGCCTTGCAAGCACACTTAGCGTATTGGATCGTATTTCCGCTAAGTTCAAAAGCAATTTTAGCTTCGTAAGGTTGACTCTTGATCATAGATGGTAGAACTCTGGACTTAACAAACGGCTTTCCGTTGGTATTCAAGAATGACATTGACGCTACATGTCCAGATTTAAAGAAATTGAACCCCTTAATAAGTGGCTTGCTGGTTGAAACGACGTTTTCTTTTTCTCGTCCTTCGATGAGAAAAGCCCATATTATCCCGTAATCAACCTTGGGACAGGTGGACATACTTTCTGTCCAAGCTTCTGTATCGCTTGGCCACTGAGGCACTTCCGCTACTATGCAACTTCCGTTATTGGCTCTTTTCACCGCAAGGTGAATCCCCCCGTCAGGATCAACTATGTTGGCGGCCAATCCCTTTGAGATATATGTCTTTACCCTGAAAAGATTTCAGATTAGCTAGCTGTTTCCAATGCACGTTTTTGAACTAAAATGTCAAGTCCAGTTGGATTTAATTTGTCACATATATGTTAGACATGTTATGGTCTTATTGAAAGAGACGATTCAACAACTGCGTATCCTAATGCAGAATAACAGACTGATGAACTTCCGCCCCCATAGAGTACCTTTCCACCAGAATGGTCTTCCTGCCTGTCACTTTGGCCCCTCTACACTGCAGCCACCGTCGAAGTTGCGGCACTGTACATTCCTCCACTTGGCGAGGCAGTTTGGCCCCTGGAACATCTTCCTCACTCAATTTGATTAACTTGTCCATCACTGAAAAAAGTTGTCCTTTTCATTCAGTAGCGCCGGTGTTGATAAGGAATGGATTAACCAGATAATCATCATACATCTTATTAAGCGCACTCATGCCCTGAGCCAGGCATGAGAGTGGTCTCGGAGGGAAAAACCGGAAAGCCGACCGAAGGCCGGCACGGGGAGCGCGAAGCGCGACCGGGGGGAGCGCGAGGGGGGGGTGTCCCCCCTCGCAAGGAAAATTTTTGAAATTTGGAGGATAAAAGACCCGATTTCCCGGCATCCAGGCCTACGATCCGAAACACTGACCGGCGCGGCGGCGGCCATTGCAAGAAAGTCACTTGGCACGAATACTGACGGAAATTGCCGATCGACTGGCGGAGTGTGTGACGTCAGATGCTGTGCCAAATATGGTCACTGTTAGGCTACTATTCCATTCATCAGTGTTAATGACTGGTAGGTAGAAGAGCGCGAATGGTGCGCCATACTTATTTGGCAATGTTACTACTAACTCATTAGCATCAACCAATCGTGTGACATGGCGGCCACTTCTGGGCCCGGAAGATGTATAGCCATCGAAGATCGTTCCATACCTCATTTGCATTTGGCAGTCGGATTGTCGCAATGCAGGAATTCGCAGCCCGACATGGGTTTAACCATCGTAGATCGTAATAATTTATTCGCTGCGTCCACAATGCAGCCCGCCCGGCGGGAATTCACCGCGACTTGCGCGACTTGGTGACCTGATCTCGGGCCTGATCTGCCGACCGGGGATAGCTGGGACGACCATAATCATACCTCACCCCCCTCAATTTTTATTGCAGATTTGCACGAATCTCAGGACCCAACTTTTGGGCTCCCAAAAAACCGGATTTCCGGAAATTTCCNTAAAAAAATGCTCGCCTCAGCAAAAACCCCATGAAATTAAAGAAAATGGGCCATTCTGTTCCTTTGTGGGTACTAGTGTAGTACCCTTAGTATCCTCTGGCCGAAACACTGTCCACATACTGCACAATTTAGAAAAAAAAACTGTCCTTAATACAGATCGGTTTGATCGAGAGATGAAGAAGATGCAGATGGAACATCTTCAGAAGATGCAGCAGCTGCATCAAGAAATGGAACTCACAAAGCACCAGATGCAACTGGAGAAATACAAACGCGACCTTGACCTGGATCATCAGCAACAGTCGTATAGTCTCGCACAGGTATGTCTGGCGGTATAGCTATCCACGATCGAGCCCTTGTGATTTGGTACTGAATCCGATTTTGAAGAAAGTGATGACGTCATGGACAAAATGGGCAAGACAACACCAAGTAGATACTTGGACAGCTGTCACGATTATTCTATCCCTTATATTGAATACTTTACATTCTTTGACTTTCAAGTCTTGGTGGTGGATGTATATAAACTTAGAAAGTTATGAACAAAGGAATGTAATATCTGATAGTTATTGAGTTGCCTGGGCAATTGCCCCCTTTGATGCTAATACCTTTCTTCAATTGCATTTATTTGCTTCTTTCTCTTTTGTGTTAATTCACTTGCATGTCTTTCGCCGTCATGTCCACATCTAATGCATGCATTGGGTGATTTCAAAGTTGGTGTTAACACGGTGTTTACAATGTTTTAATGCATTGTAAACACCGTGTTAACACCAACTTTGAAATCACCCATTGTCTTGGTATCCTTTCCCTATCTTCCAACGCCATTTTCATTTCACAAACATCACAAATTCCACACTTGATACATTTCTCACTGGGGTTGAAAATAGGATCAGTATTTTTGAGTGAAAAGCAAAAGAACGAAAGAAATACTCCATATAGCCTCAATGGAACTTGGCTCATGTAGCAAATTCCGGTAATGGCTTATTCATGAGTTGTGCATTGTAGTGAATTGTATTGTATTGGTAGGTCGAAAGAAACAGGGAGTTAACTTCTGTATGCCCTTGTTGCAAATGATAGGATGACACCCTCATATTACATAGATGTATCAAAATTTTTGCCAATACCCATCATGCCACAAAAGTGTGTTTTCCATTGCCTGACCCCCAATGCGGTCGCCTGGTTTATCAATGTTTATTGTCTTTGCATGTTGATCTTACAAGTTGGGATTGGGAAAGATGGTGAGATATATTCACTGCTTCAGAGACATGGGCCGTATGCACCAACGAAGATTATCTTGGAACTCGGGTTGAGCCACAACTTTTCCATTGCCACATCGTGCCCCGGCAAACCTGAACAATTGAAAAACTGTGGCTCAACCTGAGTTCAAGATAATCTTTGTTGGTGCATATGGCCCATAGATTATATGACAAAATCACAGTGTTTGCTTTGTCACCAGAAAAATGCAGTTCACCACACAGGACACCGCATAAAACACAGAGCTACATTTCCGAGTTATTTCACACACTAATAGCTGAATCACAGTTTCACCTCAAAGTTGTTACATCATGTTTTACCCAGCAAATGCAAGCACAAGCACAAGAACTCCCCCAAGGGCCTCCTCCAGGGCCTGTAAGTAAAATATGTAGTCCCATCATCAATGAAATATACCGTAAATGATCCATAGTTGCACACTCTTACAATATCATGGTACTATCCCTAGTTGCACCTTGTGACTAGATCTCTAATTGCACACTTTGATTTGGATATTTTGAATTGTTGCCAGGCTCACAATTTATATTGCTTCTCCCTATGCTTATCTCAGGAATTTAGATATATTCAGTTTTTGCATCCTGAGGATATCAGGACCTAGACTCACTCCCTACGTTACAACACACAAAGTTAGAAGAAACCCTAAAGCTGCAATCACATAGTGCCACACACTACACGGGAACGTCGGTTAACAATGGCTTCACAAAGGGCTCGTGACCGTGAAGCCATTGTTATCCAGTGTGTCCATGTGGCGTGTAGGTCTATGTGATTGCAGCTTTATTGACACCTCAGGATGGGTTTTGAGCTCATGCACTAAAATATGGTGTTTCCTATACGAACACGGATTTGCTATGCTGTCTGAATCATTCATTGACCTTCCCTGTGTCTGTCATTACCACAGTCACGTGAATGGGCGGACATGTTAGCCTCGTTGAAAAATCATACCTGGCATTTTCATTGACAACTCTGTCACCACATAAACTCATCCATTTTAACTTCGAGGAAAACTTAACGGGCCATATTCAAAAAGGGTGATCATTGCACGATTAAGACTTGGCTCCGTCATGTAACTTTGCTGAATGCACCCACTTCCACCATGCATTTGGCGAAGTTACATGCGTCTAAGTCTTAAACACCCTTTTTGAATACGGCCCATCCATTTTGGCCCGTATTCAATAAGGGTGATCATCGCACGTTTAAGGGTGTTTTGGCCCAATCAGCGTACAAATTCTGCATTACACAGGTTAAAGGCCTAGAAAACTATTGTCTGATGTCTGTACGGTGGTTCACCAGAGGCGTTTACCCGCAGGATAATCACACGCGTCTAACTATCCTGCGTCTAAGTCAAAGAGCATGAAGGAAATGTTGAACGATCAGGAAGGCTTGTCTAGAATTTTTCCAACACTTTCTATTGTCCTCCCACACTAAGACGCAGGAATGTTAGACGCGTGTAATCATCGTGTGGGTAAAATGCCAGGGATCAGGCAGCGTACAGAACGTAGAACAATAGTTTCTAGGCCTACAACCTGTGTAATGCAGAATTTGTACGCTGATTTAGCTAAACACCCTTATTGAATACGGCCCTTTAACTTTGAGGAAAACTTAACGAATCTTTGCCTTCTCAAAACACAGTGGAATGCATTCAAGAGTTCCTTCTTAAACAACATGTGTTCCTCCTATAACTATCCAACGGAGTACACATACACCACGGTTGAGGAATCTGATGTAAGGAAACTCAATGCTCAGATCTTTTGTATCTTTCTGTGTGGGCATTTTGCTTGACTTTCTCTCAGTTCTGTCTATACTCTGTATATGCCTATACTTTGCCCTAATGTAGGATATGTTGCAGTGCAGGAGCCATATTCATGAAGCCTTCGCAACTTGTCTGCACGCAAATCTATTGTAAAGGCAGACAGTGAACAATAGGGCATGTGCAACCAAAAAATAGACTTACGCAAAGTTGCGAAGGATTCTTGAATATGGGAGCTGAGGTATTGCTGCTAGAGCAAGTCGTGTTGTATCTGTTTAATAATAGGCCTTCTGAAAGGTCTTGGAAGAGATCCTTTGAAAACAATGAGAAAAGAACCAAAAGGTCATTTCTCAAATCAACATCGTGAAGATTCCCCTGATGAAAGATTTCACACTTACGGTAATAGTTACGGTAATGAATTAGGAGTGAGCTTGAATTCTGAGTATTTTCCAGAAATCATAGCAGTATAGCTGCAGTTTTATTCGCTGTAGAAGGCAGTAGACCAGTCGTCAAAGTCTGTGCCATGTTCCCCAATGCAAAAAACAAGTGATTTTACATCGGGGCTAATTGATGTCTGAATAAGATTAAATCTAATAGGATTTCACTGTCTTATTCCACCAATGTAAAAACCACTTGTTCCTAGACTTAAGATATGCAGCTAGGACTTTTGCTGCTGGTCTGGTAGTTGCCTTTGCTTATAACCATGCCATCTCTCCTGTCCCTCCTTTCAGAACGGTAGTGCCCCTGTAGATACCTTCACAGTGAGTAACCTGCCAGTCGTTCCACTGCATTTAAGAAAGGTTAATGCTTTTTCCTTTGCTTCAAATTTCTTGAAATGTTGCAGACCCAGTTAGCCAGCCATCCCCATGCTTTTAGTCTAACGCTGCTTGCTTCGTAACAAATGTAGAATGATTTCTTCTGTCAGTCTGTCTATCTCGAAAGGAAAGAAATAAAGAGATATTCAAGAAAGGAAGTTGTGCATTCGATTGTTAGACTTCTTCTTGTGCTGGAAACATTTGTGTGCATAGAGAAAATCAAGCAGCTAAACATGACATTTACCAATTGGGACCTACATGTATACACGCTTGTAATGCCTTCTAAGGGGCTGATTTTAACAATCTTAATCATGTCCAAAACAAATTATTCATTATAAACTGGAGCACAGCATCACTGGGTTGAATGATGCAGATGGTATCGATACGTATCTACATTTCTGCCTAACTTTTGTGTTCACATCAAGATACACCTGGAATGCAAGACATCCACTATAAACAATAAAGTTCTTGTCTCATTTCTTCTCAGCCTGGGCCTCCTAGGATAGCTGGTGCCGATGATCCCTACCTACGGCAATTGCAGAAGCAAGGGAGAACAAACCAGTATGATGTGGATCCCCTGCCACCCTCTCCATATGACCCTCAGTAAGTCATTGGCCACATCAAAATATTCCCTATGATTGATATAACTTTCTGTACTGGCTGGCTCTGTCCTGTCAGTTGAGTCAAATTTACCCATTACGACCCATATTAAATCTCAATTTCAGTTACGGTTTCGTGATATTCCATGACTTCGTTCTCGGCCTGGATCCCCATGTATCTTCTGTGAGGATCATTGTCAGTCTGTACACACAAACCCAGGATATGGGGGAGCCAGCCATCCTGCCAACAACCCACGCTGAGCCCCATAAAGGTGGCGGCTACTACCAGGGGATGAACACGGCTGTCATTGGAGCCAAACAACCAGTGCCAAAGTAAGTGTCATGGAGAAATTAAAATGGCATTGCATGGCGAGTAACAGACAATGTAGGAATAGCTGGTGGCAAGGTTGTTTGCTTTGGTAATGGACAAACAGAAAGGAAGGCTTACAGAGGGGAAAAGTCAATGTGCAGAGTTGCAGTACTGGTATACTCCAGTTCCAGACTGTTGATTTCATCTCCCGGCCAGCCAGGGCTGGCACTTTGAAGAGTTGAGTGGGTTCTCAGAGTTATGCAGTTTAAGAAACATCAGTGCCTGTCACTAGTGAAGTTCCATGTTCAACCCCAGTCAAGGCCTGTCTACACCATCAACATTTCCAAAACTTTTCAAAAATATCCAGCTGTAACATTTCCAAAACACCGTTGTTTTGGGTTTGTTGCACAGTGTGGACTGGATCTGCAACTTTTGCGAAATAAGTTGAAAACATGTTTTGGTAATGTTGCAGAGTGTAGACCACCCCGAAACAAGCCGCAACATTTCCAAAACAGTTTTCAAATTGTTTTGTCGCAGAAATGTTTTGAAAATGTTGATGGTGTAGACAGGCCTTCAGACACATTCTTTGTTCATGTGAAGAGAGGGTGACTCTGACCGTGCATTTTTTCTGCCGGCACTCTAGTTTCCTCCTGTGTACAATGTTCAATTCAACTCAAGCCATTGCCTAAATGAACTTGCAAAATGGTCATCTCCTTTTAAGTACTGTACACTAGATGTACAAATCGTTCTTTTCAGATGTCCTTCACAGCAAGACATGTCATTATTGATCGAACTTCAGCTGGCTGAGGGCAACGATTCCCGATTGGTGTCGCGTGCGTGGAACAAACTGGACATCTTCGACGAGCAGGGTCGTCTTAATAGCGGGCGCTGGCGCATACCAATGAAGATGGCCCCAATACGTGCTGAACTGTCCTCATTTGATATAAACGCAATTCCACAGGTATGGGGACATCATATGAATTGATAGAAGTGGATTCTTGCCAGCCTATCATCAGAATGATAGTAGTTGTGCTATGCACCTCTGCTGCTGCTCTTGTAAGGTTATTCAACACCTGACACCAAGACCAAATATCTGCCGAAAGGGAAAATATTTACCCTTCAGGCCGTGACGATCTGCTAAGAGCAAGTGACTGACCTTACTTTTGGATGACAATTTAGAAATTATTACCGGCAGATGCCGTGGCTGGCGAACATGTTTTGGAGCTGTTTGGCCATTTTCAGATCAACCGAACAGTGAAGCCTCTTCTGATTTTGCATCTCGGAAATAACCAATTTGATTTCATCAAAATACTGAGTGCACCAAGTTGAGTGAAAGTCCCTCAAAACAACTAATTCATCCTTTTCGTTTCCTTTCCAGTATAACCAAGTGGAGCTGTACATTCGCTTGGTGAATTTTCGTGATTCTGACGGTCAGTCTCGTGCTAATATCTCCCCTTACAATGCCAATAATTACAAATATCCACCACAGGTAAGAACATACGAGTCTTCTCTTCAACATCAAATGCATCCTACTTTATTGTGACTTACCGCTATTTTCATTGTGCAGATTATTTTCACTCAATGTTTCCTGCATGTTCATGTCTTTAAATGATATGCATCATCTTGACTTAATCGAAGGATTTTTTCAGGCACATTCATTGTATTCGACTCAGAGATGTGCAAATTTGTCCGAGGCCTTGAAGGTCACAGCTGGCACAGCACAAATACATCCCAACAATCTTTCACTTCCTTTTAAATTCAAGGCAACAACATAGTAAATTGTATCGCCTGTCTGTTGTGATAGGTTTTAAGTCGTTTGTGTCTGAATGTAAGTCGCAAAGAAACCAAAAATGGTGAATTGTCCATCGAGACCCAGTTTGTGGGAGAAAGTGCTTCACATAATATACCAAAGGTGTCGCACTATAATTGACCAGTTGAGGTTTTGAAAGATATCTAGTACTTCATATCTTTCCTTCCTGTTTTTGATGTAAAACTACATGTCCTCCTTTTGCTGTTGTTTAGGGATACTATGTCAGATTTCGTTCATTAGCTGACTATGCAAAAAAGGTTTGTCCGTGATTTAGGGTTGAAATGTAGGTTTCTTGTAGTCCTATCTCTATCATTATTTCAGCATATTTTTATACCATTGTATACCGAGTTCTAAAGTGCCTTGATAGAGAATTCGTGGGGCTAGAAAGCCAGCATTCAAGATATAGAATTTGTTTCTTGAGGCATTTTAGTACTTGACAATCGATGTGTCATGCCCAAACTCGATGGAGCTAGCAATGGGAGGAGCCCATGGATAGCCAGTGATAGTCTAGACTCGGGACCCAGTCGATGTGTCGCTCCACCCGCCAACGACAGTCCACTCTGTGGAGTGTCGTCGGCAGGTGGAGCGACATACCGACTGGGTCCCCGAGTCTAGTGATAGTCAAACAGCTCCATCCAGTTTGAGCAGGCACCCAAGCTTGATTGGTATCAATGTCTTATGCATACTGTATAAACAGTAGGTTTATTTTGAGAATTCTATGCAGATTTTGTCTAGGCAGTATCTTTTCTATCGATCTGCTTACTATGTGCACCAGAAGAGGGCAAGGCCTGGCTTTCGTAGTCGGTGCTTGGTGCCATGGTAGTGGGACTGTAAAGTTAATGCTACCAAAAGGTCTCTGTCAGGATTCCCATGTCAGGTTCAGTTTTGTATTTCAGACTAAGGCCCTGATGCTAGATTTCGGCCACCACATCTTGTACATAGTCCTGAAAATTGAAAAATTTTGCCCTCAGTTTCAGAATTGCTTCTGCACATTTGAACTACCACAGGGGAAATTGTTTGAACGAATTGGTGGTATTTGAGGGAATCCTGATCAGTTTTTGGTAGGATCGGGTTGTATGTAGGTTTGAATCAAAACAGGAGGTAATCTGGGCTGGATATAAAATAACAGCTTTTTCATCAATTTGTCACTATTGCTATTACAGTTCGACATGCAAGATTTCCCTGTATTCCCCGTACGTCATATGGGTCAGTTGAGTCAGGTTCAGGGTGGCCCACAGCCTCAGCAACTTCCAAATCAACCAAAGTCACCCCCGAGTCCAGATGGGCAACCTGACGCTGCTCCAGCAACTGTAAACAATCTTGTATGTCTTGTGCTAAGACAAATATTTAGATCCTCCGTCCTTGCTCAATGTTGTATTGTAGTTTCATGTGTAGATCTCCCTTGCTTATGAAAAAAAATTCCGAGGATTGGTTCCTAAAGCCAGCAGCACGATATGCAATATTGCAAGCGATCGAGGCCTACTCGGTACCGATCTTCTCACCAGCTGCTGCAGACTGGGCGATATCATCTTTGGTGTTGTTTGACAATGGGCGAACATCGCTGGCAAGAGGATTCTATGCATCGCTGCCTACTAGTACACACTTGGCATCAACAGCCGATTTTGCTCGCTTTCAATCAGATCGCTTGCGATATCGTCGAGTGTGCTGCAGACTCTAAATGTGGTTATCATATATATCAGTCTAATAACCAGTCCTTGTGCTTGGGGAACCTGTAGGACAAATCTGCCTTTCAGTAATAAAAAAGGCAGTATCAGTGGGAACAGGACATGACAGTTAGTGCCCCTGTCACTTCCATCTTAATGGACAAGGGTTTTGAAACCCACTGGACTGCATATGCTCCCTCAAACCAGTGACACCTACCAGTGAGCTGCATCATAGAGTCAAAAAAGGCTTCTGGATTGGCAGAGGTGAAGGGACATGGTCGGTCGTTGTATGTCACTATTCATTGTTGCCTTTACCTTATGGACTCGATTCCATCCATTCTCCCATATGCTGAACTCTCATTGCCATATTCATGTGAAGAGTCGTGTTTTGTTGCCTGAAATCATTTTCTTCTATTGAACTGGGCGTCAAATGGGATGGGTGGGTATGTCTTGTTGCCAATGAGGTGACGAACCGTGCCACAATTTGCCACTCAACATCCAACGCCCTTGTTTAAAGTCTCAGTGAAAGTTAACTCTTCCCTGCATCACTACCCTCTCCTGCTTATCCCTTCCAGCATCCACGAACCCATCATGTCTGTGATGCACCAAGTCGTTCTCATTCATTACCAACACGCGAATCTTTTACATCAGCTGGGGCAGAATCTGTTGTGGTTGCAGCCCCACCAAACACACCCATATCTGTCCCTGTTCGTACACCCACAAGTGAATGCATTAAGTCCGAGATAAGGTCAGAGGTAATGGTCATGGAGGCCAAGTTGCATGTTCAGATTTTCCTTTGAATTTTCAGTTGGCTTTAACGAAGTTTTCCAAGTTCATACGTTTTTAACTTGCATGGTACATGTAATTGAGGCATGTTACTGTAGGGCCTAGTGAAATTTGTTATAAACAAATACAACTTGGTACTATGCACTATGCCTCCCTTGTGGAAACAAACTGAGACTTGTCAACAAAATTTTGTAAAAAACACCATCTTTAATTCAAATAATATATTTCATGGGTAGAAAAGAAGCCTCGCCTCGGTGGAATTGGGTGTGCTTCTTTCGTCAAAGTTTCAGGCTGAGGGTTACATACTGGAAGTCCCTTCGCACTGAACAATGATGGTTATCCCCTGCATGATCACCCTGTGTTACCCAACCCTAAAGCATCCTTGTAGTTGAGCCCTGCATTGCATGTTCGTCCGTTCACTGCTAGATGTATTACGTCTGTAGTATCACCAACCTCGATGAAGAAGAGTGATTTTCATTGCCTGTGACTTGTTATTCCAAACTGATTCATGTTTAGCTACAACGCAACTGCATCTGTTGTTATGGCTTCGTATAAACTTGTTCCACCCGACTTGTGTGACAGAGAGGTGGCTGGAGGCTACTGCAGGCTTCTGCTGGAGTTCTCGATTCATCCTTCATTTACATCAAATCCAGTACTTCTGCAGAACTGGTTGTACAGTAAAATTGGACTCTATATTGGATATCACAAATCGCATACGGTACATGGCACAAAATCCCTCTTCTCTCATCTGTTAAAGTTCCATTCCAAACATTTTACGCTTTTATTTCATTCTTCATGTTGCATCCTGCTTTAGCAGCTTCATGAGTTCGTATTATGCAACTTTTGCTTATAGTTTCGTAATCCATAATGCTGTAGTTTTTCACTGCGTAGATTAGTCAGCAACCCTGGCACAGAACGGTAACAAAATCTTATCAGCAATCGTTTGATTTATTTTGGTTCGCTGCCTAAGTTGTCTAGATTTTGATTTGATAATTCTGCTCTGCATAAATTTCTTTCATTTACTTCTCAGATTAATTTATAACATCTGTACTGAAGGAAAATTCAATTGAAAGTTTACTCAGTCAAGCAATTGTTAAGTTAGCTGTGATTTAAAGACCTAATGCTTTTTTGCACTCGAGCGCATAATTTCTTCTGTTTGAACTTGAATCTCATTTTGCACTCATTGAAAGAATAAATTGAACAAATTTTGACTTCCACTCACTCCGTGCCATGTTTGTTTTAGATGCATGCACGCTTCATTTAATCTGGCTCTGACATGGCTCTCTGCTCTCTTTTCCAGGCCATTCAACCCCCCATTCCCCCCTCTCAAGGCAACATCCCNAATTGATGTCAAATGACGTCATCGACCCACGTGGTGCACTTTGTCGTCGGTGCAAGTGGAGTGTGTGTGACTTCAACCATGACATAATCTACATATGGCACACCTTTGACGATGAAGTCAGCCTGGTGGACTGCGGTCAAAAGTGACATCATAATGAGTCACTGCACAAGCTCTATACTGGCAAACTGGCACAAAATTGTTGAATACTTAAAGGAAGAACATTGAATGTTTTCTTTCCCTTTAAAATGGCAGACTAGTTCGAATTATCTCTGTCATACCGCTCGTACTAGATGAGTAAAACATATTTAACTTGAATAACACACTGAATCTTTGGCATTTCATATGTAGGTAGGGTAGCAAGACCCACGGCCTCAAGAGAAAGATAATAATTCACTGCACTCCCTTTCCACTGAAATGGTGAACCCAGGCTTATTCACACATGATGCATTTCCTTTGCTTTGTTGACCTTCATGTCATCTAGTTTTTGTGTTGTAGCTCAACATACCTCCCTGGTACAGTCTGCCTTCCAAATGGCAGCAGGTAACACGTCTTCCTTCAGATGCTTTGTAAGTTGCAGAAAATTTAATTCTTAGTTTGTTTGGCAAGTGAGTGGTTCTAAGCAGAGGGGTTGCTGTTCCTTGTAGGGTGGGAACGAAAGAGGAAGATGGAAGTCCTGTGCTTTTTCGGGACGACTAATGTCAAAGATGGTGCTGGGTCATTTAAACTCCACCTGTGTGTTTCATTTTGCTTTTTTTCCTGATTTGTTTGTACCACTTGCACTTGTTTCCTAATTTTGCCGTGATTTAACACCCCAAGTTCCATAACCATGGTTACGTGATTTGAGTTAAAGGAGATGGGAGCTTCAGACCTTTGCTTCAGGGTCAAAAACAGTGGAACCTCTCTATTAAGGACACCTTCGTGACTGGTAGTTGGTGTCCTTTATGGAATGGTGTCCTGATTACAGAGGTCAAAATGAATAGAAATGACCAGTTTGGGACTGAGCTTTGGTGTCCTTTTAACAGAGATGTGTCCTCCTGGTGGAGGTGTCCGCTAAAAGAGAGGTTCCACTGTATTTCCAAGTGCAGTGTGACATAATGTGATGGCGTTGCAAGGACAAGAAGGTCAGGGAGATCATCAACACCACAGTTGGAATATTTGTGTCGATCCGTTCTGAGGACATGGGTGATTCTTTGTCAGACCTGTTTCTAATGTGAGACTATGGGCAAGACACTTGACAGTACAAGATTTCTCTGAGGATATGGAGAGTTCCAATGGATTCGCCGATCTGAGAAGAGTTTTCTTGCATTTAGAGATTTTCGGTTAACTGTCACTTACAATACATGTACCGGGGGTATATCAGGTAGCATTAAGTTGCTGAAGATAACAGGTGTGCCATGCCCATGTTGTCTGTTCAACAAGTGAATCTTCTGATTCTTGGTTTTTCCTTCTCTTTGCAGAAATCTTACGGATTTGACCAGTACGGGGCCCCCAACGCTGGGTATGCAGGTTATTAGAGTCAAAAATTCTGAAGCTGGGGAGGGGAAAATTAGACTAACTGCTTATTACACTAATTCTGGAAAGGTTAGTCTCAGATTTTCAATCATATTCTGAAGTCGTACATTGGTGAAATATTCTGAATCAGCATCTTGGAATGTGCGGGTTCACCAAGGCCATTAACACTTTCCTCAAACGCGACATCCGACGGGTTTTCCTAGACCGCCTCACATATGGCAATCTTTCCACTGACCTGTGTCATAGCCATGCATCCACTCTCTTTTCACTTCAGTCTAAAGGTGCCTCGCCACGTAGAGTTTCTCGCGCAAGTTGGCTCTCTATGGGCAACTCAACTGCGAGCAATTGTTTATGTCATTGGTCCCAGCATAAGCCGTGAGGAACAAATAATGGTGAATTGCCCATTGTGAGCCAACTTCTCCAAGAAAACTCTCACGTGGATAGGCGCCTTTAGCCTTCTCACCGGAGACTCCAAACTTATCTTACAATTTTCAAACAATTCAACATCCAACGTCCCAATATCTGTTGTTTATAATCCCTCTTTAACTTCAGGTTGCACAATCAGAAACTAGCCCTATAACCTGTAGTACTTCTGCTGTTAGAACCACATTCAAATTTGGATATCACATGTTCGGACAACAAGAGGCCATTTTCGAACGCATCGATGTGAAATCCCCAATTATACTCATCGCACGATTTTATTTACGACGTCAAATGAAAGTCAATAATAACCAAGACACTTTAGAACAACCAGAGATTCGTCTAGAGGAAGAGGAGACCATGGTTGCCTGGGGAGCAATTCCGATTATGCTCCCGAAACCAAATGGTAAGATGGACTCGGTGTCTTTTTCCTCCTGTTCTTCGAATTTCACATGTTATTACCTTTCTTGTACAGCTCTTTCACCACCATGACCCCTGGTTTTCCCACGAGTTGCTCAATACATTTATGCTCTTCTTCTTAATTGTGGTATGTGAAAACCCAATACAGCCACAGGGGTTGGACTATTTATATGGATTTCTCAGCGACCGTTGACCTCAGTTGTGCCTTTGCAAGGCCAAGTAAAAGACCCCATCCAAGTGAGGAACATGAGTAGCTTGAGATGGCCTCCTCCGTACCAGGACCAATAATGCTATGGCTTCGGCCCTGACGGAAAATCTAATACAAAAACAAATACTAGCCACAGTGCCCTACACACCAAGTCGAGGTTGAGTTCTTACTTCGTACGCAAGTACGGGCAGAACGTTTCAGTAGGAGTGCATTCGGAGTCCAGTCCCCTACCGGTACTTGGCATTGGTAAAAGATCAAAATGTGGACACATCAATTTGAGCCAACTCACGGTAATGACATGGCTCTAGGCATCATGTATTGATGTCTTTCATTAATTTCTTCCAACGTTTTATTTTCAGTGAAACCAATGAAGCGAAGGAAGGATGCTGTTGTTGGAAATTTCCGCGCTCCGGTCGGTTCCCACATCATCCAACTCTACCTTCCACCGGTTCCCGACGTTGATCGCATTCCGATTGAGGAGCACTGGGTGCCAAAGGAATGGGTCCGCTACAGCAAAGCCACGCTCCGACTCAACTTCTTTTTGGATCATCCACGTCCAGGATCCCTGACGCCCAGTGAAGCTTCTGACGATGACGATGATGTTGGAATACCACAGGTAAATATTAATTTTGGTGTGAAAGTTGGGAAAAATGGCTCCATGGACGAGGCAAGGTCTGTATCGCAAAAAGGTTGAGGAACGTTTGAAAAATTATCTTCACATGGCTGAGATTCAGAACCATTATCCAAAACATCTGGGATAGCACAGGGATGCAAGTCTTACTGAGCTGTGATCTGAGCCAAGTGTAGACGGCGGCATCTATGGTAACTTCAAAGCCAGAATTGAGAGACATAATTCTGCCTCCCACTGTTATACCCCTTGTAATCGCATATTCTTTCATTCCACCCAATATCTTATCATGTGTGGTTATCTTGGCAGCTGATGGAATCTATCAAAACCATTTATTCTTGTAGAATGCATGGATACCACACCAAAGAAGACGTCCACCAACTGAGAATTTCAGGCCCACCGACGGTTTTGACCTGTACATAGACGCATGTAGATTCATGCCGGACAGTACCACCATTACTCGCGTGAGTAGGCTACCCATCAGATTTCAGTACACAAATCCAACAGCCCTGGCTTGGTTTTGAAACTCGAAGTGTATGGGCACTTGCAATTCTATGGCTGTCGTCTCTTCGAGTTTGAACTGTTCAGTTAATGATGTCTCAGCTGAGGTTACAAGCACCTGTCATTTATGGTTTGGGAAGGCAAGCAAAATCTGGAGGCCTCTTATGAAATACCTTACCATATTCTCTTACAGGTTGCTGGACGAGTCTTGAGTCGAACTTTCGACATGATAGGCCAGGACATATCTGCATGTGTTTTAGCCGATTCCACCATTTTCAACCCGAAGTTTGAATTCAGGCAAGAGTTCCGCCAACCCAACATTCCAGCGACTGCCACACTGTTACTAAAGGTGAGTGGAAAACATAACTTCAAAATGTGGCAAAGAGGATGGAATAAGGGTTGTTACTTTTCTGTAGAGCCTGCTGATTCTCATGCCCCGCTTCTGTCGGTTTGTGTCATTCGCATAACTAACGAGTATGGCAATGAGTCTGAACACCAGGGAGAACACCAGGGTATTCCCTGGATGGCTGATTCCGTATGAACTGAACTGATGATGCAAGCCATTTTGTTTCTTTAGGTGTACACCATCGACCGATTCACCAAAAAGTTGACGATCACTGGCTATGCTACCTTGAATATATTCGTGGACACGGGGACGGAGCGCCAGCCTCAAGTTGACGAAGGCGGACAGCAGGTAATATATCTTGTCATGAGAGTGAGATCGCCATTGCCGATGCTGATATTGAGGGTGAAGAAAATTCCAAGTTCTTACTGTATTCTACTGCTGACAATAACAACTGTTTCCTTTTCCAGATCTCCCTCAATGAAGGTGCTCATCAGTTGCGATTGTATCACTACGGTCCGACGGGTACCGAACCCCTGAGTGAAGCAAGCTTGCGAAATTCTGCCATCCGTACCATTCCATGCGCTTCCATCTTGGTCCGATTGGTCAAAGCTCCAGTGGGGGCGGATGGGAAAGCTTTGCTGGTAAGTTTGTAGTGGAGGTATTGATATAAGACAAATCTTTGGCTCACCTGGCCTTCTTCTTGTCAAACAGTGCAGGGTTCTGCCACCGCTGGTCGGCGCCAGACGGCCCCGTCCAGGATGCAGAAATGCCGACCGGCATTTGGCCTAAAGAGAGTATTTTCCGACCATCAGAACTAACAAAGTGTGCCACGAGAGATACCCGCCACGCACACTTCCGAATTTCCTTTTTGTTAGCTCACCTCTGTGAGGTGAGCTTCTCTCATAGTGTGTCGTCCGTCGTCCGTCGTCGTCGTCGTCGTCGTTAACAGGGGTGGCACGTTTCTAAACCGCTTGGGTTACAAACTTGAAATTTGGTGTACAGGTACCCTATGGTAAAAACTATCTCTGGACCGAAACTTAGCGCCACTGCTTGTACACTCTGGCCTGTAGGTGGCGCTTTGTGAAAACCTTCTTTTGGCCGTATCTCCTGAACGCTGTTAGCTAGAACCACGAAACTTTTATGGTGGGTTCCTCTGATGAGACTACATCACATAAATCCCGNAACGGCTGGCTGCCTGAGTTGCAATAGAGTGGATCGGGGTCAATTTCAATGCCAAATGAGCTCATTATATCGACTCTCAGGTGCCAGGAAATCGCATTTCAGCAAGTCTAGATTCTGACCGGCACTTGTTCAGTCCTGGGCAGAAACCTGACAGTGACTTTTGACTCTTGACTCTTGATTTCTCCTTCAAGTCATGAAATGTTTTTCCACTTGTGACTTTCTTGACCTGATTTTCCAGGCCAATAAAGTTCCAGAGCGTGACTTGGTCCAACTGGGTCTGCTTCAGCCGATGCCAAGATATCAAGACCGAGTCTACTATTCCATGAAGTGTCAGCCAACGCCTGGCGAGGTCAAGATTTTCCACTCTCAGTTAAAACGACCGCAGATCAAGGTGCAGGCTGAAGCAGAGGAACAGGCTGGCAGAACTTTCAATACGAGCAAAAAAGTTGAAGAGTTTGTCAGGGTAGGTGATTTCATGTTCATTTTCCATCAGTATAAGATCGTGCTTTCGTGCAGTTCAAAGCATTTGATTGCCTTGTTCCATATTTGTGACCCTCCACCGCAAAACCAGTCAGTAGTCGCACGGAAAATGAGCCTAAATGTACTGAGATGACACCAGGAGATAAAGAAAGAAATAGAATCACTCAGACTTCACAATAGACAGACAATACTGAAATTGACAGATAATTCATTCCCAACCTGCCAACCTCAGAGTGACTTCTGACTGGTTTTGTGGTGGAGGGTCACATTTTATGATTATCTTCTTGAATATTTCAGAATCAACTGATGAGATTGATGGATGGAAAGCCGCAAGAGTTGGACATGACATTTGTGACCAAGTATGTTCCCAAGCATGGCATCAAGGTATGGAATGTACTTAGCCTGGGCTTGTGCTGTTGTGGTCCTGTACTTGCAGGGTGTCATCACTCCATCCAATGGTCATTTTCAATATCTGTATGTCTATCACCATGTTAAACTACAGTCAATGTCTTTCTTCATGTATCTGACCAATCTCGTACCCAGAGTTCAACATTGCCACATTAAACTCTGGAAATGCCTAGACCGGTACTACTTTTGCACAGTGCAAATGCATTGTTCAAGGCGGATGAATTTCTGACCGTTGCACAAGCAATTTGTATTTTGTTCCTTTGTAAAAGCGATGAGCACAAGAATCTTGTGCTGGGTTTAGCCGTTTTTAGAGGTCTTAGCCGAGGAACGATGGTGGTGACCTCTTCAGTTTGGTGTTCAACTAGAACTTTACATTTGTGACTCAAAATTATTTACCAATTGAAAGTGAGTTGGCACTTGGATTTCTTTGGGATTTGAACCAGAAGCCAGTTTGCCACATATTAACATAGCCATTATCCTCTTGCAGATATCCTTGGACAGTGCGCTTAACTTACCCTGGAGTAACTTCACCCACGGCCACATCTGTTTAAATCCTCCTGGTGCTTTCTACATGGGACGAACAAATGCTTCTTTTGACAAGCTAGAGTTTACAGATAAACTTGACCTGTACAGTACAAACAAGTCACCAGCATGGAAAGATGGATTCAGGGTAAGGGCAACAAATTACCATCACTGTAATGTCATTTTCACCGATTCCACATGTCATCCTTTCTTAAAGTGGCCTCTGCCCTTCATTTGGCTCCTTCAGTTCTCGTCAGTGGGAGACTTTACTGCTGCCGTTAGAGGCCACCAGCAATTAGCAGTCCTAGGACGTCATGAAATTTGACGTCACAGAGAAGAAATGCACGCCACGGCTTACTTACGTCTGTGATCTTCTGGGACCTCTAATGGGTGGCCTCTAACGGCGGGAAAGTTTCCCATTTCATGAAACTTCTTCCAAAGATGAGTTGATAGAGGATTTCAGCTTGCCACTCTGAATCCTTCAGGAATATGAATTTTGAAGAAAATTCCTTGCCTTAACGTCCGTTCTGCTATTGTCAGCTTCTGTATGATTCCCTGACAACTAATTCTGTTAAATGTCATTTACTTCTGCAATACATGTATGCGTGACGGTCTATGAAAACCTGTCGGATGTCGCGTTTGAGTAAAGTGTTAATGGCCTTGGTGAACCCGCACATTTCAACAGGTGAACGCAACAGGTAAACAGTAGCAGATCAATGCACAGGCAATCTGACAGCCCTTGTTGATAACTCAGCGACATCCGACGGGTTTTCCTAGACCGCCACACATCCACTGATGCACGATCCATGTTTATGTGCATCTATTGTCACACCTTCTTCATTACAGCATTACGTTAATCGGATGTATCATCGTTACATGACCTTCATTATTCACCTTCAAGAGGTTGTCATCAATGTGACCAGGGACAACTACAAATATGGCTTGATGGAACAGGTAAGGGTAGTTTTTTTGGGCAAGAACATTTTTGCCAAGCAGTACTGATTAGTGATACATGTACTGAGGTGCAGGAAATAGTTTGAACGTCGAATAGTTAATTTACTTCAGTCCAGGATATATGACCATTGACAAGTTCATTACATGTGCACATATCTGTGACCCTCCGGTACAAAACCAGTGTAAAGTCGTGCGGAAAATGGGCCTAAACGCACCGACATGACACCAGGAGATAAAGACAGAAAAAGAATTGCTCAGACTTCACAACACTACAGACAGGCAGACAATACTGAAACGGACAAATGCATTGGTCCCAACTTGCCAACCTCAGAGAAACTGATGATTGGTTTTGTGGTGGATTGTCAGTTTCGGTGTTGTCTATCTATTGTGAGGTCTGAATGATTCTGTCTCTATCTTTATCTCCTGGTGTCATGCCAGTATGTTTAGGATCATGTTCTGTGCGACTTTACACTGGTTTTGTGGCGGAGGGTCACATCTGATCCGTCACCACAAAACGAGAACTAAGACACTCTGAAGTTGGCAGGTTGAGACCAACGTTTGTCAATTTCAGTCGGCCTAGGTATATTGTCTGTCTTTTGTAAAATCTGACTGATTTCATTTCTTCCTTTATCTCCTGGAGTTATTTTGGTTCATCCTGGTTCCCTTTTTCCACAGGCATGGACAGCAGTGCAGGTTTTCAGTGATATCTACTGTAATACACACGTCTACCAGCTGCCGTTGTACCAAGGGGCACCGTCTTCTTCCATGTTGAAAGAATTGACAAAGGAGCCATGTTTGGATTGGATAGAGAAGAATGCCAAGACTGGAAGGGTAGGCCTATAAAGTGTCGATCACTGGCACAGGGATCAAGTCCGATTGTGGTCCATGAAAAATCAGTCAAATGGACTTATGCAGTATTGTATCTGGAAAAATTGGGGCAATTGGACCGGAATTGCACCGAATCTGTCTAGCAGTGGTCAACACTTTACCATGTTCAGGTTGAATGTAGGATTTTTGTGATTTCTTGAGGTTTGATTGTGCCCCTTAACAAAATGTTTCAATTGCTCTATTGGTGTTTTTATGACATGGAAATGATTTCAAATCTGAGACAACAGCTGAATCACTCTATGTGACCTTGTTTTCCTTCCAGATCAAGCCGATCGTTGGCGCCTGCGTGTTTATCCGACTTTGCGATGGTCGTAGAGATGAAGAACTAACTGCCATGAAGGAGGATGATATTGTAAGTTATCTCCTTTTTATCCAACATTGATTCTGCTCTAAATCATTGTGGAAGATGGCTGCTCCTGAGGGGTTTTCCTCATGATACATCACTGGGGTTCCCCCACGACCTCTGTTCATCAAGGTACCTTGGATCTTCTGACACTTGTACATCCAAGTCACAGGCCTACTACTCCATCTCCTGTTTATTCTTCCAATATCTTCTTCAGCTTGAACTGAACACTGAGTACATTCCTGTCTCACTCTTCCCAAGATATAGTGAGGAGATCCAAGGCATTGAGCTCAACACCATGGTGCCTGAGGGCAAGACGCCAAATGAATTTGTCACGACTTTGTCGGACAAGTTCAGAAATGTAAGTTGAGCATGACTTCTTTATGAAATTTATACATGTACCTGTTGAAAATACTGAATCCCTTCACTAGACAGAAAAGCCTGTTTTTATTTGTGAAGCTGTTCCTGGGGTTATCTATCATCACTTTAGTAGAGTTGGGAGTCAGAACTAAAGAAACAACTCACAACAAACAAAGAGTTCAGAAAATATGTCATCTGGAAAGGTAAAGTCGTCTCCGAATTTCGCATTTTCGACCCCAACGGGGGTTTTCCTCAGGCACTTTCTAGTACAGATCCCAGAAGTGAATGAGCTCTGGATATTTGGAAAGTTCACTTGCTGAATGTTAGTTTGTCAGTCATCATTTAAACTTTATTTGATTGATTTCAGCTCGTGTTCAAGCTGTATGACGAGGCAAAAATATGAAGCTGAGCACACCGACCAACTTGATGTNCAGACATCTGCGTCTTTTAGTCTTTAGGAGGGGGGTAGGGGGTCCACAGAGAGACGAAATACTTTCGTCTTTTGGGGCATCAATGAATTTTGAGATGATCCCTAAAGTCGTCTCCGAATTTCGCATTTTCGACCCCAACGGGGGTTTTCCTCAGGCACTTTCTAGTAGAGATCCCAGAAGTGAATGAGCTCTGGATATTTGGAAAGTTCACTTGCTGAATGTTAGTTTGTCTGTCGTCATTTAAATTTTATTTGGTTGATTTCAGCTCGTGTTCAAGCTGTATGACGAGGAAAAAATATGAAGCTGAGCACACCGACCAACTTGATGTGCAGTACATGTACATGTACACTGTTGGACGTATTACATGTAGCTGTGTTTCATTGTTCTCTCTTCTTTGCCAATCGTGCCATGATGATATAGAGGCTTTTCAAATGACGTCACAAGCCGCCATGCTGGAGGGCACATGCTGCAGAGGTGCAGCGATTGAGACGTGCATGTCCCAATGACCCAAAGAGATGAAAAGCACAAAAATTGACACACAATATATGATAACTAAAAAGGCAATTTCCAGAGTGTTTGCGAATTTTCGACCCCAACCGGGGTCTTCCTCAGGCTGGAAAGGCTGGAACCATCAGACAAGGCTGGAACTTTACAAAGGCTGGAACTTTACAATCCGAAACTCTAGAACAGACCTACTTCTCTGTTCTAGAGTTTCGGATTGTAAAGTTCCAGCCTGAGGAAGACCCCGGTTGGGGTCGAAAATTCGCAAACACTCTGGAAATTGCCTTTTTAGTTATCATGTCCCAATGACGTTACATCAAAGAATGGTGTGGTGCACTTCACCCAAGTCACATCACGGTCGGCTTGCACCTCTGCACCTTCCAGCATGGCCGCCAGGATGACGTAATTGCAAGGCCTCTATTGGGGATGTCTCTTCGGAATGCATGCAATCGGTTCCACACAGAGTGTGGACCAACAACCTGATAATCTTAAGACGTATTCCATTGTCGATCTCTGTATTTTTAATAAGTAAAGGAGTACCGGTATTCCAATCTCCAGTCTTGCCTCTGTTCAGTTGTGCAATGTTTTGGTGTCAGCCAATTCTTGTCATTGATGAATTATCCTGTTTTGATTTTTTCCTAGTTTGGAAACAAAACATACATTATATGACTGGGCATCAAGATTTTCTTTGGATGGGTATCCATGTGAGAGTTTAGAGATGCCTACTACTTGGTAATAATTAATGACTAGGTACCGGGAGGCCTACATGGGACATTCTGTTGTAGTTGTTTACACAATGTAGCTTCGTTTTACTGCGTCCTGAGTACCCAACTTCTATCTTAAGAAAGGGACTGTTCATTTTCGTCAATTCAAGGCTTGCGTCAATTGAGGAATCTCAGTTGTGATCCTTGAGAAAATGGCAAAGCTGTGAAGCTGCAAATTGCAGCGATTATTCTCTACAGCACAACAAATAATCCCTGCAATTTGCAAGTGCATAACTTTCTCTGTTTTCCCAAGGATCACAACTCAGATTCCTCAAGTGACGAAAATGAACAGCACCTTTCTGATAAGTCTTCTGTGAGTTCTCATATGGTCTTAAGTATTGTGCTCATACACAACAATAGTGCAGTAGTAAATTATTTCATGATGTAATGATCTCTTATACTGTAAATAAAAGTCATTATACGGTAATATTAGTAGATGACACATATAATATCTGACTGTGCAACCTTTCTTCAATACACTGTACATAGAGAAATTTATTAGTAATTTGTAATGATATTTTTGCATAAAGTGGACATTCATAGTTGTTCATTTTGTCATGCCCCTCCAAATTTTAATTGTACTGTATATTTTCTGATCCATGACATTCGATTATGATTCATAAACTACAACTATACCTCAAGGATGAATGGTATTGGACACATGTAAGTACATAATTGGTAATATTAATGTATTGTGAATGATACATATTACTTAATCGGGCATAATTTGGGAAAAGTTAGATAAAATTCCCCCTATATCTGGGTGTGGTTGTAAAACAGAGTCCTTGGGCCATATTTACGAAGCCTTCCCAACTTTGCGTGCACGCAAATCTATTGTAAGGCAGTCAGTGAACAATTCATCGTATCCATGACGTAACTCCGACAGTGTCCGCCATTGCTGACGTCGCAAGGGTGGTGGGCAAATGACGCAAGGGTGGTGGGCAAAATTCATTGCTTTGCTGAAGAAGCTGGTGGGCAAAACGCGCAACGTCACAACGTCATGTAGGCCTGGATACGACGTCATGGATACGATGAATAGGGCATGTGTAGCCAAACAATCGACTTGCGTGCACGCAAAGTTGCGAAGGCTTCTTAAATATGGCCCCTTGGGATCTCAATGTACCTGTATGTACATTGGATTGTTATTGTACATGTAAAGAAAAGTTGACACACTTACATGTATGGGTTTGAATGGGCAGAAGTGCTTTTGTCGATTTATTGGTGCCAGTACCGTTTGATACTATTTAGATTTATGTAATGGTACTTCGATAATTGTTGCTGTAGAAATGTCTCTTAATTATTTATTTTTGATAGCAATTTTGTGAATCTAAATGCATGATCTATATCCGTCCTTCCATAGCAATTGTTTGTTTTCCCTATTTATTGATCTCAATCCGTCCAATTCAACTTTCTATGGCAGAGGCCATGTCTGCCTCTCCTGATGTAGTAGGCCTACTTGTGTTGAGAGGAAACAGTGAAGTTCTCAGATCTTCAATTCTGTAGATACGTGTACTGGTACATTATTTTCCAATGCTTTTGATATCAGACATGGTAAACCTATGATAGATTAGATATCACCTATCGCAGAAAAGGAACTAGATGTTTTGAGTGCGCTCTATGTATATCAGTCGCTTAGATCTCACATGAAGTGACAAATATAAAATAAGATACAAGATCTTTTGAAGCCTTTGTTTTTTTATACGAGAAATTTGTCATGCAGTTGCTCTCCCCAACTATTATGCACCTGGACACCTCGCTACGGGGAGAAATTGTGCATGTCGACTCAGCTCACCACCTGCCAAGGGAGCATATGCACTGAGGGGGAGGGGGTCTATGAAAAAGCGTACATTATGCGTACGGGGGGAGGGGGTCTAAAAATTGGCGTTTTCTGTACATACTTAATGGACGCACCCCAACCCTAAATTTTGCCACAGGTTCAAAAATTTCAATCAATAGACCCCTTGCATTTTCCTCCTCTGCAGACTTTCGCATGTGCATGCAGGGCCGGATCCAGGGGGATGCCCCCCCCCCCTATTTTTGGCAGAGCAGTGATTTTTTTAGCAAGAAAAATTGAATCACATAAAAATTTGAGTATTTTTCTCTCAGATGCCAGGAAAATGCATCTAAAAGCACTTAAATTGTCCTTCGAGCTTCGTGCTTTCAGTGCTCACCATCTCTGTCAATCTACGTCCCCCCTTTTCTGTGAACCCTGAATTCGGACCTGGCATGCACTGTACACAGAAACATGTATATTATACACACCTTATCGTTCTTTCTATGATACTTTATTACAAAAAATGAACAGGCATACATGTACATTGACATGAGTGCATACAATCACCGTAAAAATTCCATCATCTTGGAAAAAATTTACATGTAAACCAACGGTTCCCTTATTCCCAATGGCAGCAGTCCAAAATCTTTTGAATGCAGTTGACCCCTGGTGTACTCCTACCAGCAATGTAACGAAGACTGCCCTTTCATGGGCAAGAGTGTCAGTACACACTTGTACGTCAAGATGGTAGTACAGTTCAAGCTCCGCCACTCCCTACGGCCTTATGTTCATTGTCATGACACACTCAGTACAACATGTAGATACGTCAACGCTTGGTGCCTTGTTTTCGTTCTGCTAGGTGCCAGGCACACCCTGTAGACGGGGAGGGTTCCATAATTGTCTCTTGCCATCTACGGCACACTCTGTGGATGATTCAACACCATTAGTTCATTCTTTCTTTAAATTCATTCTGCTTGACGTCTGAAATGGAACAAAGTGTTTGTTTCATCTGTAACATTATCAATTCCTCCAATACCTACCAGAATCTGTTGTCTGTCAGAAGCCCGTGAGGAGTATAGCGGAATGTTCAGATCGGTGTATGTGTGTGCTGTTCATGACCTCAAATGGATGTACCGGTACATAGTACACAAAAGTGACCTGATATCTAATGTATGACTTACTTTAGTAAATTGGTATTACAACTGAAATAAAAGAAAACAAATTTTGATACTTGACCAGATCATAACTGAAAATTGATTCCATAATTGATATTTTGACTAAAATCATGGAAAACGAATTACACAAAATGGAATGATGACCAATATAAATGAAATCAACCAAAAAAGGTAAGTATAAAACAATTTTTTTAATAATAATGCACTGCACATTGAAAATTGACTTGTCAAGGGCAGTTTACTACTGACAATCCCAACCTACACTAGGTTAGAATTAGTCCTAGTGAATGTTGATCTCAACTTCAAATCGGTACTCACAGATGGGGTTCCAGGTATCCCAACCACGTCAATGGTTTCAGAGATCTTTTTCTCTCCTTTAGAGGGTGAAGACTCGGGCTCAACTTTTGTTGCAGATGGAATCAATGGCCCGACATCTATCAACTGAAAAAGAAATTGGACACTATCGCTATTCTTGAGAAGTTGTAAATGGCAGCTGGCATACCAACAACGGGTGTCGAGCTAGAGAAGATGCCAATGACACTCCTGCTGAGTGCAGGACACATCATGCTGTATGTATTCCACTGTGAAATCATACAATGTTGAAATAGACAGACGTTCTACTAACCTTTCCAGGCGCCATCGTCTCGTACCTGTGCCGTAACGTCTGCAGTTCATATTCACAGTTTGCGAGAGCTAATTTGAGTTCATAGAGAAGAACAATATCCTGGCGAAGTTCGTTGAAATTCTGGACTATGTCGTCTGTGGGTATTGGGTTAAATTCTGCAACAAGATTCGGTACGTTGGTTTAAGTACTTGTACATGTGCATGAAAACTGTCAACACTGCTAACAGCCAACTGTGGTGTGTCTTAGCATGAAGTCGTGTAGGCCTAGCACATCAAACACCATTCAATGGTTGGATGTAAAACTCACCTATTCCCAACTCTTCTAAGACTTGTTCCAAAGCTTTTGTTTTCTTCTGACCTATTGTGCTTGGCAATTTCATCTGAAGTCAATGGAATCAAGTTAATGAATGAGAAAACAAGATTGAGTACCGGTAATATGTGAAATGGGGGAGACTTTACGGAAGACATGAAGACAGCAAATCAACTTACCCTCTGACTTCGTAACGTAACACCAGATTGTTTTATTTCCATGAATTTTATACCAGTTGTTTCTGGGGCAACCTAAAAAGGAACAACAAATCATAAGGGGTGAAATAGAGCAGCCAGCCGTGCTTATCGTCGTAAAAAGACAGTTAGTAAAGTTGTAGCAGACCAGACCCTCAGTGACATCTAGCGGAGCGCCATGAGATCGTGGTCATTCTTCAGCCAGCTTTCGGACGTGCTGGTTCGTCTTCTGTAGTTGTCAAGGCTGGCGTCCCTTTTCGCTTACTGGTTGTTCGTATTCATGTCTGGTGGGGATAAGGACTATGGCAGGTTTATTAGGCTTGGCTTGCATGTTTTAGACGGCATTTATAAGGCATATTGGCATATTTGGCTTTGGCTATTGTGGCGAGGAGTTTAAGGCGAGGCATATTTGGCATATTGGCATATGGCATATTTGGCATTGGCAATTGAGGCGAGGAGTTTAAGGCGAGGCATTTTTGGCATATTGGCATAAGGCATATTTGGCATTGGCAATTGAGGCGAGCCATATTGGCATATTGG
>NMRB01000540.1:189802-202484 GCA_002633025.1 Notospermus geniculatus
CCCGGAGTTCAGCAAGTGATCGTTGAGTAGGTCATGGGTGTGTTGGGATTGGGGATTGTTTTGGGGAGTATTGGGGGTAGGAGAGAAGATGGTGGAGGGTGCAATGGTGCCCAAGGTTAATCGGCGCTGCCTTGGTTAGGCGCGCCGCCAGTCCCATGGAATAATGTTCGATCTCTCCCAATACTCCTCATGCGGGACGATAGATGTCACTGAGGATCTCCTTAGACCCTCAGTGACATCTAGCGGAGCGCCATGAGATCGTGGTCATTCTTCAGCCAGCTTTCGATGACGTGTCGGGTTGTCGGATGTGGTTGCAATCGGCGTCTGAGGCAATGTGGTCCGCCCTCCGCCCCGCCTGGTGGAGTCGGCCAAGTTTTCCCCACCCACCCTCCCGGCAGGGGAGATCCTTGGTTGCGTCTGTCGTCCAGTTCCTCATGGAATAATGTTCGATCTCTCCCAATACTCCTCATGCGGGACGATAGATGTCACTGAGGATCTCCTTAATACAATATATTCTCTTGATTGGTGCTCCATCAACCATGAATGGGTCCACTCGGCATTGAATCTGAACATACTGAACGTCCTGAAGTATCCTCAATAGTAATGAAATTACTGGTACATAGAATGAAGGCAAGTTTCAAAAGCTGATTGTAGTTTGATGCTTTAGAAGATGATGCCAATCGCATTAATTAACATTCGTTAAGACTTACACTGACAGTATCCCGTGCCTTTGTTTGCATTGGAATTTTTTTCTTGGTGCTCTTTCTTTCTGCTCGTCTGTTTTCCATATTACTATCAGCAGCCGTGATAAGCTTCTGTAGATCTTGAGTTTTCTTCTCTCGTTCCTTTTTCCGTTGTTCGATCTTTTTGAGTTCAGAATTTAGATACTCTTCTTCTTCAAGCTGAAATAAAAATTGGCTTGCCTAGTTCATTCTCCCTAGACCAACGTCCTGCGATGTGCAACTGTGGCATGACAGATTATCTGCATCTTCACATATTAACTCATCTGCTCCCAGCTTTGAGCAGACGGTATCTTCTGCTGAAGTTTTATAAAAGCCTCAGAAATAAATTGGGAAAAATTTGAAGAAACATTCTTCAGATGGTTGATAGAAACAACATTTCTTCAAACAGTTTTCAATCAATGCTATAGGATATGAGAAAAATTTGACAGAAGATGCCGTCTGCTGGACTCTGGTCACTTCTCCCCCTGTGAGCAAGATTAGGATGATTTTTCAGGGCAAGATGGAGTATCTGAAGCTGAAGATTTACTCCTGTCGTAAAATAGCTCGGTTAGCTTACATCCTCTGTAGTCCTATTGAAGAGTTTTATGAGTTGTTCCTTCCGTCTTCGCTCATGGTCGGCATCAAACACTTTGACTTTGGGTTCATGGCCTTGTGCAGCACGAGTCTGGAAAAAATCAATCAATACATGATGCATTAAGCATAGTTTACATCACACTTGCGACTGGAGACAACTAGTCGCCACTGAGCTACTGGTGACTGGGAGGATCTAGCTGGAACTGGAGGTGACTATTCAGTCACCAGAAACGGTCGATGTACGCACCCTTGCGACTCGCTGGAACTGAGATTTTGCCAGTCCCTGCGAGTTGCACATGTTCAACTTTCTAGTGACTAGTTGTACCCTGTTTCATTCAGTTGCTGTGATGTTCGCGCGCTTGCGACTGATCAGTGCCAGTTTTCTGAACGAAACCTAGCCTCGTCGAGTCTCAATGCCCCAGATGTTACCTGAGTTGCTGCCAGTCACAAGTGCGATGTATGCATTCAGGACATGACGACTGATTGGATCAGGCCTTTATATTCCCCCAAATTAACGATGTTTAACGTCGGAGCCCAAATTAAGGGCACCCAAATTTGAGTCTTGTTTTACATTTAAATGGGAATCTTAGATGCCTGGAAATGGCGTCTTTTATCCTCGATTTTCAAAAAATTTTCTAACAAGGGGTGTACACCCTCTCGCGATTCCCCCGATCACGCCTTCGGCGCTCTGATGGGTCCCAATACCACCGTAAACAGAAATAGCCCAAATTAGGGAATATAAAGGCCTGTGGATCCTCCTAAATTTGCTGAGTTGCTGAATTTGCAATGTGCGTGCAGCAAGTACATCACTAGCGACAGATCAGATCAGTTGCTTCCAGTCACAAGTGCGATGTACGCCTGGCTTTATAGTATACACTGCGTTTGTAACAAGGATAGATACTATGAATGTTGAGGTGAGAGTTGCCCCCAATATACAGTCCTGCAACTTTACCTTTGCCAATATATTACAGATATTATAGTATCTTTCCTTAAAATCTTCAATGGTACGAATGGGGTAGCGATCTCGGTCCCATCGATCATGCATCACGACAAACCGCAAGTCAAATCTCCGTGCAAGGTCGAAGAGATGGTCAGTCTCTGCCCTGGTCCAGTTCTCATCATGGAGATGTTGAGTGTACTCTACATCTGTGTACACTGGCATGTCCACTGTCTTGTTGAATCGTGCGAACGGATAATCTTTGCCCTCTTCTGCGACCCGTCGCCAGTGATAGAAAGTAGCACCATCCTGCAAATATCAAGATCCTGATTAAAATTCTCCATTCTTTGCAGAGGGACAGCAGAAGCCTTCACCATGTTCATAGAAATCGATAATTTGCATGGCTGATCTGAATCAACCTGAATTTTCATATTTCTGAATCCACCCCTGGATCGACCGCTGATAAATCAAACCATGCGCTCTACCTTTCTCGCTGGGTTTGTGAATGGCATCCATTTCCATGGCCGCACACGACTCCGACCGATCTTGGCCTTCATTTGCTTGTAACCTTGATTGGTATCTGTGGGCATAATAGGTGGAGCATCCCTAAAAATCAATAATGAAAATACCGTTTAGTCCATTAATTTTGACATGATCGGGATTTGGCCTAGTGGTTAAGGTGTGCTGCCCCTTAGTGCTGGCGATTGATGCCTTATGCGAGGGTCCGTGGGTTCGAATCTGGTAGAAGGACGTGATGACTTTCACCTTGGAAACCCGTTTCTATTTCATATTCATTAATTTCAACATGTGAAAATGCACTAAGGTGCTTTGATTTGATTTCTACTGCACATCAATAGAACTCTTCATTTCTTCTAGAGTTGGGCCTGTTCAATAGGGAGTGAAGTGTCATGGATACTGGTAACTTGTTGATTTCAATATGGCTTACTTGTTGTCTGTCCATAGCAGTCCCCACAGTTCTCTATGCATTCCCTCAGGACGTTTGATGTTCAGGTCTGGCTTCTTTGATTTTTTCTGAAAGAAGAATGATAAAACTCAAGATGTCAATCTTCAAGAAACTCCTGAGCGAGTTGTAATGAGGAGCTACACACACTTATGAAATAGCTACCATATGAGATCTGATATCATCAATTTTTTATTCAAACTTCAGAAATCAGATACCAGAACTAGACTTGTGAAATTTGCTTTCAGCAAATTTGAGTCCAGCACCAATGTTTAGAGACAGTAAAAAAGTTTGAAGATGTTGGGGTCAGATACTGAGAGGAAAGGGGTAGGCCTAGGGCAGTAAGAACACCTGATGGTTTCAATAGGACCAGCCGCGCTGCCGTTTACGAACATAGATTGGGTTTGAGGTAGGCCTAGGCCGCTGAAATGCCACGGCATGTTTCGCGAATTTCGGACTTCCGGTCGGCGAAGTCGGAAAATGACGATAACTTGGTAAATGAAATGGTCCATGGACCATGTGCTCACCGGGTTGGACATAACAGTCTAATGAAAGAGTGATGAGCAATCTGGGTAAAGTCATTCCCGAGTAGGTGCACTTTGGGTCACGTCGTTCCTGAGTTACAGCACTTTGACGATTTTCGGTTTACGCCACCTGGCGGCCATATTGGATGTCCGATTGGGCCAGAACTTCACATGCACATAAAGGTCATCTGCAGAGGGCCACATAGCAAATTGGAGCGCTTTGGGTCAAGTCGTCCCTGAGTTACAGCACTTTGATGATTTTCGGGTTACGCCACCTGGCGGCCATATTGGATGTCCGATCAGGCCAAAACTTCACATGCACATAAAGGTCATCTGCAGGGGGCCACATAGCAAATTGGAGCACTTTGGGTTAAGTCGTTCCTGAGTTACAGCACTTTGATGATTTTTGGGTTACGCCACCTGGTGGCCATCTTGGAAGTCAAATCAGTCCGAAATTCNTATAATCTGCAACAAAATGTAACTTTCATAGTTTCAATTTGATAATCCATAGACTTCCACTTTCTTGTACAGTTGGCCTGCCCTTGGAGGAACTTATTTTGACAAGTAATCCTGTACGACCTGCCCTACATGTAGCCCAGTGTAAAAAGCTGAACTCATTTACCATCATCGTTATTTGCCTATCGATGATGGGACCAAATATAAAAATACTCATGATACTGATCTGGTACTGTCACCATCAGGGATGAACCACAGGCCCCTGGGGAGCTGTCAGTGGGTTTAGAACACATATCTACATGTACCAAAAAAACGCGAGTTTGTAAAAGTTACACCCTAAGTTCATGAAGTCAGCGTGAGCTCGGGGTGTTTTTTTACAAACTGGCGTTTTTTTTGGAGATACGTGTTCAAACTCACTGACAGCTCTCCAGGGGCCTGTGGATGAATGGTCATCATGGTCAATTTCAACATTTGGCTATAAAGCAGGCTGTCAAGTCAGTTGCCATCAATTTTTAGGAGGAATTTTAGGAACTTTTTTACTCATTTTTAGGAAATTTAGGAGTTTTTCCATCAATATTTAGGGAAATTTTTAGGAACTTTTCCTAAATTTTTTTGAAATTCTTAGGTATATAGTGGTTGATACTTCACCAATGGTTGTCAGAAGAGCATATTGGTTCACCAATGTCCATATAAGAAGTTCACATGCACCAAACACCACCAAATCAACATCCACACCACATCCACCAGGCACTAAGATGATGATGACAATGAATTCATGTCTGGAAAAAATGGGGGGGGGCACGGGCCGAGTGTCTTCCCCGGATCTGCGCCTGGGAGGGGTCAGTCATCAACAGGTTGGCAGCAGATGGTGCATGTAGACATCATGAACGACATATCGGCGTTGACCTTTGCACACGACGCCCATAGTGAAAAGAGAAAATAAGGAATTTTTAGGAAAATCGGCCAAAAATGAGACAAAATAAGGAATTTTAGGAACTCAAAAAAATAATTAGGAATTGTAGGAAAATTAGGAGCACTTGACAGCCTGTATAAAGCTTAGAATCCCCGATCGGAAGTGACGTCACTCCATATGGCACACAATGGAAATCCTATTGTACAATGCAGCTTATTCCGTCGTCAATCGACGCACTTTTTTGGGGCACTACTGATCGGGGATTCTAAACTCGTTCCCAACATTTCAATTTTCATCTCGGTACTGGCCAACACAGCAATTTCAGCATTGTAATGATGAAGATAGCGGGTCTTGGCTCCCCTTTTACATTCACTCTGCCCAACACCACTGCACGAATCTATCTACGTGATATGATGTGCATCTGCATGTGTGTAGTGCATCTGCATGTAGGCCTAGGCCTATGTACTGTGTACTCTGTACATTTATACAGAGTGGCAAAGCAGAAATTTTTAGAGGAAGAAAAGACGAAAGTATCGGTAAACACAATAGCTCATTCGTGCTGCAATGTTAGCACATGGTATCTTTATTGCAAATTAAGTACCTTTGTCACTAAATCATACAAATATGACGCTGAAAGACGGAATTAAATTGAAAAAAATTATTCCCAATTCAGAGTTTTGTGGAGGCCGCCATCTTGATGTAGGTGGCACTGCAGTCAACTTCCGGTCAGAGTTCAGTGTTGTTTTGTCAATGTTTTCTTGCAAAATTATCTATTTTTCGCAGCAAATGCGGTTTTTTTAATAAAATGCAAGTGTCAAAGTCTCAAATCTTGTTATATAGACTACGTAGATTCCAAAATCGTCGCCATCTGACGCTGTCATCAGCTGCATTCGGTCTTGACAGCAGAAGAAATCAGAAACCTGCTGAAACATTTCCACCAAACAGAAAATATTTCAAGCTCCTTGACCTACCAGTTGACACTACATCTGCTGATTTTAGAAGCAATGTAGACCATTTTAAAGCCGTCCAAGACAGATATGTGAAAACGATGAACATCCTCCGCAAAGGAGGTGATGAAAAATCGATTGAACGCCACACTGTTCGAAATAAAAAGATTTTGGTCAATGATCGGATAAAATTGTTATTTGACAATGAGAGTGAAATTCTCGAAATTGCCCCGCATGCTGGATATGCTATGCCGTACGGAAATGTTCCAAGAGCTGGTGTTCTTGCTGGTAAGTTGATGAGGCCTCCATGATGGTCTTAATTGTCAATTAAGACCATCAATTCAGGTCTTGAATTAAGTCAATTTGACTTTAATTCAAGACCTGAATTTTCCATTGGCAGAAAATCTGGCTTAATCCATTGATACATCTTAAAAGTGCAATTTGTTTTTCAGCCATTGGCAAGGTTAATGGTCGCTACTGTATCGTCCTAGCAAACGATGCCACAGTTAAAGGAGGCACTGTCTTCCCCATCACAGTAAAAAAGCAACTTCGAGGACAAGAGATTAGTGAACAGAACCGACTACCATGCATCTACTTGGTCGACAGCGGTGGTGCCTTTCTCCCTCTACAGTCTGAAATCTTTCCTGATAAGAATCAAGGCGGCAGGGTATTCTATAATGAAGCTGTTTTATCGGCAGATGGAATCCCACAGGTGAGGGCTTCTTTTTGAACTTGTGGCTTGACATTCTTCAGATTTACATGTAATTGATTTGGATACTTACACTTGCCATTGATTCATTGCCAGAGGTTCTCCAAAAGGCTGCGATTTCTCAACCTGTAAGAAATAGTTCCAATCATCTAACATTGAGTGATGTAATGTTCTTTACCATGTGCATTTCATAGCTGTACTTTGTAGGCAAGGCAATAACCTGTAGAGTTCACTGATGATAACTGTATTGACTTACCGGGTAGCTCTTTTTCATATCATCTCACCAGGTGGCGGTTGTGTGTGGTAGTTGTACTGCTGGTGCAGCATATATTCCGACCATGGCGGACGAAGCTGTGATTGTTGACAAGATAGGGACCATCTTTCTTGGGGGTCCACCCTTGGTCAAGGCAGCTACAGGCGAGATTATTACTCCAGAAGAACTTGGTGGTGGTTTATTACACTCAAGGTGAGGTCATATCTGTTCATCAGCATGTACTTTTCAGTGGCCAACGATTTAGTCTCCATACTTGCTCCAAGTTTTGTCTCATGCTTTCATCCTGAAGCAATCAGGGACCTTATTCACGAAGCTCCCGTAACTTACAGGAGTGCGCAAACTATTGTCCTTTTGCGGACAACCTATTGTTCACTATCAGCCTGACAAAGGATTTGCGTACCCTTAAAGTTACACTTACAGGAGCTTTGTGAATAAGGTCCCTGGTCTCTGAGCATTGCTCCTAAGCTCGCACAAAGACATGGGGTTGACAGTGGTAATTTTGTTCAATGCTTTTCAATTGGATTTGGAATAAAATTTGAAGCCAAGAAGCTGGAATGTTTCATTGTTTCTTCACCTGTAGTATCCAAACTGTCACTCTCCTGAGTGACAGTTCCTGAGAATGATGTTTGATTGTTGATGTATTGAAATGCATTCTTCTTCTTTTTAGTGTGAGTGGCTGCACTGATCATTTTGCATCCACAGAAGAGGAGGCCTTCACTACAACACGGGACATTATTGCGAGTTTAAATCTACCTGAGCATGAACCAAATACATCATTTGATGAACCGTTATTCAGTCCTGAAGAATTACCTGGTTTGATACCTCAGACATCTCCCCATGATATGGATATGTACAAGGTGAATATTGTCATATTTGGGAAACACATGTACATGTCTGTATGTATCAGGATCGCCTGAAAATTCACTTGCTAAAGGTAAAGAGACAAATATGTGTTATCTCTTTTCATGAACCTCCATCCAGATTTCATGTCTGTTCCAATGGGGAACTTTCCTGCCGTTAGAGGCCGCCTGTTAGCGGTCCAAGAACGTCACAAAATTCATGAAATTTGACGTCAAAATGCGTGAGCCACGGTGTCCATGTCATTATGGACGACGTTGTGGCATGCATTTCTGCCCTGTGACGTCAAAATTCATGACGTTCTTGGACCGCTAACTCGTAGTGACCTCTGACGGTAGGAAAGTTCCCCATTCTGAGTGTGGTATCCGCAGTTGTCAAATCATGGTGATGCTGGGGACAATGTCATTCTTGCAATGATCACTGTTTTATCATTTGCTGTTTGTTATTCTTTGTTGTTGTCTAATTTAATCCTATATGACTCTTGAGATTTGTGACCAGATGATTTGATGTTAAAGACAGGTTTGCTTTACTGCATGCTTCCCACTTATTTCTTCAGATTATTGCCAGACTTGTAGATGGAAGTCGATTCCACGAATTCAAGAAAAAATATGGTTCAAATTTGGTCACAGGGTTTGGTTTTATCCAGGGGTATGTTATCCAGATTTATGTTCAACTTCACATTTCTTTGTTAGTGAATAGGGCTGACTAATTTCCGCCAAGTTAATACCAAGAGAAGTAGAACTGAACTAATCCTGCTGATTGTGGGAGGAAGAAATGAGATAATCCAGACCTTGTGTTTTGAGGCGAGTGAAAAACTGCTCGCCTGAGAACAATAGAAAACTGTATTGTTCTCAGGTGAGCAGTTTTTCACTCACCTCAAAACACAAGGTCTGATAATCCAGATTCATGCATGGCTTAGATTAATGGGAATCTTGACATTGAGGCAGTGGACATTGAGCGAGGGAAATCAAAAGGGCCTTTAGGAATGGTATGGGTTACCTGGTCTCCAACTAAAAAGTGCCTGAGGAAGACCCCGGTTGGGGCCGAAAATTTGCAAGTTCTGGAAGTTGACTTTTTGATATTTATCACCTTGTGTGTCAATTTTTGTGCTTTCGTCTTTGGGTTTCTCTGCCTGGAGTAGAGAAGTTAGTTAGGATGTTGTAAATCTAGCCAGAACTTCCTTGCATTACTTTTCCAGCCACCTTGTTGGTCTGATCGGGAATAACGGTCGCCTGACTGATTCAGCTGCTGCGAAGGGTGCTCATTTTATAGGCGCCTGTTGTGAAAGAAATGTTCCTATTATCTTTCTCCAAAACACACATCCGGCTGATGCATCAAATCTAGATTTAAACCCAGGTGAGGCAGAGTCGATCCCTTTGTGATAAAAATATTCCATGCATGTAGACTCTGCTGTGTTGGTGAGAAGTTGAGCACTTTCAGTCAAAAAAAGCATTGATATTCTGAACTGTCTTAGGTTAGCAATCAGTAGTTTCACATGAGTGATTCTTATCACCCTTTCTCACGCAATACTCTGTCATCTGTCTTGAAAATTAGTTCATTGTACATGTACAACAAACAAATAACTTCTGATCTGTGTTGCTCTTCAGAAATTGGTGGCAATCACCTCAGGGATTACAGCAAAATGCTTGCAAGTGTAGCTTGCGCTAATGTACCAAAACTAACTGTGATATTAGGAGGCAGCTATGGCTCAATGAATTATCTAATGGTAAGCTGGGATGCAACACAATGCTAATACTGGTAATCAAGAAAGTAAGGAATTTGTGCCTTATTTCAGTATACACTCATAATTTTGACCCCGAAGTGGAGTTTATTGCAAATAATGATTCATTGTCCAAATTGTCTTTGGAACATGATCATAGCGAATTTTAGATGCTAATCTTTTCCCATTGATTCAAAGATGGTCGACTAGCAGTCTTCATGGCAATTCATTCTTTTTTCAGTGTGGGCGATCACAGAGTCCAAGATTCTTGTTCTCATGGCCAAATATTCAGGTGTCAATGTTGGATGTAGAGCTGATGGTGAATGTAATGTTGAAAGTAAGTGCATTGTATTCTGTTCTACCTGGTCCGCAACTAGTGTGTGGTATCTCTGCTATCTTCACTTAGCCTTATCAAGAAAATGTAGATGTATGCAATGATACCTGCCCACAACAGTCGTGGCTTAAAATTGACGACTTCGATCTGTCTCAGATATCACAAATAAGGCCAAAACGTGTCTATCCAAAAAGCAGGTGCCATGTGTTGGTCTTATTATTGCTTGGGCTGTTCAACTCAAATTGTTAACGACTAGTCTCCATTGACTTTCCAGGAAAGGTTCCCAAATGATCAGGATTCAGAAGATGCCATGAAGTACAAGACAAAACTGCAAGAGAAATTACAACAAGAAACAGATGCCTTCTTTTCCAGTTCTAGGGTATGGGATGATGGAATCATACTCCCTCAGGACACTAGAAAGGTGTGTTCAAAAACATTTCTGTGTCCCCTTCCAATGTTCATGCGTTGATTTCTCATCTGTTGCTGACAGAGCATTGTGCATGTTTTGTGACATCTGTCTAATTTACTGTTCTTTTGTTCCAGGTTCTTGGCCAGTGCCTTGATATTGTCTCATGCTACAGTCCCAAGATGTCTACGCAGTATCCAGTCCTTCGGATGTAGGAAGACACAAAAGTTTCAACAATACCTTGTGTCCACATGATATTTAACTGCTGGTGGACAAAAAGTCTGAAATTCCTGAGTGGGAACTGGGTGCCTGGAACAGTCTCCCGGAATCCGTGGTAAACTCACCGACTTAAACTTCCTTCAAGACAAACCTTGATAGGCACTGGAGGCGCGTAAACTATGGCAATCTGTTTGGAGTCTTTATAGGAACGATCAGGACAGTGACTTTATAATTGTATTATGGAGGTTTTAGATTTCAGTCAGTGAGCAAAATCAACTTTAAGTCATGGACAAGCTAAGTTAATAATGGCACCCACACGCACATAGCCTCAGTATATTGATATTCACAACCGTTAAAGATCGGCAACGGTCACACGACGGACAAATGAAGATGATGATGAGAAATGTCTTCAAATTATATGCTAAGACATGGCATCATAGGCCTAAGTTAAATCATGTAGCAAGTGTAAGCCGTCAAGCTTCGCCAGATAAAAGTGTCTGTTGCAGTCATTGCATGGTACTGTTTAATGTGAATGTGGAACTCGGCCTCAACTTCAGAGGTTGCGATCAAATACCTTGGTGCTCTTCACTGAGCTGATACCAATCTGTGACATTTCTTATTTAGTGCACAATATAGAGGTATAATGTTTTACAATCCAGTTTGTTGTCTTGATCTTTCCATTCACATTTGGTGGTTATTGAATTTCACCCGGTTGGAGGACTTGTGCTGTCTCTCACTCTGGCTTGGGGTGACAGACTGTGGCAAAGCCCACTATCTAGATCTTCCACAGCAAAATGCCTCTAATCTCAGATTGTGGCCTAGATTGGAACTGGGCTCTTTTTTGGCTCGTGCACTATATCTGAAGGGACAAAACAGATTACGACATAGCCCATCTGGATCAATTCAAAGGTCTTGTGTGGTATTTCACCCTCAGCTGTTCAATTGCACATCAGCATGATGAGAGTCCCAAACTACGTATTTTCTATCCAACATGGTCAAAAGCTGGTGACACCAGTTCAACATGGCTGTCATTTCATAGATTAAAGTAGCGATTTATTGAGCTGAGACTGAGTAATTGGCTGGTTAATTGATCTTGGGCAAACAAATTGGTAGTTCTCGATCCTTGGGCGTGGTGAGTCACTTATGAGTCATCAACCCAACTTGTCAACAACTCTCCCACTTTCCTGGGAATTATATTTTGGCTTCATCTGCTAGTGGTAGTGGGCTAACGTGTCACGTCGTGCAGAAATATCGAGGTATAATTCCACTATTACAACATCGCCCACAACACGACACGTCCGCCGAAACCACATGGCAATGTTTACAAATGGGTAATGCCATGTGCTTTTGTTATGCGCAAACAGCGTTTCATTTGGAACGCTCTGCGCATGTAAGTTTGTGATTTGCAACTGGGGCACGCAGTGGTTGTAACTTCTGATGGACAGTTTCAACCACTTTCTCCGGTCTTCCTAACCTTCAAAATGGAAATGATGGATACATAACATAAAGAGGATTATCATGATGAAGACAACATGAACTTAAAAGTGTTATCTTAATGAGTGAATTGACTCAACACGGGGCGGTATCCCGTCTGAGGAGTTGACTGACCCCTCTCGTCTGCGGGTCTGTCATGGCGTTTACACTCGCGTTTAGAATCTATTTCTCCTTACACCTTCGTGCTTTGAAACTTATCTGTGATGTACTGCAAGAATGAAGCTGCTGTTGATCCTATTCTGCTTGTGTTTAGAACTTTTACCAAGGGCTAACTCACAAGAAGGTAAGTTCCAAATTGCTACAATGTATCTGCTTATTCGTGTGTCACAGTGTAGCTACTGTAGTGCTTCTGTTCTGTACATTTTACACCCTGGGGCCTGCTGAGGCTGAAAATGCTGATGTGTAAAATAATAAAATTTGCAGCAAAAAAATCAGTTTTTTGTGTAGGTCTAATATTGATTTTATGTAGCCTGTTGACTATTGTGACTATTTACCTTTTTCTTAATTGCAGGTAAATAACGACTTCGATCATACATTGAATTATCTAAAATAAAATCTGTTCTCATTTTGTTCACAGTTCAATTAGCGACCGGGCCCCTCCCAATGTGGCATAT
>NMRB01000540.1:202808-226212 GCA_002633025.1 Notospermus geniculatus
CCCCCCCCCAGCCATAAAAGCTACATGTAGCTACGCCCCTGATTCAAGGTGAGGTGGCTAGGCTTTATCATCATTAGGGCCTATATCAAATGGCCAATTTGGTTGTCCTCCACACCCCCTGGTCACAATATTCGCAAACAGGTGAGAATCAAGAAGACTAAATGGCAGTATCTTTTGTACATCAGTCTGTCATATCTGTGGCTGCAGATTATGACCATGATGCCAAGGTTTTCAAAGCCTTCTCAATGACGGGTTTTCACAAACCCTCTCAATGATATCATTTTCCCCTCTCACCTCACGGCACCCAGTGCCCTCTGTGGAGAACAAACAAGTGTTGTAGGGTGGGACAATTCGCAAGGAGGTTCTGAATGGATTGCCTTGATCTCCTTCAATATTTGAAGACTTGAGAGTCAACAGATGATATGACAATAGTCACGTCGTCATCACATTTCTGATGCCTTGACCCTGAGCCTGTCATGGAGTTGCTGCTTGCCAGAAGTTGAGAGTTTTCAGTTACATGTAGTTCCTCGGTTAAGAGCATCCTGAGAACATCGCTCCCTTCATCACCGCACACAAACATGCAGTTCAGACGAAGGGAGCCAGCACTAAGAACCCTGATGTTCTCAGAATGGGTAAAGGAGAGATATTTTTAAGCCAGGCTTACATCGCACTTGCGACTGAAAGTAACTGATCTGATCAGTTGCTGGTGATGTACGCGCTGCGCGCACATCGCAAATTCGGCAACTCAGTGAAACTCGGAGGATCCAATCAGTCGTCATGTCCAGACCGCGTACATCGCACTTGCGACTGGCAGCAACTCGGGTAACATCCAGGGCATTGAGACTCGACGAGACTAGGTTTTGTTCAGAAAACTGGCACTGATCAGTCGCAAGTCCACGTACGTACATTGCAGTGACTGAACGAAACTGGGTACAACTAGTCGCTAGAAAGTTGAACATGTGCAACTCGCGGCGACTGGCAAAATCTCAGTTCCAGCGAGTCGCAAGGGTGCGTACATCGACCGTTTCTGGCGACTGATCAGTTGCCTCCAGTTCCAGCTAGATCCTTCCAATCGCCAGTAGCTCAGTGGTGATGAGTTGTCTCCAGTCACAAGTTTGATGTACGCTAGGCTTTAGAAGCTCACTCTTTGCAACCAGCTTGTTGATTGGGCCTACTTACGGAGGTGATACATTGTAGCTGGGATAACTAAGCAGAGGCACACTCAGGAAAAACTGGGGATGGGATGCACTGAAGGAGGAGGCTGGCATGCTTCCGCATAGTATCATGTCAGCTGTCTTCTTGTGATTTTACAACATTTGTCATATAGGCTTTTGGTGTTAACGACCGATGTGAAGGTTTTGCATTGACTCAGATTGAGTCATGGACTCGCCGCTTTGGTGTGTAAAAGATTTCGCCTATGTCGGTACAACTATAGTGGCGAACACAAAAACGTATTATCTCTGGCATACATTTAAAAGTGGGGCTATAATAATGTTGTTTACTGACAATAAGTTCCTGGAATCACCATCATGACATGAGCGAATGGTTTGAAGAGTCCATGGAGTGTGTCCGTTTATTTGACTGTTCATTGTAAGCACTTGCACCTGATAGTGTAAAATGGCCAGTGGTTCAAGCCATGATGCACAAACCAAAAATAACCAGAACTGGAGACCTTGCTGGGTGTAATGTCTCTGAATACTCCCCACCTGTGAGTGTTCCCCTACTACAGTGGAACTGCAACTTGACAATAAGGGACATATTGAAAACGTGTCGATCTATTTGCCAGTGTTTCCAAAACAAGGGAAAACACTGACATACACAAACACTGGCAGATGTTACACAGGTCTAGTAACTCTTAACTCATGAAAGGCTTTTGATACACTTTGTGGTTTTCCGATTGGTGTACATTATCCATTATTATCTGACAGTTTACCTGAAGTTTCTCCTCCTTGTAAACAGGTGTGGGGTTCCTCGCATGTCTTTAACCAGTGACTCATTGAAGAAGCACTTCAGTATTGCTACCTGTTGAAGGATGGAGTTATCATTGATTTTGTTCCTTTTCTCGGCAAAAGTCAAGAAAGATCACTTGAAACTGAGAGTGAATGATTTCTGGTGTTATGGCATCTTTTATTACGTCACCCTGTATATTGTATGCCAGGCACCCTGGTTATCGTGTAAATTTCTGTCTGTCTATACACTACACCAATCTGAGGGTCAGACCCACAGGAGAACCTTGTTGTACTGATGACTGTAGACCTTGTTTGTGACAGGATGTAACACAGTGTATTTGTATCTTTTGTTGCCAAGGTCCAGATGTACGTGTTGACCCTTACCGAAGTGGATATTTGCCAGGATTGCACATTTGACAGGTTGTATGTAGTTTCTTGCAAACTGGCTACTGGCCGTTGTTTGCCGTGGTTTGTTGGATTAAAGCCATACAATCACGAGAGCTACCGTAGCCATCGGTTCACATTTTTGTTCGAACAAAAATGCGAGAAAGTTTCTTAGCAAAAGTGTTGTGGTAGAGTCGATCATCAGTCAGATTATTTCACATGGCAGCATGCCACTTTCACGTGACTTTTTCAACGAGTGTTTGAACCAAAATGTGAATCAACGGCTACGGTAGCTCTCGTGATTGTGTGGCTTTAAACAGAACATGCTTGCAGAAGTCATCAAATATTTTGTGTCTTTTCCCCCTCACTGGCACATTATTTCATTCGGAAGCTACATGTACGGTATTCTGTTACCATGAGGTACCCATTTATCCAGTTTGAAGAAACTAGATGAGGCAGAGTGAAAATTAGCTGAATTGTTCTGCGGCACAGATCAATCACTTTGACTGACTTCACTTCTCTATGAAAAGCATCATTATCAGATGTCAGGTTGTGCATTTTCAAAGTACATACATGCCACGGGGTGCATATGCAATGCATCATGACACCAAAGTGAGGTGTGTGCATCAAGTTTGAAGCAACTAGGTCAGCAAGAATAAAAATCAGCTGACTTGCTCTGCATCATTGACCAATTCACTCGATCAGAGTGATACCAGATGCATTTTTTAGCTTCTTCCAGTGTAGATGAGCCACTTGGAACAGCACAAAAATGCATCATTTCATTCTTTGATGTGCTCCGAGGAAAACTTATCCATCTGCTCAAACACAGCTGCACATTCAATGGAAACTTCAACGAATGCTGTGTGCACTTCTCAAAATTGTCAACCCACTTGAAAAATGTCCCATACCTGGTCAGAACCACCAGGAATCCATATTGGCACAGGTTTATTCAATCTGTAAAGTCTTGATGTGAGGAATGTCTGCCAGTGAGTATTATTTGGTCTGTACTCAAGACCAGGCATTTTAGGCCAAGTCAGTGGCATTCATGGTTTATAACTTGGCGTAATTTGTGCTCTTGACATTGTGATTCAAACAAATTTGTCATTCCTCCAACAGGTTCTATCAGTTATATGTTTGCCTTCTTGCTTGGAAGAATGTTTGCATATAGCTATGGCTTTTTCAGAAGAGAAATATTTCTATCATGCAGTTTCCATTGCCCATCCTTTGGATACCAATGAAAAGATGCGAATAAATAACCATGAGTCAACTGCAGCATTTTCATTTTATTCAAACGAATGCATTGATGTCAGCCTGTGGTAAAGGTACATTTTACACTGTGGTTGGCAAACAGATAAAATCTAATGACAAATATAATAAAAAACATACCGGTATACCCTGCCTGTGAGTTGTTAAAAATATTGAAAAGACTTGATTCTCTTCATGGAAGGAGGAAAAAACTGATGATCAATCAGACTGTCTTTTTATTCTGCTTACGGTAAAATTAGGGGGCCGCCTATTAGATTGGAATTCTTATTTGGCCTTGGGTCATAGTTCCAACTACTTGCTTGCGCCTTGTTTGGCTAACCCCTTGAAAGAATGCGGTTCTTGGAAAGTGAGACATAACTTAAGTACATGCACATAGCCGGGAGGTACTGACTTTAGTCTGGAATTTATTGTGAATACCTATGCTTGTGCAGAAGTAGGCCTACTGTAAACCCTGTTTTGTTATCAAACATTTTCTTAGAAATCTTTACTGGCTGTGCACGTACCCCTGTAATTGCCTCAGCCAAGTTACATGTAGGCCTATCCCCTCTATCACTTACCATCCATCGCTGCCATTTCTTCATTGTCACCCTTGAATTTCGTTACTTCTTCTGAAAGTGAAATCCCCAGGTGTAAAGTGATGGAAATCCCCAAGACCTAATGTATAAGTGAAGTTACAAGACTGTCACGCTTCCTCACTGCACAGGGTGATCCATTGAAAATGCTTCGAGAACAAGAAGGAATGGCCCATTCTGTAGAAATGGAGCAGATTGATGAGGTTTAAAGCCAAGCATAGATCGGGACTTGCGACTGGAAGCAACTGTGAATGCAAAGTCGCTATCGATGTACACGTTCCGCGCACATCGGTTATGACAGGTCATTGCGGCAACAAGTGGCACAATCCAGTCCTCAATCTGGAGCGCGCACATCGGACAGGCAGTGGTACTGAATGTTGCACGGAAATTATCGATTATGTCCTCCGATTGGCCCACTCATTTTGTGGGTCACATGATTCCATCCCGTGACCAGGTGTGCTGCACAAACAAGGAAATTCATTGCCAGTGCGCATACATCGGAAGCGACTGAAGACGACTAGAAGCAACTGTTGGCAACGAGTAGAACATGAGCAACTGGCTGGAACTAGCGGCAATGGTTGGCAATAGCGTTGCCAGTGCGCGCACATCGGCCTGTTTAAGCATCTGATCAGTTGATGCTGTTTCCAGCCAGTCGCCCACCGTTGCCGGAAACGCCATTGCCAGTAGTTGCTTCCAGTCCCAAGGTCGATGTGTGCTAGGCTTTAGTCTTCAGGTGGGCATTGAGGTTTGTCGTGATGATGTGGTATGTAACTTGGTGAAAGCAAGTTCAGTCTTGGTACCATGGTCATGCCAACTGGTGCTAAATTGTCAGTCCTGGCCCACAGCATTTTTGAGTGCAGGACTTTCCTTTTGACTTTGTCTTTAACAGTTAATCCATTCGAATCAAACTTTTTCCTAGAACCGTTGATGCTATAATACCAGTTATCTACTTATTCTGACCAAGAAAAATAATACATCCTTATGCCCTTTGAGGTAAACAACCTCAGTTAGCTCAAGCCCCTCTTTCCCCACAGAAGGACAAAATCTCATCTTTTTTCCCTTTTTTGAGGGATTTCCAGCCGGATGATCTAGAAGGGAAACAGTACAGGGTCCATAAGACACTTAAGTCAAAGTGTGATACCGTCTTTTGTGTTGAACAAAGGATAAGTGTCACACTTTGACTTGATTATTTTTGTGCGTTTGCGAATTTTCGACCCCAACCGGGGTCTTCTTCAGGCTGGAACTTTACAATCCGAAACTCTAGAACAGTCTGAGCTGAAACCCAAATGTAGATTAGAAGTATCCCATCCAAACAGGACGTGACAGCAATTAAGGAAAGAATACAAGCCCCAAAAAAGTGGTTGCTCAACCTAACAGAAATGTAATTAGTGAATGTAAGGCTTGAATAGGCTGAAAGGAAGGGTGTATAATATACATTGTAGCTTGGAGGAATTAAACTAACAGTATAATTATACTAACAGTACAATACCCCAAGACTATAGTAAGAGTAATTTATATTAAACAAATGAATGAGGAAGTGATAAAAAATTAGGCCTAGAAAAAGAAATGAAGAAAGAGATAATAAGAAATGAAGGGGCAACAGTAAAGAAAGAAAGCCTAGGTGAACAGCACCTACAAAACCTGACCAACGAAAATTTAGAAACAGACCATGGACGAAGACAAAGGCCTAAAAAAGAGGAACCCTGTCCTCCAAGGAAAAGGGTCTACTAATGGGAAAAGAGGGGTTGCAAAGCACTGACCAGCGAACAAAATAGGAGAAGAGCAATGGAAGACAAGGCCTAGAAAAAGGACCCCTGTCCCCCGGCCTGAGCTACAGTCTTCCAAAGCAACGACCCTATTAAAAGAAAAGAGGGGGTGAAAGGACCCCATCTGGGGCCCCATGCCAAATGTTTTTGGCTCTGACACTAAGGGGAAGCTGCGAGGTTATCAGAAACTCAGGACCTAGTGTTGAGGCCTGAGGGGGTGATAGTTTTAAGGGTCCACATCCATTTCAACTCTGTACTGAGGAGGGTCGTGTCATCTGAACATGTCTCCAGAATGGTGAACATCAGGTCCTTGATAGAATGTCCTGGCAGTTTAAAATGGGTATAGAGTAATGAGCAGTCACGCTCATCCTCTATCCCCCGCCGGATGTTGGATTTGTGGTTGTTCATCCTTCTCCGGAAACACATGGTCTGTCCGACGTATTTTTCATATATTGTGTGTCAATTTTTGTGCTTTTCTCCTCTTTGGATTATTTTTGTGCAGAATAGAATTTTCTCTGTGCCCTCGGCAGTTAACCAAGTCTCTGTGATATAAAAACATTTTAAATTGTCACACTGCAATTGATGCTTCTGTTTTCTCGCATTGAATTAAAGTTTACCATGTTTACCAGTCATTATCTACCTTTGCAGAGCCCCCTCAAATAATCCGGCCACCCGTCGACACAATTGTTCTGGTCAATGCAAGGAAAGTGCTTTATTGTGATGCAACAGGCAAACCACGACCTCACATCACTTGGATGAAATACGACTGGAAGTTGGATGAGAGTGGTCGGAACTACCGCATCAGCAAATCAGGGGCGCTGAGATTCCGCCAAGTCTACATAACTGACACAGGGAAGTACAAGTGTATAGCAAAAAACTCAAGGGGGGAAGTACATTCACGGTATATCTATTTTCAAGTCAAAGGTGAGTTTCGCCAGTATTTCTGATTTCATAATGAATCATATAATTGGTAAATTGTGATGGATTGCATCTCATCTGGCATTTTGAGCTAACTTGGAGTTCCACAGCAGGTACAGTACGTTGCAAAATTGACCTCTCTTCTGCGCCGCGCACCATCCGCGTACCACATGTAGTGTCATGTCTGAACCGTCCTCGTATCTTCCGCGGACGTCGCGCGCCGTCATGGAAGGCACATGGTGAAGACGTAACGTCATTTGCCCGTGGTGTGCGGACATCACGCAGAAGAGACATGACGCACCCGTACCATACACAATAAACTGAAGCATACCTTCTGCGTTGACGTACGTGGAAGGTATGCGGATAAAGGTAGGTCAATTATGCAACATACTGTATAGCCTAGTTTATACTTCGACGCACGACCATCGCCGGCGACCGACGCGCGTTCTTGCGTTCGACGCCGACCCCGTCGTACGATTTGGTCGGCGTCCGATCGCGAGGCTGTTATTATTTGAGTCGTTTCATAATGGGTCGCCGTCGCTAAAGTACGTTGGACTATGAATCAATTCCGTGAAGTCGGCGTCCAGATTTGATCGGGCGTCGGACGCCGATGGTCTTGCGTCGAAGTATAAACTAGGCTTAAGTCAGTGTTGCTGAAAACCTGCTTTGTTATGTTGTTCAAGACCATCATGAGGTTCGGTGTTCAGAGCTCTCTCTCCTCACTGCACGCAAACAAATGTTTGTCTGATTATTTCTCTATGATGAAGCTCTGGGAAGGTGGACATTTGATTTGATCAACATCCAGATGGTGTCAACAATTTACATAGCATTTATCTCAGCTGATTTGGTTATTGTTGTGAAAATTTATACTTGTTTCAGCACCAGCTGTTATTGTGCGAGGACCCACAGACCGTCTGGTATATTCTGGCACAACTCTAGTCCTTGCATGCGTAGCTATGGGAATACCAATGCCTGAGATACTGTGGCTCAAAAATGGAACTGTGGTGAGTTGATGTATTGTGCCATTTTGTGTCACATTTGAGAGTTTTTTTACTAATTCCATGTTCTGAGAAAGGTGCATGCACCAGTGAGATCCGGGCCTGTGCATCCATATCATTATAATTAGGGCCTACAGTTTCCAAATCTGTTTGATTAATAAAATATTTAAAAATTGTCGTCCTTGTCTCTAACTTGTGAAAACTCGCAGGTTTCTTTGAGGCATGGGATGATGTTGGAAGGTATGTCTGGCATGGGGTTTTCAAAAAGGCACCAAGGCAATGATAATGTGGCATATTGCGCAAAAGTGCTTTAAATGGACCCTTGGGATTGAAACACTGAGGCATTTCTTCAAGGGTGATAGGCCTGTTTTCACATTCTAGCTAGAAGATTAAAAGATTAGAAATTTTTAATGTGCTATTTCTTGGTGTCCTGTCATGAATTCCTGAACAATGGGTACCGTATTTTGCATTTTGTCTGGGCATCAAAAGATCATCGAGTGCAGTGCTGCATTTTGGTTCCATTGTCATATCATCATTATCATTGATCACGAGGTGTAGTTCGAATTGAGTACTAATAACCTGAATCATTAACCAGTGAAACCTAGTGTCCCTTTGCCTCTTTTTACTGCTTCTTGAAGAAGGGATTGAGCTCTCAAGCAAAAAAATGATGACTGATTTCATGATTTTTACCAGGACTTCCTACAGACAAATCCATTTGGTGATCATCCTTTTAAAAAATCAGCAGATATAAGTCCAACGAAGATGAAAGATGAGATGTTAAATAAAGGAGCTTTGACTGTAAATTTCATTTTAATTTATCAGTTGATCTTCTGCATGAGGTAGGTATGACTTCAATACAAAGGAGAATGTGATTGTTATCTTTTCCCTTGTTTGTTTTCAGATAAAAGATGAATACAGCGGGTACAACTTTTCAAAACCAAGACTTGTGATTAATGCGACAGAAACTGCTAAATATTCGTGCGAGATTCGGAATAAGATATTAAATAAGGTTTACTTCGATAAACAGGAATCTACCGTAACTGTGCTTAGGCGGCCGGGAGGTAAGTTTATCTTTCTGATTGAGCAGATTGCTATTGGAGTGAGGGAGGTGTCTGGGACTTCAGTACCGGTACCTCAGGATGCTGCAGGAGAGACTTGGTCAGTGATGGTTTTCTCCGGACACTCCAGTTTCCTCCTGCTGCAAGTTTGCCCAGTAATTTCTATCGTGTTGATGATGAAGTATCTCAATTCAATATTTTTCTTGAACTTAGATGCCTTGATTTCCATCTTGCTTTATACTGAAAAATGACCTTTTGCATTTTGTTGCATTACCGGTATTCCCTTTTGCTTTCCGTTTCTTAGGTACATGTATTGTCTGGAGTAAAATACTCATAGAAGGTGGTCATGGATTGATCTGAAGCTTCTCATGTCCAGTAAATTAATTTAGAGATGATCTTGGATGGCAGATTCCTGTTGGAAGCAGAATGCCAGTTGGATTTCACATTTTCTCTGAATCGACAATGAGTGGCATCAAAAATAGACAACCTCCCCTATCTATTTTTGGCGGCATTTGTGTAAAAACAGACAAAAAGTTGACAGCCGATGAGAAAAAAATATACTTCAAATAAATTTGTACAATAATATTTCACATTTTGGCTCTGAGTCTTAGTTGCCAACCAATTTTCACCGCACATGCCAATGGCGATTATGATCAGACCAGCATTTCTTTTCTTACGCATATAGTGGATTATGAAAATATTCGAGAAGATTATAGTTCATTTGGTGGTGTTTTGACAATTGCCAATTTATCCAAAGTGTTTTTTCATGTGACTGTGCATTTCTGGTGAAATCATACTGTTCTTTTGTTTAGTTGCCTTAAGAGTGTGATCTTCTCACGAGTCTCAAACCTGTCATTAGCCGTTGGATTACCCATTTCGCGTTGATCAGTCTGACATGTCTGATTTTTAACGTCACTTCTTTCTTGGTGTGCTGATCTCTTGAAAAAAAGAGCTTTAAAATGATGAAATCAGGACTAATGTTCAAACATGGTCATTCTACAGGGTGGCCCAGAAAAAATGTCCCTCGAAAAATTCTTTTGTTTACCTACTGTGTGAGGGACACTGGCTGGTTAGCAAATGCTTTTACTTAAGGTTTGCACAGCTACATGTATATACAATGTAAATGTATTACAAAACTTGAAGTAAAAGCATCTGCTATCTTTTATAAATATCAGCCATAGTTTTGACTAAACTCCCCCAGAAAAGTGTCCACGGAACAGTGCTGTACCTTCCAATAATTGAAAGCTTGGTGGTTAAGTACAGTACGGAGCACAATTGACCTACGTTTATTCGCGTTCCTTTTACCAGTACGTCACATGGAAGGTACGCTCGTACATATTATGGGCACATCACACGTATTTTCCACGTGACCTCTGCACACCACCTGCGAGTGACGTTACGTCTTCACTGCGTGCCTTCCCTGAGGCACCACGTGACATCCGCGGAGGAAACGACGCTATGCGCATGACGCTGCATGTGGTACATGTACATGTATGGTATGTGGCGTGGAAGGTTGGTCAATTGTGCAGAGTAATGTAGAACAAAGCAACTTAAGGCGGCTCTCCACGTGAAAGTTTTCTTGCGCAAGTTGTCTCACAATGGGCAATTCACCATTATTTGTTCCTCCACGGCTTACGCTGTGGGACCAATGACATAAACAACTGCTCGCAGTTGAGTTGCCACAAGAGAGCCAACTTGCGCAAGAAAACCCCAAGAAAACTTGCACGTGGAGAGCCGCCTTTAGAGTATGATGGGAGACAGCAGCTAAGAGCACAAGAAGAGCTTGGGAACTGAAAAAGTTGAATATTGTTTGCTATTTTCATGTTCTCCTTATTTAACATTCTCCTCACCTCTACGTCTAGGCCTTTGTAACCCTTTCCTCCTGAAATGATCAGCACATTCAGATACTATACCCATTTCCACAAGCCTTCGTGCCCTTCTGACAATGAAGAGATAGGCCTACACATCCTGCATACTATTCTTTCAATGCTTGAAATGCTTTCTTTTGGTGGCTCCTTTTGTGTAGGGTCTATGGTGGTTTAGACAAAGAATGATAATACCTCGTGGCGAGGATTGTGTTTGAACTAAGGTTGGACATATTTCTTTCATTGCTTTACGGAACTGTTGGTGTAGTAGGTATTCAACAACTGAAATGTTCGGCAGTATTATTTTTTTCATGTTCAACACACTTCAAATGCAAGGGTGTTCGCCCTGTGAACATCTTTGCAAGGGCCATGGATATTGCATCAAACATGCACCCCCATTCATTTTGTGAGGGGCATACTTTATGCAATGCACCTTTCATGATTCAATAATGATTCAATTTCATGCTCATTAAATGTTTAATCTATGCATCAAACATGCTGTTTTTGTAGGGGTATTTGTTCGGAACATCTTTGAAATATAGACAGGGTTTCGCAGGAGAAATGGAATTGAAAAGACTAAAGTGTAGATGGAGCCAGTTGTGATTTGGTCGTACTGAGGCCATAAAACGGATCTATCCCCATTTCATTACGCAGTGAATTTGGTTTGCTCCTGGAATCATGTCTGTGTACGCTGTGGTAGGTCGCTGGTGCACTGGCCATTTCTCCCTGGAGCCATGTTCTGACATGGCGCCATGTATGTTGAACTATTTGCTTTTCACATGTCTAATCTTTTAGTCAGATTTTCATGCCCTTGCTGTGTGCAAACAGAGATTATTTTGTCAAAACCCAATTCTCCTCCTCTGTGATATGTGTCTTTTGCTGAGAAAATGGCCTCAAAAGCTCTGCAAGCTGTGCATAAACACAAATTTGAAGAACATGAATGGGGGTTCTGAAGTATGATTTTAAGTGGAATTTTCCTTCTGGGAATCGCAGATGGTGAAATGTGTTGTGAAAAACTTTGATGTGTTGACATTACTTAGATAGTATTTTGCCTGATGGCCATTCCTAGAATTCATTTGTCATTCTGATGTGAATGTCGTCACTTCATGGTCTGATAAAAAAGTCCTGTTACAGTTTCATTGAATAGGTGAGAATGGGTTTTCTGAATGTGCAGCATTCAACTTGGAGTAAAAAATGAAAGTTCTGGGTTGTGTGGTTGTCCTGGATGACATTGTCTTGTTTGGTGTACACAATTTGGCATTTGCGTAATCTAAATTTCTTAGCATGCTTATAGAAGTGATAAACTATAGTCGTGATCTTGGCGTATAGATATGAAATCACTTAACTCATGTACCAGTAAAATGCATCATTTCATCCATCTCCTCATTCTTATTTCTATGTACCGGGTATCCTAATCCCTGCTGTGGACCACCTCTGTCCACCCAGTTCATGTTGTTGTGGGTTATTGTCATCCGATGTAAGGATGCATTGGACAGGAAAAAAATCCTAATTTGTCTATGGAAAGCTACACTCTCATCTAACATAGAAACTGATTGACAGGTAGTTTGCATAGGAGGTTTTTATCTTTGAGGAAGTGTCCTCAACAGTAGGTCAAATTGTGAATAGGTCAGTTAAAATCCGACTGGAGTTTCCATAACAACGGCCAAAAATGCAAATCCTCTTGAATCGGCAGCCACATCAGGACATGTGTCCTCCTTGCTGCAGGTTTTCAGGAGGATAAGATGGGGGACCACCAGAGGTGTATGGACTGAGGAAAGTGCTGAAAAGCTCAGTGGGTGATGTGGGTGCCCCCAGGGAGTCTAAGGAGAATGGCTGCTTTCCTTCATGTTCTTTAGTTCATAGAAGGAATAGTTGTTATAGAATCCTAAGAAATGGAACTGCTTTGTCAATTTTCGATAATTTACATGTATGATGGAAAACCACCTGCCATATGTCAGTTTCTCCTTTATTCCTCTCTGCAGAATATGAAAGAGGTATTTTGGCTGATGAAGCTGTTGATGGAACAGGAAAGCCGTCACCAACAACTGGTGATTCTAAAGGTGGGCCTCTCTGTATTATGGGCTCTGTGTTTTATATTTCTCCTTATGTCCTTGGTTGTCAGTCCTCTCCACATTTTCCTGTCCTATGCTAACTTCTAAATTCTATTTATTTCCCCCATGTGGTTTGGCTTGACTCGGTGGCCTTGTGCTGTCAAAACTGCTGTTGAACCCAAATGGTAATGATGCGTGGGTTCCTATCATCTCCAACTGGACTTCATTGCTTATGAACTGGCATACCTGGTCCCCAAGATAAATCCCACAACTTGTATACACTTACAATATCTCTCAGCCTCTGGGGACCAGGGATGTTGAACCTTTTTGCATTGAATTGACCGTATTTTTCATTCAATTTTGTGGTGAAGATCTGTTCTGAACTTTGTGCTTGTACCTAACTGCTGGGACTGTCCTTTTTGTGCAAAGCTGTGTTTTAAGTGTTTTGTGTGGCACTATCACTCTTGGGTCTCTTATGCTGTTTGGTGATTGATAGTGTATTCTATGGCTAAGGCTGCGTTTAGCTGACACGCGGAACGCGGTATACGGGAGGCGGAAGCAATATGTTGTATGTGAAAATGCATAGCTTATACCGTGTTCCACAACCATAGCTTATACCGCATAGCTTATACCGTGTTCCAGGTGTCCAGTAAACGCAGCTTAATGGTAATCATATTTTTCCTGGGTGTGTGCCCTTGCTGATCAGGAAAGAAGGCAGCACTGCAGCTCACCACCAGTGATTTGGCTAACCAGAAGTTAAGAAATGTCAAAGTCAAATTGTGAATACAAGTGGTCGCATCCACACCAAAAACATCTCAAGTACACTACATCATATGCTAACACTGCCTCTAACGTGCATTTTGCTGGAGCATTTATGAGGCACATGCAAGATTTATGCATCTATTGGTTGTTCGAGAATGTGGTATAACTGTCGTCTTCCTCTTCTCTTTGAAATGGAGAACGACACATCAGCTTGGATNATAACAACGGCCAAAAATGCAAATCCTCTTGAATCGGCAGCCACATCAGGACATGTGTCCTCCTTGCTGCAGGTTTTCAGGAGGATAAGATGGGGGACCACCAGAGGTGTATGGACTGAGGAAAGTGCTGAAAAGCTCAGTGGGTGATGTGGGTGCCCCCAGGGAGTAATGGCTGCTTTCCTTCATGTTCTTTAGTTCATAGAAGGAATAGTTGTTAGAATCCTAAGAAATGGAACTGCTTTGTCAATTTTCGATAATTTACATGTATGATGGAAAACCACCTGCCATATGTCAGTTTCTCCTTTATTCCTCTCTGCAGAATATGAAAGAGGTATTTTGGCTGATGAAGCTGTTGATGGAACAGGAAAGCCATCACCAACAACTGGTGATTCTAAAGGTGGGCCTCTCTGTATTACGGGCTCTGTGTTTTATATTTCTCCTTGTCCTTGGTTATCAGTCCTCTCCACATTTTTATGTCCTATGCTACAGTACCTCGCACAATTGACCTCCCTTCCGCGCCGCGCACCATCCGCGTACTACATGCAGCGTCATGCACGTACCGTCCTCGTATCTTCCGAGGACGTGGCGCAGCGTCATGGAAGGCATGCAGTGAAGACGTAACGTCATTCACCCGACGTCGCGCAACAGAGATGCGTGACGTACCCGTACCATACGCGATGAACTGAAGCCTACCTTCCTCGTCACGTACGGGGAAGGTACGCGGATTTAGGGAGGTCAATTGTGCCAGGTACTGTAACTTCTAAATTCTACTTATTTCCCCCATGTGGTTTGGGTTGAATCGGTGGCCTTGTGCTGTCAAAAAACTGCTGTTGAACCCAAATGATAATGATGCGTGGGTTCCTATCATCTCCAATACAACTGGACTTCATTTCTTATGAACTGCCATACCTGGTCCCCAGGATAAATCCCAAAACTTGTGTACAAATGTACACTTACAATATCTCTCAGCTTCTGGGGACCAGGGATGTTGAACCTTTTTGCATTGAATTGACCGTATTTTTCATTCATTTTTGTGGTGAAGATCTGTTCTGAACTTTGTGCTTGTACCAACTGCTGGGACTGTCCTTTTTGTGCAAAGCTGTTTAAGTGTTTTGTGTGGTGGCACTATCACTCTTGGGTCTCGTGTGGTGATTGATAGTGTATTCTATGGCTAAGGCTGCGTTTAGCTGACACGCGGAACGCGGTATACGGGAGGCGGAAGCAATATGTTGTACTAGCAAGAACCCGTGGGAATCGGCGATTCTGAGTTTGGCCGAGGTTGGAATGCACGGCATGGCTGGAATTGCTGCAACGGTGTGCGGTAGGGAGAATTTGGAAAGCAATCGAACAACACAAGTAAAATTGCGACCACAACCAAGTTCTCTTTGCAAATTAAACCACCCGTTGCATCAGGATATGGTATCCTCTATTACCATGCCGAATTTTGAGGCAAAACAAAGCTTCTAAGTGTGACTTTATTGAGCCGACTTCCAGCATTATTATATAGATGTGAAAATGCATAGCTTATACCGCGTTCCGCAATCCGCATTCCGGGTGTCCAGTAAACGCAGCTTAATGGTAATCATATTTTTCCTGGGTGTGTGCCCTTGCTGATCAGGAAAGGAGGCAGCACTGCAGCTCACCACCAGTGATTTGGCTAACCAGAAGTTAAGAAATGTCAAAGTCAAATTGTGAATACAAGTGGTCGCATCCACACCAAAAACATCTCAAGTGCACTACATCATATGCTAACACTGCCTCTAACGTGCATTTTGCTGGAGCATTTATGAGGCACATGCAAGATTTATGCATCTATTGGTTGTTCGAGAATATGGTATAACTGTTGTCTTCCTCTTCTCTTTGAAATGGAGAACGACACATCAGCTTGGATTATACAAATAGTAGCTGGTGTTTGACAAAATGGCAATTTCCCCACTCCTGCAAAAGTACATGGTGTGGTATGCATATGAAAAACTATGTGGAATAACATTTTTACCAGTTTTCATGAAGATCACTAAGTTATTGGATTGTTATTGTAAGCATTGGCAATGGAATGAGAAGTAGGTTGATCTCCAGACATTACTCAAAGAGCACTAGACTTATGAATATTAACAAAAATTCCAGAAATATCTGGCATTTCTCGTTTTTATTTGGGCCACTTGTTGCATGGTGATGTTGGGGGTATCTCTGAGCAAGTGCTCACTGCAGCTGGACAGCTGCATGGTATGGGTCCTTCTCTTTGATCATTCCGATTCTAGGGCAGCTCAGTTTCCCCTTTTCAAGGCCAGGATTGGTGGTGTTTGGAATTTTCCTTTGCGTTAGGGACTCCATGGGCTTGCACCTGCTTCTCTATGTGTGTGGTGTGACTGAATGGTACCAGGGGTCAGCTCAGGGAGATCCGAAGAAACTGCCACCCTTTTGGTGCATAGGCACAGCAATAGACAAATCCCAAATTCCCAGATCTGCACAATTCCGCTGAAATGGCAAACAGAACCTTGACCTGAAACCAGCTGACGTGACACAATCCATGATTCAGCAATGGTCGAGTCTGACGCAATGTCATCGAACTCACTGTCGTCAGATGGTCGTGGGGTTTTCTGCGTCACGTCATTCAGTGTCAGATGGTTTCAGACCGAGGTTCTGTTTGCCATTTCGGCGGAAGTGCGCAGATCTTTCTCGTTTTCATCAATTTGGGATTTGTCTATTGCAGAGTTGATGGTTTGGATCATCCTGACCATTTCTGGAAAGGTCGGTATTCTGGTTAAGAATTCCGTCGTTGTTTTCCCAGCAGAACCCTTGCAGCTGGCACTTGTTCTGAGGCCATCATGAGGACCCAGCGTGTTGACTTTTGTTTGAGTTGCAGCCTATTCTGCATCCCTAGAAATTGGTGCAAGAACAAGTGGGTAAACTAAACATTTTGTTTTCGTTTGGGTAATGTAAAGGTGTTGCTGGAGACCTCTGCGGTATGCCTCCCTTTGTTGAATTTGGGTCAAAAGTAATTTGGAACCATTTCAAGATGATTCTATCGGTGGCTTAGGTCCACATTGCGATGGACTGGCATCTGTGGTTAACCCTCCGCTTGTAAAATCTTTTGGAGGAACAGTGGAAACACGAACACGATCCTTTGTACTACTATCCCATTTTCTCTCCTGTTATTCAATGTACAATTTCTGTTCATCATTCTCCTGTTAATCCAGGGCTATTAATGCCTGCTTCAGCCCTGGAAAATTTACTTTATAATGCAATGCATATATATAGTTTCCTTGAAATAAATTATCAATTAAACTAAAAAAACGAAGAATAGGTAATTAGACTGGATCCACCTCAATCACAGCAACTGGCGAGGGTCCAAACATTCCAGTTTCCTCCTGTGTGAATGTATGCAGAAAGGTTGCAATTAGACCATCAGAGCGAATTACTAACAATTTATTTCTTTAAAAAAATTATATTCAAATTGTTGATTTTCCATCGAGAATTCTCATAATCTGAATGGGTTGCTCTTTGAACCTACGTAGTGGGTCAGAGTTGATAAAGCGCTCTAACTCTGAGGAACCAAGTGTGAGACCCTACGTTTAACAGGAATCTCAGTCTCAGTTTGTGATTATTTGCAATAGAGGGAGAGTAGTGTACACTGTTGGCTTTGTCATCTGCTACCATTGTATATTATTCATGATGTATTTGTTGAGATCATAATGTTCCTGAACCTAGCTTTGACACCAGTTCCTGTGGTATACAATGTTGACAGGGCATCTAGGTCATTTTGGCAAAGGGAAATAAAATTCATGGTTCTTGTTCCCCAGGGGGACTTTTTGTAGGTGCACTTGGTGGTTGTGGTTTCTATTATCAAACGCTTGACATCAAACCTGTGGTGGTTCTGAGGTTATTTCATTTCATGTTGTTTCTTGTATGTTATCTGAGAAAAGAATAATCTGTAAATTCAAAGAAAATCTCATTCTTTCACTCCTAAAACAATATTGTGGACATTTCCTGACTACCATGCTAACATACAAAAAATTAACACATCATTTTGGATATTTATGAACTTCTGTAAGAAGCAATTGACATGATTGACCTTAAAGGAGCATGGTATTGGATCTCAAATGCTGTATTTGACTGCCGACGTAAAGGGAGCCACCTAGCGGCAGTAAGATTAACTACAAAAATGCATTGCAAAATGTAGTCCTACGTATAAATCGGGTCAATTCGCCGACAACGTAGTTAGTCCCTGGGTTGGAGAGTGGCGCGGTACCGCCAGCTGTCGAGAAAAAGTGACAATATCGTTGACCTTTTACATCATCTTTAAGATTCAGACTAGAAAATATTTGGGTGCTGGTAATACCATCCATGGTCATCTCAGTATGGCCATCCCCATAGGCCCTACCATGGATGTTGGCCCAATTGTATTATGTTGGGAAGGTGTACCCAATAGTACACCTAAAATAAGGTACCATCATGAAGGGAAGTTAAAATCGAGGAAGATTTTCATGTGGCCTCAGCTTGTTGGCCAAGAGAGCTTACAATAGAGTTGTCTATTCTATGTGTGGAAAGTGTGTGTATCCTGGTCTTGACAATGTTCTGAATACCTAATGACTCACTTACCAAACTTGAGATCGGTGTGGTTCCACTACACTCTTCTGAAAGAGGGCAAGGTGTACATCCCTCTAAAATAGCCAAATCAGGGGATGAATTGTCCTAGGTACCCCAGTACCAGTATTAGTTGTCCTAAGAACAACTTTGCGAGGTATGATTTGTCCTCCGTACCAATTATCCCATGTAGAGTCCTCGGTACACCGAGGCCTACCGGTAGGTACCTGTCGTATTTGGTCTGAAATTTTGCCCTAGGTACAAATTGTCTTAGGTATGAATTGTCCTGGGAACGAATTGCCTGTTCCCCGGACGATTACGGGAGATACTATTCCCAGTAACAAGAAGCTGTAAAAGGAACAGCCTGATTCTAATCTTGGTTTCTAAATGGGTGGCAGGTTCCACCTGCCACGTTTTTCACAAAAAAGTGATGCATATCTTCAAAATCTCAAATAATAGAGCATTAAGCAATAATCGAGCATTAAAAGTGATATCTGATTCTCAACCAGCCATTTGGTAGACAATAGAGTAACTGTACTGTGTGTTGCCATTGCCCAAGGGCTGGTACAGCCCTCCCATAAGGCCACATAAAAAAAAAAAAATGGTGAGCGTCCTTTTCTCGGGGAGNAAAGTGTGTGTATCCTGGTCTTGACAATGTTCTGAATACCTAATGACTCACTTACCAAACTTGAGATCGGTGTGGTTCCACTACACTCTTCTGAAAGAGGGCAAGGTGTACATCCCTCTAAAATAGCCAAATCAGGGGATGAATTGTCCTAGGTACCCCAGTAGGCCTACCAGTATGAGTTGTCCTAAGAACAACTGTGCGAGGTATGATTTGTCCTCCGTACCAATTATCCCATGTAGAGTCCTCGGTACACCGAGGCCTACCGGTAGGTACCTGTCGTATTTGGTCTGAAATTTTGCCCTAGGTACAAATTGTCTTGGGTATGAATTGTCCTGGGAACGAATTGCCTGTTCACCGGACGATTACGGGAGATACTATTCCCAGTAACAAGAAGCTGTAAAAGGAACAGCCTGATTCTAATCTTGGTTTCTAAATGGGTGGCAGGTTCCACCTGCCATGTTTTTCACAAAAAAGTGATGCAAATCTTCAAAATCTCAAATAATAGAGCATTAAGCAATAATTGAGCATTAAAAGTGATATCTGATTCTCAACCAGCCATTTGGTAGACAATTGAGTAACTGTACTGTGTGTTGCCATTGCCCAAGGGCTGGTACAGCCCTCCCATGTACCAGATGAAAATCATGTTTCTGTGGGCAGAATTGCTACCATGGCATATTACTTGGTGACAAGGGGTGGCCTGGTCACTGTGGGGTATTCTACAGAAAGAGGATGGAGATTTTTCTGGTTCATATCTGTGTGAACATGGTGAATAGAAACTTTAGAAATTGATTGAATGCTAATAGAGGTCAGTTGGGGCACGTTTAGTGCTGAAGTGTACTTTATGAATTAAAGGCATTGAACTATTTGAATTCATTGAAATCGTGTTCGCAGTAAAGTTTATTCAAAAACTGATGAAGCGGCTGTTTGTTTTGGATGCTGCATCAACCATATTGAATGTCAGTACCGGTACTGTTGCAGTGTTTGGTGTCCTTGAATCGGCATCAAGTGAAATTGATTTGAATGAAGTGTGGCTGTAACAGGGTCCTAAAGTCTGCTTAGTCAGTGAAAGGTGTAAATAAATTATAATGATTTATCAATTTGTGATCCATTTCAGACGAGAAACCACCAAAAAAAGACATCCCTAAAGACGAGAACAAGCCAGAAATTACATCACGTCCTTCAACAACTATAAAACCTTCACCTCCCTCTACAACCTTGCCACCGTCTGCCACCCCACACCAAATCGTAGAAATCCCTATCAAAAAGAGGTGAGTGACATGTTGGAATGGATCTGTAAAAATGGGCATATAGATGTATGCGGAGTCAAAAAATCTTTGGTTCAACTCTTCTGTGGGGATGCATGAGAGTAGCCCAAGGGCTAGGACTTTGCCCTCCAAACAGGGTCATTCAGACACATCTCGTACACCTTACCTCATAAGGGACCCGATCGCTGAGTGAAATGACCTGAGTCTTAAGCCTGCCGCACACTGGAGCTATCTGCTGAGCAAAAAGTCATTCGAGACTGTTTGCTCAGCAGATAGCTCGCATGTGCGCGTAATTTCGCTGAGTTTTTTGCCTCGTGAGGCAGAAAGCTCGCGTGTGCGCGTATTTTTCGGTGAGCTATCTGCTGAGCAAATGGTCTCGAATGACTTTTTTGCTCAGCAGATAGCTCCAGTGTGCAGCAGGCTTTAGGATGGAACATTTCCCAAAGTCTCTTGTCACCCAGAGGTATTAACACTTCCCTTTTCACCATGACTTCTTGTCAGTGTTTCAGGAGGAAAATGTTTCCCATACTAGGTATATATTGAAATGATATTCAGAATGGCTATTGAATATTTTGCCCATGGTTATTATATGCCATGAAGCTTATGCCAAATACTGTATTTTGATGACATACCACTCGCAGGTTTAGTATAAGAACATCATTGTTCTAAAATGTGTGGGTTGTATTTGGTATGTTGGGGGACAATGGAGGTGGAACCTTTAATGAAAGCAGAATTTGGCGTTGTTTTCCTTGGTCAATGGTCATATCTCTCTATATACATTTTTGTAGAAATTCTATTGTTATTTTGCCCTTGGCCAAACTTGATATGTGTTAGCCGGAGGTGCTTCAGTTTTTGCCCTCGTGTTAATTATCTCTGTGGTTTATATGTTTGTCGCGTATTTGGAACAGGGTCCAGCAACAGTTTTGTTCAGTAGGGTACATCTAGTATAAAGCGATTCAATACAGAATTCTCGAAAGATTCCTTGCATGTATCACTTGTGTCTGAGTGGCCAAGTGCCAACAACAATGCCTCTCATCCCTGAGGTAGTGGATTTGATTGCTAGTCACCTGTTTTGTTTGCCGCCTATGGCAACTGTCTTTGTCTGTGCAAGTTTTTTCTGAGGACCCTGATCCCCGTCATGAGATATGGGTACTTCAGAAATTGATGATAGGAAACTAAAAAAATATTTAAATATCTTGTAAAAATATTTAAATATCTTGTAAAATTCTGTTCCACATAATGAAAAGAAGACCAGTGGTGCTACCTAGGAATCAGAACTTACACTATAGTACGTTTAAGTCATCTGGAGCTCGATGGGCGTATGTCAATCAAACCCTTAGTAACCCAGACCACAATGAACTTAGGGGTTACTCTAAACGGTTCAACGCACATTGTTTTCTAACCAGCTGAACCTTGGTTTGAAATTGAACATACAACTAGACCTTGATTGAAATTGAACACAGGCACAGGCATGGGATTGGCTGGAAGTGTCCTGTCAATAAAACGCATGTCAATAGCCAGTCTTCACCAACAATACCAAGGTCTGCCTGACAACCGAAGGTCCGCCCATCGAGCTCCAGATGACTCAAACATACTATAAGTGGATGTACGTGTATTCCTCACTCAAAACCAGAGTTAAAGTTCTCAGAATTTTGGAACTTGGCAGTGTTATTTTATCTGTATCGCCTCAAATGTTGTATCAAGTTTCCTTTCTTCTTTCAGACCTGGAGGTTTTTGCGCTCCTTACAGTGGAACGATTTGTCGGCAATATATTGGCAATCAATCTGTATACTTCAACTCGACTTTCGACAACCCCGAGCAGGTGCATGAGAGTATTGTAAAAGGCTTATGGGACGAGATGCTATCGACATTTGACGTCAGCTGTCGCGGCCCAGCAGAGAAGATGCTGTGTCGCTTTGCCTTTCCTAATTGTGATATGACACAAGGTGCCCCTCGGCCGGCACCTATATGCAGGTGGGTGACTGACGCAGATGACATAAAATGTCTTCATCATACCTGTCGTTATAATTTGATGAGGCATTGGGTAGATGTCTTGAGTCTTAAGCCCCTTCCACAAAATGCGACGCAACTCAATATGACTCGATTATTCAGTAGTGTGATGAAGTGGACACTTTGCAACAAGTTTTCAGTAATTGCATGACTCAGTCACTGGGGATTGAATACATGTATGTTGAGTCTCTTGCAACCAAATTCTAGGATGGCTGAATTACATCATGATTTGTGAGGTTCATGATACGATATGAGAATTGTAGCCGGTCACTGTCACATTTCGTCTCATGATTTGGTGGTTGAAAGTCATAAATCTGCTTTGATCTCATCAACAGGCTACGACTAGTTGGAGTGTGTAGTCAGCTCCAGTCGTACAATTAATCTGTTTTAAATCTCCTATCGTGATGAGACAATCACGTTACAATGAGTTGCATTTTGCAGAGTCTGGTCAGGGCTTGAGATTTCGACTGGGTGCCTTTTGGTTAAGTCCAGTATGGAGGTTCTTCACTGACGTCACATGGCCGCCATATTGGCCATCAAAATGAAGCCTGGAGGCTGCCATCTTGTTCTCGGTTCAAAAGTTTAGCGGCCCGTACAGACCACTGGGAGCATACAACTCAACAAATGACTTTACCTCTTACAGTTTCTGAGCATAAGTAGTTGGTCTGGTGTGAAAACCATGTTGAAAACAAAGCGAATCGTCCATACGGCTTGCTGTACAAGAGGCCGATGACTGCCGACTACGTTAAAACTGCGTGCTGAACGCTGTGTTGATGCTGTGGCGTTGCGTCATTTGACGGCCAAAATGGCAGAAATTTTGAGCTGTGACGTCATGTGAAGAACCTCTATTCTACGACTGGTGTCGATGAGGAGAAAAATGACTCAAAACTTCTTTCTTCCAGAGAGCACTGCTACGCTGTGAAAGACCTTTATTGTTTGTCAGAGTGGCTTCTCCTATCTGATAACATCAACAAAGGAGTGTACCTGAAGTCACGCGGTCACTTCCGTTTGCCGATTTGCTCAGATCTTCCCAGTCGCCGAGATTCATCACAAGTTTGCTCAGAAGTGAAAGTCTATGAAAGACGTCCAGATCTTGTCTCAAGTGAGTTG
>NMRB01000540.1:234893-271187 GCA_002633025.1 Notospermus geniculatus
GACCGGTTCATTAACTTGGTTCAAGACCGCCTCCAATTATTATGCAGTGAGAAGGCAACATGCATTGCTCTCTGATTGGCCGGATATTGTGTTGGCCAAGTCATGAACTTCTGCTTGCTCATTCAAGACATATTGTTTGGGTTGAAGTGGCTCTTTTATAGGAAAATGGGGTTCCTGATGCAAGAAATTTGAAGAAACTGACCACAGTTGTGACCTTGATGGCACATTTTACGTCACCAAGCTGTACAATTACCAATGACACACAATGGGGTGCAGGAGACGGTGGCACGCATTACATCAGTGATCCTCAACTCACACTATTACATGGCGAACTGAGGTTGTCACGACCTGGTGATCACTGCCCAAAACGCAATACCCTCAAAAGATCATAAATAGTGGGAGGTCCTAGGCCTTGACTGGAATATTTGGAACTGGTTTTACATCTAAGAGGTTAGAGTATTTACACTTAATATGCGTGTATGGAAAATGTACACTATCACACCTACAGTGAACGACATACATCGACAGCAGCAAAAGGCTACATGTAAGATGTGTCGTTTTTTTCAGCAGTCATCACTTGTGTGTGTTTTGGACTCACTCAGCAGATTTACACGTAAGACTAACACAAACCATTCACCCACCACAGTGGGTTTTAACGATAAGAAAGAGCAAAAAAAGACAATGCGATAAAACCTGTACTAGGTGTCACCCAATACCATGGAGAATCGACACATGAAGAAGCGAAAAAAATCTGTTGGGAAAATTTTGTGAAATCTGTGTTTTCATATTCATGTACATTTTCCTGTACATATATACAAAGTATATGACAAACTCCTTCCCGTAGTTTCCATTTTCAGGTCATTTTGCAGTCGATTTCACTTTTACAGAGTTCTCCATGGAACACTCTAGGTGGAAATTACCGTAATTAATTCCAGCTGATAAAATACATGTAACAAATTGTTACTGGGGTTGTTTTAACCCCTTATTAACACGGTTTTTTTTTCGTTTCTTCATGCGTTGCTTCTCCATGGTATGCCTATTGGGTGATACCTAGTACAGGATTTATCGCATTATCTTTTTTTGTTCTTTCTTACCGTTAAAACCCACTGTGCCACCTATTGGTGAAGCGGTCGGCAACAAAATACAGCAATCAAAATCGAACTCTATTCTTCTAGTGTGCCATCTATTGGACGAAATTGTGATCAGTCAACATTGCCAGTATATATTATTTCTGTGACATAGGCCTACACATCAACGATACGCCAAATCACTAAACGTTTGTTAAAAGCTGCACATAGGTCTCGGAAGAATAAGCACTCATGGCTCACGCAGACATCCATTTCGAGCAAGCTTCGTTCCCATGGTCGGCGCCAGATGTCACTTGGTTACAGTACTGACGCCCGACGGTGGGCAACAGAACCACGTTAACTCACAGTTGGAGCAGGAACTTGAATGGAAATCCGACAGCGAGACTATTTTACAAAACAAGAAACAAAAATCATTCAACTTAAATTCCTGACGCTTTCTTCATGATTTTTGTCACGATATTCTATGTTTCGAAGCTACATGTATATGTAGCTTTTCCTATTAAAGCAATTAAACCTAAACTAAAAAGCAAATTCGCCCTGACTTGATCACCAACGCGATTGGGCAGAATGTGAGGTTTTATTAGGTCCTGATCTTACCGGTAGGCGATTTACAAGTTAATGGATGTTGAACTAATAATAATAATAATTACTGTATTTTATAGTGTCCTGTACATGCATAGCATGCTCCAAGGCACTTTACAATGTTAAAACACAATATTAAAAGTCCAACACCGGTTAAAAAATATAATATAAACTAATCGTTTTTATGAGTTGGCAACTCATCCTTGGTTTTTCTTACGACAGGGGAAAGGTGAAGCAGTCAGGACGAAAAAAGAAACTGGTTGAAACATCAAGGGGACGGCAACGACCACTCCGAAACGCAAACGTAAATCTGCGGAGTGGTAGACGTACACGTAAACCTGATGTTCCTAAACGTTTCTATTACTCGGCATTTGGAATGTACACAACAATGGACGGAATACACTACGAAGTTTATCACAGATACGCTTGAGCAGACGATCGTTCGCTAGTGAAAATCCTAAACTATACGATGCACGCGAAAAGTTTGTGATAGAAGCGCTACCTACAGGAAGGGCAAGAAACCACCAGGAGAAATGGAACATATTTATGACTACTCTACGGTGAGACAGAAAGACAGACGGGCGGAAGAACTTGTGTAAATCACGCACTTCAGCTGTGCTAGGGAAAATGGCATCAACTTTGCTACTACTTTCAGATATACTAGATTCCCCAAAATGTTTTCAAAACTCGCAGCCATTTTGTATTTTCCTAGCAGTGTTTCCACCAATGAGATATCTGTCGATACAATGACGTCATGATCGTACGCTCTCGTCTATTTCCGTGACGCGTCGGAAATATCTCCTGGGAAAAGTTCGAGATGAAATATCTTAGTAGTACGGTCCATCCTCGTGACAGGCCGATCTGCTGACTATACCGAACTGAGATGGTTCCCGTCGTAGCCATGGCGTTGTTCGGCGGTAACCGTAGGCACCGTGCCACCCGATGACTGGTTTAATGCCCTGCATGAACTGCGCATGTCCGTCAATTGTCTCTCTCGAATGGCCTGAAAACGACGAAAAGATAAGTTAGAAAAATCCAAAAGAAAGCGAAATCCATTGATTGTGTTCCGTACTTGGTCCGTTTCTCAACTTTTCAAGTTGGTGCCTTTCGTCAATCTGCAATTTCCGATTTCTTCCGAATTTTTACGGAAATTCCCGACTTACCTGCTCCGTGGTCGTTCCTCAGCTTCAGGTAGAGGTATCCCGCCCCTCTGGCGTGGAATTTGTCGAGTGCTTCTCCTTCGATTGAGGTTCCGATCCACTTTTTCTTTCTGTCTTGTTCTTCCTGCAAAATACGAGAAAAACGCACTGAATTCGGCGTTTCATGAAGAAGAGTGACGCGTCGGTATACCAACATTTGAGTCTGTCGTCGGTACACCAACATTTGAGTCTGCCGTCGGTACACCAACATTTGAGTCTGCCGTCGGTACACCAACATTTGAGTCTGCCGTCGGTATACCAACATTTGAGTCTGCCGTCGGTACACCAACATTTGAGTCTGCCGTCGGTACACCAACATTTGAGTCTGCCGTCGCACACCAACATTTGAGTCGTTGGTATACCAACATTTGAGTCTGCCGTCGTGCACTAACATTTGAGTCTGCCGTCGTAAACCAACATTTGAGTCTGCCGTCGTAAACCAACATTTGAGTCTGCCGTCGGTACAGTAACATTTGAGTCTCCCGTCGGTACACCAACATTTGAGTCTGCCGGCGGCGCACTAAATTTGGGCCTGCCGTCGGTACACCAACATTTGAGGCTGCCGTCGATACACCAACATTTGAGTCTGCCGTCGGCAATATACGTGAACATGATAAAGGAAACAAAGTACATGTAATAATAATCCGAGGCCCTGAACACGGGTTTTTATTCGAAAACGCGCAAGATGATATTTCAGGAAGTACCATTTGGTCGGAAGTTTGAATGACTTCACAGGAAAATGGCAATTTTGCATCGTCATGGTTGCAGTTCATCAGACACTACATTCAATAAAACAGAAACCATTACATTTTTTTCATGTTTATCTTATAGCAATGAAAGTTGATATCAATTGGTTGGCTTTTAATGGGAGCAGACGACACGGAACAGAGACCGGAACCAAACAATTAGTTGTCATGGTGCAAGAATGGTGAACAAAATGGCGACACAGCCATAGAACGAGTCTCGAGCCCGCAGGTCCTCGGTCAGCGATCTTCGATCAAACCAGACGATTTGATGTGACGAGAACTTGGTGAACCCAAGCCTCTGATTGGCTACTTCGTGTCTCTGGGCAGACAAATCTCATTTGATTCGCTCGGTTTCGTTTGTTGGGTTGTCACATGACCTTAAAATGGCGATGCGACCAAACAGAAATCATGGGGCAAGACTTCCAGTGAGTAGCCGTGTAGAACGCAGTTGGCATGCTCGAGACTAAGCAACTCCGCACCATGGATCCCAGTCCGTTGTTGTGGACAATTCTTTTTTGTTCTTTTTTTCTTTGTCTATAAAATTCAGTCAATGAAACAGGCTGATATTTCCTTATCAACAACCCATTAGATCTAATGGATTGCCAATATCATTAATCTAATTATGCTGTCAGGTGTGAGTACAGCGTGTTCCACAAAAATCTCCCGAAATTTATGAGCATTTTTCAACGTGATTGTTAAAGTGCCAGGATATTACTTGTACTTGTCGACAGCCGGCGCCACCGGCGGTGATTGCTGCATCATTCTCCAAAACCGTAGTGTTGCCTTTCGCCCCAGTGTTGGAGAATATATGACTACAATGCAATGCATACGTGGATACCCGAGACGAAATTGACTCTACATGGGGCGAGGTAGTTTAACAAGATTGTCAGTAGAGGTCTCCCTTAACGCGGCTATGTTTAGCGCAGGATAGAGAAGAAATACTGTGCCTCTTTAAGGCACTGCTTCTAATACGGTGACCGTTTAGACTCAGTCTTAGCACTTGCACAACAACGTCGGACGTGTTGTGAGGACATTTCGTCGTCTTTAACAAAATCTGGAACAAGTTTCACGTCTGACATTGTTCCTACACTGTTAGAAATAACAGAAGATTTTACAGAAAATCTGTGCAGCAGAGTCCCCAGGACGGTTCTGTAAAATTACAGACCTGATCTGTAAATTTACAAACCTAAATAACTGTCAACAGAGATTTGACTGGAGGCTGACCAAATTATATGTTCATACTGCCCTCAGAAGGCATCATTATGGGATGTCCAATGGAGTCCAACCAATACAGGAAAACATGAATCATACCATAAAAAAATTATGTAAATTTACAGAAAGTGCTGGGGACTCTGCTGCAGGGAATTTCTGTAAAATTACTGCAGAATTACTACTGTAAATTTAATAATTTCTAACAGTGATCGCTCGGTGTTCCTCCACATTTTTAGTGAGACCCTTCGAAACAGATCTTTGTGTGTGTTCCCTCATTGTCAAATCGTGGTGTATTTTCGTCAGTTTATTGTAGGGGAACACTGGCAGACGGGGAACAACCACAGACGCCACATGGCCAGTAGTCGTGATGTGAAAAAGTTCCATGACATCCAACGTTTTCTGTAGAATTGACCACTGGTAGATCTAAGAAATTTCTCATTGGTCATCGGACGTCGGATTGTAAAAAAGATAACACCAATACGCTGTTGAAACCAATCGATTGGTTTCCATAGCTACCGACTGTTTACCTAGTAACAACGGAAAAGACCAATTCATTCCCGAAACAAACCCATTTCTACAGGGTACGTCTAAAAAGTGGCCCCAGAATAATTAGCAACAAAAGTGTACTAAGTGTGAGGCAGTGTTTTTGATACACCCCGTTGATACAATGTTACGACTTATTGTCTTTGGATTCAGGAGGGTTAATACAAACTGTAGGTTGACCTAAACGAAACCGTAAACCAACACAGCGAAACCCACACAATAAACACAGGCCTATCATATTGAAAAGGCCTTTGCAGATGATAATAAGAATCTCTTTGAGTTCAAAGCTTTTAAGAGCCTTTAATCTTTCTTACCCAAGACAAACATGGACAAATGCTGGAATACCGACACATGAGACGTGCTTGACAAGTCGACAATCAGAGATCGAATAGGCCCTAACATATATCGAGGTACTTATAGGAATATTGATTACTTTCCAAATTTTACTGGGCCTACGTATGTAGAGTGCACGATATGACCACTGCATAAGCCCAGCAAAGAAAAGTCACAAAACGTTCGCAAAGTGGTTTTATCCGTGCATAATCCGCGAAATCATTTAAACCTTTTATTTGCAGATGGCAAATTTCGTTAAAACATACCAAATCATGCAATCGTACAGGAACACTGTCACGTAGGTATTCATTGGAAAGTACTCACTGAGAGCTTTCCAATGAATACCAATGTGACGGGTTTCAGGTGCCTGTCGAAGCTTTTTCACACATTTTTTCGGCAAGTTCGCCTAGGCAGCCATAAGCNAAGTGCAACTGATAGGTATTTTCTAAATATTTTTTCCATACTTTTTCATGGGGTATGAATAAATTTGAGGACGACTGTATGTATTCATTGGATAGTACTCACTGAGAGCTTTCCAATGAATACCAATGTGACGGGTTTCAGGTGCCTGTCGAAGCTTTTTCACACATTTTCGGCAAGTTCGCCTAGGCAGTCATACGGTTCATCACAATAATCACGATTTGATAGCCCATACGCTTGCCAACTGATTCATTGATGATAGTTCTTTGAACTACAGGTAAACAGCCAAGTTCACTGACCCCCCCCCCCCCCGCCGCCTGGTTATGCTTAATGGGAGGTCGTAAAATTGGTAAGTAAGGAAAAGTATTCTGAAAAACTTTCCAAGGAAACCAAGAGAAACTGAGTCACTATCTGAACAAACTGAAATTTTGTGTGAACGAATGTGCCACATGAACGTCCGCCAATTACTTAATTAGTAGAGAAATTTCCATGAAACTGTCGCCTACACGAGCCGTAATTGGTCTTACCATGGGGGTACACAATAAGATAATTTTTTATATCACCATAGTCTGACCACAAGCTGGTTTGTGAAGAATGAAAGTACATGTACTCTATCGCATCAACACGTCTGATCACATCTCGCAAGCCCGGAAGTACGGCGTTCCGTGTTTTCAGTTGCACCACAGGAAGGCGAAACCGTCTGACCTCTGCGTTGGAGATTGGACTGATCACGACCAAACCGTTTCATACACGACATCAACAAGTTGTTACGTTTCTCTTTCATTTCTGGCGAAGTCTTTTTCGTGATTAAATGAGATTTCACCGCAGTTGTCTCCTAATTAATTGGTGTTGACGCATTCGTCACGCAATCTAGCCATAATTCACCAATCAAACGTATTGAACATTTCATCAACAGGTTGGTAACGCTGGTCAATGCGTGGTAAAGTAATGTTTTATTTATTACACCAATAACAGCGTGTGGTAAGCAGAATATTGAAAATTCGGATCCGACAAGTGTTGACAAGTTGTGTTTTATATCAAACCGTTTTCGACCCTTTGGCGACTTGACAAATTACCGATAGACTGTGTCGAATCGGCGCCCTGACTTGATGGACAGCGTATCCTGGCTTTAATAGAGAGTTTAAGAAATCAAACGATAAACGTTAACTTTACGACAACGTTATTTTTCATGCTACACATTACCAGATTATATACTGCATTTTCGGTACAAAAAATAACGTTGTCGTAAAGTTAACGTTTATCGTTTGATTTCTTAAACGCCCTATTCTTATCTCAGCGTTAACCTCATCTTGGCTTCCACGCCGAAAAGGTCTCCCCTCACATCGGAATGGCCACGACTCAAATAGAAGCCGTGATATCAGAAATTTGGCAAAAGATCAGATTGGTGCCCTTATCCGAGGCGTGTCTTCGAAAAAAACCGCCATTTATTTTATTTTTTGTTTTAATCCTTAGACAACAACATCGCAGACAACACCAACAACACCTCAACCATCATTATGTAGTGGTGAAAGCAACAGATCTCAGACGCGGATGCGGGGGGCGCACCCGGCGCACGCCCCCTCTTTCGGCCAACAAATCTGGGTCTGTAAAATCGACCGTGAAATTCAGAAATTTGCAGCAAATATTGAAATTCACCGCAGATTTCAATGTTTCTAGCACTGGGCGCCCCCACTTTTCCGAAATCGTGGATCCGCCCCCGCCCCTGGATCTCCTGAAGAACCAATCAATTAACATATCAACTTACGATCTGACCAGTTTTCTCCAGCAACTCCGGCACCTGGGTGAACCTGAAGTAGTTCCTGACATGCCTATCATTTCGAGAGAGGTAGGGAGGAACGACGGGGCCTAGTTTAGGGTTCGCCTTAAAGTAATCACTCGATATGGAGCTGCAGGCGTTATTGTCCAACACGAATGTCTTCTCCTTCTGTAGGAGAACCTCCGGAGGAGGGGTAGGGGGACACCGGTAGATCTTATTCAAACGTCTCCTTCTTTCCTCCCTCTCCTGTTCTCGCTCCTCCTTCGTTTTAGCCCTTCTTCCATCCTTGTCGCTCTTTTTACTGCCAGTTTCGCTTCCCTTTTCATCCATTTTCACCGGTCACTCGACGAATCCAAAGATAGAAACAATTACAACGACGGGAAGGTAACCATGTGAAGAAAATCGAAGAAAGTTGACTGTCCTACACGATGTCACTCGGAACCTTTTCCCACACAACTCAACCTGGCAGAGTCCTTCCAATAACACCTCCTTTACCGTGTTGACTAACGCCAGCCCATAAAACAACGACAAAAGTGGCTTCTTCGATACCGATGGAAATCTTGCAGACGGTTGTTTATCTCAAGCAGACGACACTCATAGATCTTGTCTTTACACGATGAGTTAAGTTCTCTACCCTTCACGCTTTGGAGAACCATGAACGTGTCCCCCTTCCAGTTCGACTCCTCACGGACAATCACCATGCATTGTTGCTAAGGCCAAATCGGTCTTCAGTCAAGCGTTGTAAAATACGGAAGCCGAGAAGGGGCATGCTCACCAAATCATGATTTCAATGCAAAGCCATTATTATCAACGTACACAGCATGTGCAAAAAGCGAGACATTAATTCTTAAACACGAATTATTCACAGTGGGAACCTCGACTGATGTGGCCAAAACACGCTCCAAATAATGAAATATTTACACATGAATAACTCAGGACGAGGTTGTTTTGAAATCTCGCCCCAGGGCCTTTTCACTATAAAATCCTATTAAAAACATGCAAACGTTTTGTAATCTTTAAGAACGGGACAAGCTTTTTTCACAAACCTCGCCACAGGAATATCATTTCGTACCAAAAGCACAACTGCTAACAAGGATATTGTCAATAGGGACGAGTGTTGTTGTCATCGACGTGAGTGAAATACTAACCCTAACGGGCCACCGTAATTCATCAATTGTTATGGTTTCTTGCCGAAGTAAAAAGCGTATGAAGTCTAGTAGACCAAGATTTAACGCTTAAGCCGTTGTAATGACTGTTATTTACTGTTGTTTAGGCCAAGGATATTCTTTGGCAATTGCGGTTTAAAGTATGCATATAGGCCTATGACATGGACACAACATACGAATCTGTTTGCCCTGGTCTTGTAGGAAAGAAAAGATAATGGGTTAAGGCATCGATTTTTAACGGCAACAGTGACGTCACAGCTACCTGTTGCATTTCAGCAGACTAAAAGTACATTGAGATGACGCCTGATCACGTGCCTTTTCTACCACAGTAGCGACACGAATCGGACATGGAGCGAACTGTCAACAGGGGGACGAATAAAGTGACACTGGCGGACTTTGGTTCGCCTCGAAATTCGGCAAGATGATAGAGGACAACACATCCTGATGCAACGGGTGGTTTAATTTGTGAGGAGAACTTTGTTGTGGTCGCAGTTTTACTTTTTAGCAATGTTGTTCAATTGCTTTCTCAATTCTCCCTACCGCGTTGGCTGCACCAATTCCAGCGGGGCCGTTCATTCCAACCTCGGCCAAACTCACAATCGCAGATTACCGCGGGTCATGCTAGAACTAGTAGGCCTATACTTCCTCTGCTTGGCCTAATACCGCATTTTCAGTTTTCGAAAGAATAATCCAGTTGGTAAACAGAAAGATAGTAATGTGGCTGGTTAAGGTTTTTACTAAAGAAGTTCAATTCATTGCAAATTTATTCACAAAGTTCAAAGATTTGGTAGCGTAGTGCTGGGCCGCACAATTTCTTCAGACCCTGTTTATGTATCTTTGTACGTCAAGAACGCCAAAGGCCTACATCAAACCTCAGATAATGTGGTACACACGAAGAAGAATTCTAAACACCGCAACGTTTTTCTGCTTAGCCTCCCAAAAGAACGGTGCATGGTACCCCGCTATGTCATATATACCCATTAAAAGCCAACAAAAGAAGTAACTACTGTGTTGATAGACAGTAGGCATAACCAACGACAAAAGACCGTCATATATACGTCAGGCCTTTTTGTTCATTTTCTTTAGAAATCATGAGGTTGGTTTCTCAAGCGTTCACAAAAGATTCATGCTTCTTTGGTCAGAAATTTATGCGTATTGTAGTACAAAACTGCACAGGAATGTACACGTGAGTTATCAGACTTAGGGTGACATGAAATGTGGCTCATGTCACGGACGCTAAAGGTTTCCAGCGGTGAGCAGACGGCACGAGAATATGCTTATCGGCGCGGAAAGACACAAAGACACCCTGTATCAAGTTGATAGACAGCTAATAAAGGAATCATGATGATATCTTGAGAATAAAGGTTCAAATAGCATGAAAATATTATTTGGACATGTTTTAGCTTACAAAGTTAGATGGTGCATTAAAATGAGTTTGAATTAAACGGATTTTGTTGTCCGGCCCGGTGTAACGTTTTCGAGTGTTCTCCATCTGTGAGTGTTTCCCTTGAAAATCACGTAGCAAGAATGGTTGACGCACGAACAGATAGGAATTGGGTGGTAGTGACATCTATTGGAGCGCCGTCATACCACGCTTTCATTTTGGTCTACTTGTGTGGTTACAACATTCAAGAACAGTATGGACAGAACGAAACGTGCAGATGATAATATTGGTGAGGAACACCTTACCAGTAACCGGGGGAAGATGTAACCTGTGGAGACAGAAACACACGGTGCAAATCTTCGAAAAGTGAGAGTGTTCCGTATGGGAGTTCGGAAAAAATCGCAAATGGCCAGAGTGGGCCTCCTGCCAAGACAGGGATGCTATTCTTTTGTAACACAGTGGCTCAGCTACCATCGGATGGACCCGAAATTCTTACATTGCATGTGTTTTTCAAATATTCAAGTCGTGCTACATTCCACAGTTAACACCGTAAAAAACACAGGCGTTGTCAAAAGAAGCCACGGCCATGAAGATCGTGCGAACCACTGTGTTTATCAGTCAACACACGTGAGACATCTACCGGCAAGTCACGTAACTAGACGTTTGGCCGCCGATTCATTGACATCAATGGAACGGATCTTGCCGACATTTCTACGTTTTTATCAACCGACAGCTAATGCTCACCCTTGAAGTTGCCTCTCCCTTATTTTGGGTAGTTCCTTCTGTACAAACGATCTGGCATATCGGTCGTTCTTGGCGTTGTAAGGTGGAATCAAGTCTCTGTATCGAGTCTTCCTATTGTTGGCTTCTATTGCGTCATTAATGAACGTCTGCTCGCGGAGCAGTTGTTCTTGGGTCGGGTCCCCGAGGTGCCACCAGCGGCTGTGGGTGCAAGAGGGAAGTACGGTGAATACACCTCTCAGAATAAGTACCAGCTCGGCTAGTTTTCTGAACTCCCGTTGCTTCTTCTCTGACAAATAAACTGGCCAGTTCTGGAACTTGTTCTGAGAGGTGAAAAGAGGTTCTTCACGTGACGTCACACCCTAATTAGCATAGAATTCATAGGAACTGGTACGGCCATATTGGCCGCAAGTGTCAAAGGGGTTTACTGAAAGAAAGTAGTTGACCACTAGTGGTTAACCACTAGTTTTGGCCTAGTGGTCAACGACTAGTTTTGGCCTAGTGGTTAACGTCGTTCTCCTTGAATGCTGGCGAGGTTGCCTTAATGTGTGATGTTCGAACTCGAACCCCGATTGAATATACAGTTGTGTGCAAGAGGCCGGCAAAAGAAATCAAATAAAACAGGAAAACTGTGTATCACGTGATGTGACTGGATATGACCAGTAGTGAGAGACACCTATCAGAAACACACAGAACCAGCAACTTACTTCGTCCGCGTCTTTTCTTTCGAACACGTGACAGCCAAGAGGTCCTTCACGTCCTGCCGTTTGAAATAATGCCTTGAATTCCCGTCATATGACGCGTCATATTTTGGTATAATGTCTTTATATTTCGTTCGACTTCTTTCTGTGATAACAGCATCGTTAACGAACTGCTTCTCTCGTCGTTCCTTCTCCGCGGTGCTGGGGGTCCCAAGGCATCGTCTGCGCACGCTCAGTTTGTTCAGTGAGCTCTTTGGGTCTCTTAAAGTGATCTCCTACAACGAAAGAGAAAAGAAGATTTTGAAGTTGTGACGTCACATACATTTTTGTTGTTATCGTCGTGGTCGACTCCGCTGCGGCCTCGGCTTCGCGGTTGTTGTTATTGTCGTTGTCCTTTATGCACCAAATTCTTGTCACACCAGGTGTTGCACGAACTCCTTATCCAATAACAACGCGAAAAAAAATTGGACAAGCACAGAGCAATCGTGTTATCTATACTAGATTCCGTGGTAATCCACCAAAATCCTCATTTAGTTTTTTATGATTATTTCGCACATTTTGTTGTATTAAATTTCTCATATTATGATAATCCTTCAATAATCTCTCATAATTATCAGCTTAATCTTCATATTTTTTCGAGAAGAAGACTATTGAAAAGCGATGAGCCTAATCATTGCAATATCTCTGAACTTTACATATCAATGACCCTTTCTGAACCATCAGACCACAGATTAGGTCGTAATCCTTGTCCAAGTAGGCCTATGTGTCTCAATTTGGAAATCAACGAAAGATTATATGCTATGTAAGTTGTATTCAGTCGGCGAAAAAGATGATATCTCAACAAATTTATGGTGGAAATTTCAAATGCATATTGCTAGAGTGGTCAAGAATTCAACGAAATCTGCAGTAGAATTAAATTACTGACTCAACTTGTTTGCTGCAGCAACAGGCAAGAAGCAACAAGCATGGCCCCGTGTTCGGTGAAAAGTAACGGCGTCTTGCTCACCACGAGCAATGAACAGTAAACATCCTTAGTCCCAAACTACTATATGAATGATAGAGAATCTTTCCAGAAGAAAAATAACACCAAGATACCTCGACTCGGTCCAGTAGTTTTTGCTCCAGAGCCATTTTTGTGAAGCAAAGTCAGAGGTCTTTTTATCAACTCACAGAGAGAAATGACGTTTTTCAGTGTGGCCATTTTTCTGTGTGATTCCCTTTTCGCAACACACAGGTAAAACGGAGTAGCTGTTTCTCTGTGTGTTGCCCATTGTCAAGTCGCGGCTTATTCCTTCAACCTATTGTAATGTCACACTGGCACACGGGCCACACTGAAAAAACGTTACACCGGCAAACTGCAAATTCACTGATTAAGGCCTCGATTTTGCTTCACAAAATCGAGTCTGGAGCTCTAACCACTGGACCAAATCGGGATATCTTGGTGTCTTCTTTCTTCTGGAAAGATTCTCCATCGATTGCTATGAGCAGTTTTGGGTTCTGGGTAGTGGAAGTATAAGCATGTGCAGGTTTTTTTGGGGTCACCCTGTACAGCAAATGAATGGGATCTCAGTACTCACATCCTGTGACATGGTTCTCTTTAGCAGCTCCTGGACGGCAGGGGACAAGAAGTAACTCTTGCACTCCTCTTCCCTTGTAGCATCGTAGACAGGGATAATCGGTAACCTTTTGGCCCTGTATGAGATGAACGTCTTGATGGCGTCATTGATGAAACCATTCTCCTGTCGTACTAGTTCAACGTTGGATATCTGTGGTAAGGAGGTGCTGGGTTCGGGCCCTATGGTTTGTTTGTGGCGGAGGGGGCTTGTGATGTGCGTGTAGGCCATTCCCCTATCGCTTCTCTCTGAAACTAGAGACGAAGAAAATGAATGAGGCTGTTATACTTGTAATCCCAATGTCCTGCCGGATGACAATGGGCCCTTTTTGTGCTTTTCACTATGAGAATGCCAAAAATAACAATTGATGTTGCCTACCTCAAAAATAAGAATAAATTTCCAGAATATCAAAGTGGAACTTGAAAGCACAAATGACAGGATTTTTATCCTGTGATGACCGATCAAATCTCTTCCCCATGTGACTCTTTTTCGAATGCTCTAATGAATTAAGCCGATTTACAACCGGAGTACGCTATTGTGGTGTCGCCATGGAAGTGTAGCGAAGGTGCAAACAACTTCCTTCGAATTCTCTCATTGGGCGCGAACGATTCGGAAGTGTTGCGTCGAACGAAGTGGGGTTAGAGGATTTCGGAGCGTCTCAAAAGTACCACATCATATCGTGTAAAATCGGCGTAGATTTTTCATTGTGATTTACACCAGGGAGTTCTTGATAAAAAGCATGTAGCTCGGCGTAAGGCTATCAGAGAAAATGGTGAAAATACATGCAGACTCTGAATATATTTTCAGTTATTTTCGAGTGCACACAACTCAATGTCGTCATTTCATACAAAGTTTCATGACATATTTCTGTGAACAACATCATCAAAGATACTAGCTAGCGTGAAAAATATGTGTCTTTTCTCCGAACCAGCTAGGCTACTTACCCGATAATGCATAAAATGTGATAATTAGTGGTCAATATTGTGTTAATGAAGGCAGCAAGAATATTTGTCACACATGTAAAATGATACGAATCGGAACTGTCCTCTAGTCGTTTTGACCGTCGCTAAGCCCAGACGGCGGATTTGCCCAATATTATATGGAACATCTTTAGCAACGCAGAGCGGAAAAAATGCTACACACAAAGAAATTATCTCATGAAATGTTGTGGAAAAAATCCTTTGTACATCATTTGGTGGTATTGCCCTACCATAGGTAATCCTCATTAAACTACCAAAAGCTCGGCCAAGCGGATCAGCTTATAACTAACACCACAACATATCATTTAGAAATTACCAATTAGACTGGATAAAAGGTTTATAGCATTGTACCCGTAATGCATGAATACAATATTGCTCAGATTTTGGCATAAAAACTGTGTTTATGTCTTTTGTGTGTACCGTTGGCACTGTTGTAGTAGACGATAGGCATTTTCTAGGCCTTGTATGCAACTGCGGTAGCCCTACTGTTCTTAGAACCATGATGAAAAATTGGTGACTTCGTCAATGAGATCTTAGGGTCGAATTCTTGACGAATGTTCTAGCCAATGAATGCTCAGAACTGCTGGTGACGTCATCCTCAAGCTAGCCTACATGTAGGCCTACTCAAACTACTCCTTGAGTAGCTTGATAATAGTGAGGTTTCGCAAATCTGACGAAACACGAAGTACGAAATACGAAATTGGACTTCATTTCCATGACGTAATGATTTCAGGAGATGGTTGGTGCCACAAAAATATCGCCTGCTGCAAGACCGTCTTTTAGCGTATGAGGTTAGACCGATTAGAGTTACGGTGTATTTACTTTTAATACATGTACATGTATATAAACGAAAGATAAATTTCAAAGTTTAAAAACTTTGAAATTTATCTTTCGTTTCCACTCAGTAGGTACGGAAGTGGAACTTCCAAAATTCAAGATGCACCATAACTCTTTCGGTCTTACTTGATGATGTGCACTAAAAGACGCACTGGCAGCAGGGACATTTGTAGTACCAAAATATAGATCTTATCCCATTTTTGGCAGAACACCATCTCCAGAAATACACTAGGTCCTGGAAGTTGAATTTCGTATTTCGTAGCCTACATCCTGTTTCGTCAGATTTGCGAAACCTCGCTCATGACGTCGATGTGAAAATGGCCTGTCGAAAGATGGCCTCTTTCGTACTTACCAGGGCCAATAATGCTATGGCGTCGGAAGATACCCAAGGAGTCAATATGGTCTATATGGCTTCGAAAGAGACTTGCAAATGAGGGTCAATCACCCGCGAATGGTCTAAGCTGGCGGAAGAAGTGCCTTTTAGTATTGGCGTTTGTGCACCCTGCGGTGCCTCCCAGTGACGGCAATTCGGCTGCCGATGTAACGTTTTCCAATGTTAACCATATCTCAGTGTTTCCATAGATAGACAGCTAGTAGAGACCATGGGCCGGTTGCACCTGTCATACGTAAGGTCGACTTTGTGCTCAAGCTAACCTCAAAGTCGTTCTCAACCTCAAATTGTAATGGCAAATCATATTACTTAGTTGAGGTCAACCTCAAACGTAACTTTGAGCACAGCTGGTGCAACCGGGCCAGAGGATCTGCCCATCTCGTTTCAAAGTGTAGGTATACCCGTGCAATGAGAGAAATACTGAGGAGTGGGAACATTCTGGCACTTTACACCAGCTTCTTCGAAGTTGACAGAACCAGTATACACCATCACGGTAAACCGTGACTGTACATTCGCCTGTACAAAATGTAGGCCCAATTTTCAAAAACGTTTAACTTCTTTAAAAAACTTTTAATTGAAAAAAATCAGCCATATTCATGTTGAACACACACAACTCGATAAATTCGGGAAGAATTTTGTGTTTTTTTCAATGCTGAATTTGTACACAATTCTGGAGAAAATGTATGTCATGATGTGGTCACACCACAGAATCACGATTTACCGTGATGGTGTAGACTGAGAACGGCCTCTTCGAAAACAATGACTTCTAGCACTTAGACCAACATTTATTTACGTCTAGACATGGCTAGGGGCCTATATGAGCGAAAATACAAGGCTGAACATCTCACAAACCTTGGGATTCCTCTTCCGTCATCACGTAAGATATTCCAATATAAAAAAAGTCAACAGAAGCTTCCTTTTTCTCTCTATCAGCTTTATCCTTTACAAGAATATCACAGCAACTTTGACTGACTAATGATCCTAATGTATTTCATACATTGTTTCAGCAAAATTTAGTTTTTAAATGCGATAAATGACTTAGATACCAAATGATGCCAACACCGAATCTCTCTTAACAGGACATACATGATATCTAAGCATGGTTTCTATGTTCGAGGCCAAGTAAGTGCAGTTCTATGGTTTACAACATACATGAAACATGAAATTGCTCGAGTATGAAAAGGATTTCATTATTTACAATCTTGTTGATTGTGTTTGCTCGATAAAAACATGAGGACATGGATGAGTTCAGCTCATCTAATGGCCTAAGGGCCCGTGACGACAGAATTTCCAAAGATTCGTAGGGTCCTCATTAAAATCTATAGGCCTACTAGGCCAATGAACATGTAGGCCTACACCTGCCATATCCTGCCCAAGTTTTGTATACCCCTGCCTTTGTATGCCGAATGATTTCAAATTGCTTTTTTTTTGTTCCTAGGACACTTTCATCAAGTGACATTTCTCCTTCTACACCGGCTACTCAGCCAGCAGCCAAAAGAAATTTACGTCTGTATTGTTAAACGAATAAATTGTTTCCTCTGCCCTTCCTACAAAATAAATATCTATGAAAAGGTCGTTGAATAACAAGTTCAGACAATTTGGGCGGTGTAGTGCAACCGAGTGTGGTAATCCGCAAGAGTGATCACGGGTTCAAACGAATCCCATGATTTCATGCGAGGCAGCGAAGCTTGACGAACCAATATTCCGACGATATCAATGATAGGCTACACATCACGACACCACACACTCACCGCTTTTTGCACTTTTCGGAGGGGCCGAGGCGGCCCTCCGCTTGGCAGACCCTTTCTTCGTGTGTGCCTTTTTGGTATTCGGCATTTCGGGACCGCAGCAAATGTCATACAAGACTGGAACGTCAAGTCGTCATGAACTCCAAATCCAACCGTTACTTATTGTTTGTCAATTTGTGAACACCATGAGCGACATCACCAAAGGATCGGGCACTACAGACACCATCCTGAGAATATCAGGCGTTCTTACTGCTCGCTCCCTTCGTCACCGCAGCGGATGAAGAGGAGCGAGGTAAAAACCCCTGCTGTGGGAGGATGACAGACACCGAGAGAGAATCAAAAGAAAGGACATTACGGCCACACCAGGTTTATGGAGGACAACAGATCGACACCAGTGCAAAAATTCGATCAGTTCCAAATGAAAATCCTTGAACATTGTCAGGCTCGTCGCCATTGACTCCTGACACTGGCAGATTGCAGACCGAGTATCGGATTCTTCCTCACGCAATATTGAACCTGCGGGGGATCTTCCAACGGCGACAGAAAACGGCCCTGGTCACTACGCATCCCGTCTCCTTGACGACCAAACAAATAGTCACATCTCCAAGGAAGATGAGTGGTTACGGGTTATTTGTGTCGGTATCTTTACTGGAAATCTATACTCGAGAGAAGTACTGTTGTCAATAGATAGTGGTGTCTCCATTGAAGGAGCCATTTGTGACGACATCCCTGGCTCTTCACGTCCGTTACATGGGAAAGTCATGACAGTAAGCCATGGTGCCTTGTACATGTGTCTTTGCAAAGACCGGTGTTTCTCCGGTCGTGTTTGGTCCAACAACGCCAAATTAAAGGGGCGTGACGGACTGAATGACAATGGACTACTGTGTTCTCTGTCCACTAAAACCTCCAACTGAAATGGTCAGCACGGAGGGTACTGTCATATGGAAATGTCGTGCCGCTTAGAAAAAATGTTAAAAGCAGCCAATCGATCAAAACAGCCAATTAAGTTCTTCGACTTCAAAACGCCAACTAGGCCTATACAGTAGGCTACTTGTTGAAATAGACGCCGGTGTGCCGGAGGAAGATACTGATGAATATTTGCGATTCCTTTTTTAAAAATCTTACCTAAGTGTGTCGTTTTTCTTCGGACGCCCTGTCCATAATACAGTGGCCAGTAGTAGGATAAGATATGGGGTGTTATTTGCCTGCTCATGGCTGGCGTTGGGCGACGCGTCTGATCCGCTTGACAAAGGACAAGCTCGCGATACGACAATGTACAAGTCTTTCGAATATTGGGGAAGAGCAATGTTTCTCAAATATCGACACGCTGAAATCGATATTCCATGATGATCTTATGTGCAATTAAGGCGCATCCCACATCCCCCCCCCATCCTAGCGAAAGCCGGACTGTTTCCTGGGCCCCTGTTTCTGAAGAAGGTGGACCGAACGTCAGTTTACACTTGCAAATGACGACGTAAATAAGGGGTGTCCTCGCCAGTACCGTCATCCTATACTAGTATGCTGTCTGTACAGTCTAAGGGCCCCGTACATTTCATGGGCCTGCAGCAGGGGTTGCGGATGAACTGGGTAGGCAACCAATCATCGTACACGCAATATAATGAGGAGGCCTCAATAATATGGGCCTGAAGACTTATATTGTCCACGCCCGTTACAAGTTGCAAGTGAACATCTAAAATTCAAATATTTTCAAAAAGAGTTTAAGAACCCGAGGGTCATACCCCAAATCATTGTATTATATCAATTCCCGAGATCCCGATTAGGACATTATATTCTGTGGACGTGTTGGTAAGAAGACTTTTCAAAATGAGTGGCTGAATTTCAAAGAGTATTATCACCAGGCCAGCGAATGAGGATTTGATAAGCTTCTAAATGGTGCATTTGACGAATCTTTCATTATTTTTGGCAGTCTTGCACAAATATGTACAGTATCTTACCTTGTGCTAGAGATCGTACGGACTGGACGGATGTGTAGGATGGATTGGTTCCAGATCTCACCGCTAGGGTGTATACTGAAATCGCATGTTCGTAACACTTCGGGTCTTTCCGTCATTCTTCGGTAAAGAAAATCTGGCAAAGTTTCGAGCTCTAATTTGAGAATGACTAAGATCGGTTCGCCTGCCGTCCCATATCACGATCTGCCGAAATAAAACGACGCACTGATTGGTTGAATTGGTTGCGTTTCGGCTTCATTCGGCCAATCACGTGATGGACGGCCATCTTAGTATAAGCCATAGCGGCGGGGTTGGGAACCAGTCTCAGTGTGGTTACACACACTCCTTCGCAGAGGTCAGTGCTCCACTACGTTACGCTATACTGACTCTGCCAACATACGGCCGAAATATTTCCATATCCTCCGCGGCGCCCACGATTGGGCTGCCAGCACTGGAAACTCCAGTGAAAACGCTGAATTACAAGTGTTTTGGATGCCTCTCAACAATCCTTATTTTCTTTGGCCAGAAAGTTCAAACATTCAAGCTGTTTTGGTCTTAAAATCAACTGTTCATCGTATCTTTTCACACATCTCTCCAAAATCGGATCCACGCCGTCAAAACAGTAGCACGTGTCAATGTTTACAAACACGGAGATCATGTGCCGAGTATCTGGCCTCTGATTGGTCGAGCGCCGAGACGGCTCACGGCATTTGCTCGAAACTGCGCAAAGTAGTGCGCAAAATTCCTAACATCAAATTCATGTTTTCCTCCATATTATCCCAGTTTGTGGCTATAGAATGAAATAATAACGATTATCAAAGTCATTGGATGCGTTTCACGCTAATATTTTAATCTGAAAAGTGGTTTTGCAAGAACCTTGCAGAAGTGAAGAGGGCGTTTGTTTCCAGAGGCATTATTAGCGACCGCCATATTGTGGAGCGAAATGCATTCTGGGAACCAGTTTGGTGGTTACAGTGAATTAATTTAGTACCGCATTTTACCGCAGCGCCTACGTAGGACGCTCTGCAAACATTGATGCATCGGAACAGAAGTGTGGTTAGCTTTTGGCACAATGGTTAGCATGCTTTTATAAAGTCAATGAATACTTTACCTTCATTCGACGACATCGGAAACTCGTCACCAGTAACGACCGACTTGCTTCAGTACTTGCTGTATTAGGTCGCTGCTTTTCAACAACTTTCAAAAATGCTGGGACACCTATGCCCTTGCATTCCCTTCTACAACAGATTTCTATCGGAATTTATTGTCTTACAACTGAACTGACATGTTTTGATGCGAGATCAGTCGTGTTTAAAATACGATCAGTTCGCTCTACGGCTCAAATCCTGATTTACTGGTCTGTTTTATGGTCAAAAGCGAGAAAGACAGCTTAGTAATCGGTCAAATGGGCAAAGAAATATTTGTTCTGAGTATCAATTATCCCTGTAGGAAATTTAGATGTCAAGATGATCTTGTAACTTAATCAGTCCAAAACCATGGACTATTGAACATAATGCCTCGGGTCCATCAGTCCATGGTAAAACGTACACGATCCGCCATCTTGTTTTGGCTGGTGGTACTACTGTTGTATTCCCGCCATCGGTTACTGATCTCCCAATTCAACGGAAGATTTGCTGATATCCCAGCTTTGAAAGAGATGGTCTCAGAGAAAACAAAGCCACAAACCGTGGACGATTTGTCGTATTTATTTACAGTGTATACATGTATAAAAATATAAATTAGAAAGTGATTTACACAGAACAAATCAACCAGTTTTGAAAGCATACGTATGTTTGCTAAACATCTCCTCTAAACAACATCAGAATCCGGCCTCGTTCACTCCCCAAACAGCTTAACCAAACTTGACGTTAGAGGGCGTCGCAGTACAACGCTCGAATCTGCATGCACAAAATGTGCACTGCGTACATCTCCTCGTCAGCGACTTTGGCCATAGATTACTAGTATAATGGCACTGAACGGGCTTACGGTTTCATGCCATCAACCAATCAGCGAGAAGCTTACATCTGCATGTCGGCATTACATCCGGAACAGACACACGTAGCAACGAAATGAGGCGCTCAGACGTAATCTATTTGAGATTTTGTTCCTAAGAAATGTGCATAGACTCAACTTCAGCAGGTTTCAAGATACAAGAATATACATTTAGAGGAAAAAATAATTTTATATCCGTATTACTAAAAAATCAAACGAAAGTATACTGAGTTAATTTGGTCTCAAAGGGCAAGGTGTGCGCCCTCTGTTTTTAGGGAGCCATATTCGACCACATAACTTCTCTAACCTACTACAGTTACCGTTTGTTTCTCTTATTTACAGTAGAGTAAAACCCAAAATAAGTATTCCCCGATACTCATGATTCGGAAAGAATAGGAGCAGTCAGCCGCGCTTATTATTGCCAAAAGATGGCAGCAAAGTTCTAGCGGACCAATACAAAAGAAAATTCTCCTGATTGGTGCTCAATCAACCATGAATGGGTCCGCTAGGATTACGAATTACGGCATTGAATTCGGCCGTAGTGACTCCTATTGGTCAACTGACTGACAGCTCGTATTATCCGCTGCGGCGATTTTGTCTTGCGGTGTGCTTGCGACCATTGAAATGACGCAACGAACAAATGCAGTGACTCCTCGCCTAGTGGTGCACTACGGTCTAGTATCCAATGCGGCATAGACACCCGTAGGCCTATAATATGGGCTTCTATGACGGTGCCTTTTGCCACAAATGAGTGTTTAGATCAGAAAATATTTATTAATGTACATGGTCCTATTTACAGTCCTTCTTTAAGAGTCCCTTGTCTAACCACAACTGTTGTGGTATCTGCCCAGACGCCGGTGGACAACCAATCCGGAAGAAATCAGAACTTCGGTTGGAAAATCATCCAGAAATGCCATCAAGTACAGCAGCTCTTGGAATTTTCTAAAAATTCACCGCCCTATCTTCGTAATATTGCGATTGTTGGCCGTGAGGGGCTCCACCGTACGCCATCATCGGGATTTCATCATGTGTCTGAAAAAGAGAAACAGTGATTGGATAACACACTCGGAGAGTTTCGGGAAAGTTCGTGAGGATTCGGAGCCATTCGGGAAAGTCCGTGCGGCAGTGATAAAGATTTACTGCACATAACGGGCGTGATGGATAGTAAGGATTGCCTTTTGATGGCACATGTCTTTGACAGATGGCGTGCATGGAGTCTACAGTCCAAAGCGGGTGTTGCGTCTACCTCTGATGTCACGGCAAATCCACAGATGGCAATACGAAGGGTTTAATGGCCCACCGCGCGTAGATCCAAGCAACTCTCCCAGAGTGAATCCCTCACCGTCATCCTCCCATAGCAGGGCTTTCGTCTCACTCTCCATAGGCTCGTACACACGCCGTGTGAGTAGACTAAGAGGAGCGAGGTAAAACCCCTGCTAAGGGAGGATGCTCACGGTTGATTTGCTCTCTCCACCATAAACTCTTATCATCATAGTCCGCGGATTCCAAAATCACCGTATGGACCGGCTAAATGGAGGAAATTCGAATAACTTCGCCGAAGAACAAGGTTGATACTTGATCATATGTTTATAACGAGTTGTCGAGCCCGTTTGATGGCGGCCGAAACGAGGCAGTCATATTCAATTCACGTTTAACAGCGGTGAGATGTAAGTCTCCGTGATTCGTTGAACACAAAACGGTCCTATAACGATACTGGTGCTGAAACGTCGCCAAGAACGTGTCACGTGATCTGAAACCACGCCATTTTGACACTTTGTTCAGGAGACTGGCCAGATGACCACATTTCTGTTGTCAAATCATGCTGATTGGCCATCCATGTCACATGACAGGCAACGCGTGGAGGTCACATGACCTAAAATGGCGACACCTGCACCACAGGGGCGAGACCTTGAAAGCTGTGGAGTTGCGGAACGTTTAACGTTGGCAAGCAAGAGATTAAACCAACCCGTTGTTGTTGTTGTTGTAAATAAACATGAAAAAAGGTTCCATCTGTACCGAGCGGTGCACCTTCAATGCCAAGACATTTAGCATTAAACACTTACATTCTTGTAATCCATTCTTTTAAACAGATGAGTGCATCTGTAAGCGTGCATACCTCTCTGCGTCGGTCAGATCACCTACAACAGAAAGCCGCCGTTTTCTGACTGAGAAACTAGCAACACTCAAACTCCTAGGCCTAAATTCCAGTACCCTTTGAGAGAAATAAACCCAAGTGAAAGCGCCACCCTCCGGTAGTTTTTGGCTTCACGTACATGTACATGTAGCCTTCTCTTACGAACTTCTCTCTCCGAAAAGGAGAACACTCGCCAATGATTTTTTGTGGAACGTATGCAAGATAACGTCACAAAGATGCGCAGAGCATCATCGAAAATCCAGATACAACGACCGAACCATGATGGCGTTGTACAGTCAGATGAAATTTATGAGCTACCCTCCACGATTGGTCCTACACCCCTGATGAGGCCACGCCAAAGCGTCCCGACCTTGATGAGTGAGTACGTAGAAACGAGTGCAGGGGCGTAACACCTTATCCGTGTGACATGAGAAGTAGTGAAACTATTTTGGTTAAGAAATCTGGCCGTGCGACTTCCGGCTCATTTTGCTGTCTCGGGTCACATTTTAATAAATGTACTTGACTCCTTGCGCGGAAAATTGCAGCAAAAGCAATTACTAGTGTAAGGAAGTTTTTATTTTCAGCTAAATACTGCCCTCACGGCACACCTATCCGTGTACACCCTTCATCTACACATAAAGTAGACCATCCTCAAACTTTGCTGAAACCCTCACCTAACCAACAACTACCAACAATGACCAAAGTATTCGACAAAAGTTGTGCCCGCTACTTCCCTCTAAAAAACGCCACCTCGCAGTCAAAAGATGAATTTCTTTGCGCTCATACCATATTCAAAATGCTGCCGCTTGGTGGCGCTGTGTGAAAATGAGAAACAAGCATACAAATACCACAACCTGGGAACCAGGCCTCTAGCAGAAGACACGAACACGGTGCCGGAACCTGAACATGAACAACAAAAGGCAAGGGAAGGGGACGAGGCCACCGGCTCTAATGAGGACGGCAGTTTTACATCGGTGCAACTTGCAGACACCAAGCGCCACCTAGCGTCCATTATCCAAATTTCAATGTCTCAACATTCGGCTCGGCCTCGTTCGGCCTCCTTCGGGTACTTCGGGATTTGTCGGGAGTCCGACTCGGCTGTATAACAATACGCGCCATCTTGAAACGGAAGTGGGTCCTCAGTTCCGGCGATTTACTAACCCATTCGTCCGCCGGATAGTGCCCAGGTGATGGTGTCTAGAATTACACGATATACGCATATTTTTTGAAAATTCATCATTGTATATATGAATTACTTAAAACTATAGATTTATGCGTACATAAGATCAAGAAAAGTATGATATTATGTTGCTGCTACGCATGCGCAGTACGTATTAAGTAGTGCTCCTAACGCGGATGAATGTCTATCCAAGATGGCGGTATTCTTCATACAGTAGAGATACGTTTCGTCTCGTCAGAAGTGAAACATCGAAAAAGTATCTCACAACGTAGAATGATGTCTCAAGTGGCACATTCATGACGCGAGCTGCCCAGGCGGGATGTGATCTGATTTTTTGTCAACAAAATACCGTCGATGGTCACGTGACATCAAAGCCGTGGAGATGAAGCAGCCGTTTAATGCTAAATATCTTGGTCCAAATGAATGTCTCTTTACCTGTCTCGCATCAGCCAAAATTGATTAATAATTAGCTATGATAGAGACCAAAACTCATGGAGATTCTTTGAGAATTAGGTAAATTAAGGTAAAAAAAACTTTCGGTAACCATTGAGAGTGAGATAGGAAATACAGCCACACAAGCGATTTGGTACCATCAAATAGATGCGAATCGACGGCCAGCTTATCTCTGTTTATGCGGTATGCAGCGCCTCTAGCGGGAACAAGACGAAGATGTATCTAAACGTTGAATCGCAGCCCTCACCAGAAGCATACCATCGCCAACAAAACCCAAGCCAAGAGAATGGAAAACAAGCAGTTAGGCACGTGAAGTGAATTAAAGCAGATTTTTCGATGGTAAATTGGAGATGAAATGTCCTGAAGTATTTGGTAAATATTGGATCTCGTCTTGTCAGGGATTTCCTGGTTCGTGTGTAGACTGAGTCCGCTGCCTGTGGCAGTTTTAAAACTGTTTGATTCAAGCCGTAAGCTATCATTCATGTCGTACATTTGTACTGTTGAAATCGGAATTGTGAAGAAAAAGAAAATAAAAAGGTTCGCCACCAAGCAGAGGGGCTTCACCACAATAAAAACAATGTGCAAAACGATGTACATTGAAAAAACATTTAAACACTGAGATTAATGAAAAAAACGATGTTATTTAATTTCGATATGGACTGTACTCGTCACGTGCGGATAGGTCACGTTTGCTCACCTGATTTATTTCGCTTCTGCAGAAAAAAACACGATTTTTAGTTACAATGAACTGAGTTTGTACAAATCCGGGCCATACGGAATTTGCCCCTGCAGTCTCAATATTTATGGAGTCGGGGTTTCATAACAACCCTTTCACAACTCACAGGAAGTATTGTGTCAGACTACACGCCCCCTATCGGCGAGTAACTCAATTTTTTCACAACCTCGTCCCCAGGGCTTAACTTCTGCGATCGGGACTTGTAAGCCCTGGATACACAATTCAAATCCTGCTACCTGATTGGTTGGTGTCGTCAACCAATCCAGTGATTGAAATTTTTTGAGATTGTGTTTCCAGGGTCAGTCTCCGACGCAGGAAAGGACCGAGGTTGACGGAGGAGGAAAACCCTAGGAACGAGTTTGATCTTTTCAGTGTTGATCACCAGGAACCAAAGCACAGGTCACCCCCACGGTAATCCCTCCCCGGTCATCAGCGCCACGCCATTTCTTACTTATAGGGATCAGTCACACGACTATCTCGTTAGCCTGTCACCACCGGCTTGGTGATGGGCTTCCCTTCGCCTTATCTGGCGTCCAAGCTGATGTCGGGGGACTGAATCAGCCGCAGCGCGGATACATATCTGTGTTTACTAATAGGTTCAGATCAATGTCTGTTGGTATGGCGGGAGATTGCGGGTCTCCAAGGTCGCCAGTTGAGCGGCGATCCCAAAGTCGGATGATTTGTCCTCATTTCGGAACAAAACGTTTCAGCACTGGTGGATTAGCGGTCATTAGGCCCAACCCTGGTGGATCTAAAACCTGGATTATAAATGAGGTGGGAGCCGCAAGGCGAAACCTGATGGGGAAACTCATCTGGAATCTGTGAAAATCGCAGTTGGTATTCAAGTATCGCGAGGTTGTACGAGATCACACGAGATAGGTTCCAGGCAATCTCCGTTCGCAGTCCGTCCTGAATTCGCCCTGTTGATAGCGGCAATGATAAGCCCAATATTAACCCTTGAAAATCTTCATTTTACGATGGTAATTTCGAACGGTAAAGGACAGTTTACCATGGTACAATTGGCTTTCACCATGGTAAACCTTTTACCGTTCGAAATTACCATTCACCATGGTAACATGGAGAATATTTTTTATAAGGGAATTGGCAGTTAAAACAACGTCTATCGAACGCGACGACCACAACAAACAACACCAGTGCCCTCTAGCGGAGAGGTATCACACTATAATGGCACTTACCAACGCCTCTTGCGATTTCTCGTTCTTTGTGAGAATAAAATTGGTATTCGGATCACTTCCCATAGGTGTGTTGGACCGAATGCCGGTGTCAATTTCTTCTATATCTTCTTGTCCTTTGTTCTTCTTGTCACTCCGTCTGAAATTGACAGAGAGATATGGATGTTGTAGAGAAACAGGCGAAGACATCATCCATCCGGAAAAAACGATAGCTTGCAAGAAATGAATTGTATCCAGTTGTTAGCGCGTCAGTGAGACGAGAAGCGTAAAATGGTAGGCAGAGATAAGGCCATTGTTCAGTTTTTCATAAAAAAAGCAATTAAATAGGCAAAAAGAGAGTTGCAATACGGATCTTTTAACTGGGACTGGAAAATGTGGGTGTGGGCACGAAACAAACCGTACAATTCTTAGTTCGAAAGGAGTTGGCTATTTTAGACGGGACAATGTGGTAAAGTGACGATATGGCAGAGCTCCGTTCCTCCCCCGTTACGGAACGGAGAGTTGTGCCGTGGGAGTGAACGGCAAAGACGGGAACCAGTCTATTACATGCAGGGTTTTTGAATTCCCATCACCGAAATTTTCTTGGAAGATATGGTGAGAAAAGGAGTAAAAGGAAAAGATATCAATCCGTAACCCCCTTTTTAGTGGAACAGAAAAAGAAGCTATGGGAACAGGCTGGGATGTTTCATGGTTTGTCAGACACGACACTGCACAAGTTCGCGTCGGACACAGAATACGGGCCACCCAGTGGTGACAATACAAACTACGTGTTTTTCGCCTGCGAGTGAATATTGCCACGGTCCGCTTTCGCCTGAAGCTGCAGCCTGGAGGAACTAGATAAGCTTAAAGCTGAACTGCATGAACAAAAACAGAGATTTTACATTGGCGCCACAAATAGGATGGTAGTCTGTCATGTTCTGGTGGTGCTTCGAATGGCGTTTGCAAATTTCTGTAAACCACAACATCGCGGCGCTGTTTCGTTCTTGCAGTTCAGCTTTAACTGCGGCCATTTAGTTCAGCAGAGTAAAGATTACTCAAAAAGAAATTTAAAGCAGCGTAGAACCAAAGATTCAGTCAAAGTAGGCCCTATTACCAGATGGTGTCGATCAGCAGAATGTAGGCCTACTGCAGTACATACAATGTATATGTCCATATTAGCCTATACGGGCAAGCTGCACACTCTTTTAGACCTATACGGCTGGTTTTAATGAAAGACAGCTGTTGCATGAAGGCCTATGCATGGTACAAAATCATATACAGTGGAACCTCCCTTAGCGGACATCTCTGCCATGACACTTCTATATTAAGGACACCGAAGTTCAGTCCGAAATGATCATTACTATTCTTTTTGACCTCTGTAATCAGGACACCTCTCAATTAAGGACAGCATTCGCCAGTCCCAGAGGTGTCCTTAATAGAGAGGTTCCAGTTCCACTGTACTTGATCGTAAAATGATGCTGTATTAGTAGAAATCAGGCCTAGGCCTAGTACGATGTGAAATTGCCGATATAACACATGTAAGCCTCTTATTGGGGGAAATACAATCGTCAATTCCACTTCACACAGACGAACAATAGAATACATGCAGTGCTCTGTATACATGTACAAAATCTACACTGATAAATTTTCTCTTGTTAACATGAAACGATAACTCATTGATATCATGCACACCATGACCAGGAACTGCATGTACGGTACTGTTGTATCATAGTGTAGACCTCTACCATTTGAATCTCAATGAGGGTGAAACAGACAGACTCAATGATCAGAGACAATACAGCTGTATTCAGCATCTCCATCGATTTAAAACATTTTTCATGTTCATTCGAGGGTAAAATTGCAAACTCGATCATTTGCTATTCTATTTGAATGATGACATTCCGTTTGGCAACAATACTCCATCCCCAGGCTGTGCGTACATGGGTTTGTCGGGAAAAGGCAGCTTGAGATGAAAATGAGCATTATTCTATCTCAGATCCAGTCAAACGTTGTTGTTGTTGTTGTTATTTTGTAAACAAAAGAACCGGTTCCGTCACAACCGGATGACATCAGGGCGTTTTCGCAAAGGAAATTTACAGCCAAAATGTCGTTATTGTCATTACTTTGTAAACAAAAGAACCGATTCCGTCACAACCGGATGACGATCTGACATTAGGGATTTTTCTCAATGGACCGATGAGTCCTACCACAACAGCACACCGAAACCAGGTCCTATACAATGGACGCCTTTTGTGTGGGAAATTGATCAGGACCGGGATGTCAGTTTCATTTCTATAGTTTTAACCACTAGTGACACCTATTGAGGCAGTGGGCTCGGATCCCCCCATTCTGCAACGTTGTTGCCATAGTTCCGAGATAGAACACAATAGGACCGATTCCGTCCCTACCGGATGAACCAACCAGGAAAGAATCACCACCTCATGCAAACGGAAGAAAGATACGCCCTATTTTGCATGAGTACACAATTAAATGATAGGCGGAGATAACCATTCATGACAAGAGCACGCTTGATGGGACAAACTCATCAGTTTTATCTTCGCTCTATTCTCCGATTACGAAACAATCTAACCGATGCTTCCCATACGCTCATCAATACACCAATAACGAACCATTAATTTTCAATCCTATTCGGTTGATACCTCACAAGTCAGTGAAATGGGATCTAGCCAGGAAGCCGATAGCGCTGGAGTCGTCTGCTCATCGACTTCATGGAGATAGGTTTGTGTGGCGAAGCGAAAGAGTATCAGTCACAAATGGTCATTTTCATACGAATCGACGGCTCAGTGAAACTAACGAAAGTCGCATTTGCGGGAAACATATTAGGGAGGTTGCGATCGAACAATGTATACGTAAAGGTAAACGTTTTGCCCAGTAGACACGGGTAACATATGGCGGAGATGGAATCAGAACAGAAAACACTCTAGCGAGGTTTAGCACCTTTCCGACTCCGGCTTCAACTACCAGAGTGAATTGCAGTCCGCTGTAGACATCCTTGATAAAAACGATTTGATAGACGTTTGTAAATCGTAAAATGCCATAACGCCATGGCAGAAAAATTTTGACTGGTAATCGGAAGTGCACATAAATCGCAAATATTTTGGTCGTGTTTCAAGTCGTAACGACTACAATGACTTCAATATTCATTATTTATCCGCACTTCCGATTTATAAGGCCAAATTGTTCTGGATTCAATTTATGGTGTTTGACGTCTCATAGTTGAAGTCGGAGTCAGAAAGGTGCTTAACCTCGCTAATATCATTCAACCACGCTTTCAAGGATTTTCTCTAAGGCCTAGAAAGAGCGCCCCTCCCCTTCAGCAAATCGCCCGAAACTCAAAACCTCATCAGCGCGTGGGGAAGAACTGCACAAAAGGTCACGTGACACTGTTACAAAGCAATAGTGTTAATACTGAGAGAATGCGAGACCCTGGATGGAAGAGAAGAAGGAAAAATCGATTGTCTGATATTTCATCATATGTTAAAATCAATACTAATAAACTTGCTACAAGTTTCTGTTTGCTTATCTTGGCATTATTACGCTCAACATTAAAGCGATGTGCTCGCGTCGTAGGAATGTAGGGTTGGCAATTTTGCGGCCCGCTTTACAGCTCATCAATTGGGAACCCGCCCTGCGGTTTATCCCGACAGGTCGGCGCTGCGAGCGGTTGTACCGAAACGACGTCATTTTAGGTGTTGACGTTGCGTCATGAACAAATTTCCTGTACATTTTTCTACAGGGAAAATGACACACAAAACACGTTGCTTTTATCGCCATCGTATCTCTTTATTTTAAGACAAAAAGGCACAGAATGAGATTAAAAGAAAATTTTATCTGCTACACGATGACGTAAGTTTTACTGTCGGGCGACCAACACAAATGGTTTATTTTCACGCGAGAAATAATGGAAATAACGTTAGAAAAAAGAGACTTCGGTACAACCGCACGCAGCGCCACGTCGTGACGTTGGGCGAGTTCCTCATTGACAGCGGTCGAAGCAATCTTAAAGGCAGTTTCCTGTTTATATTCCAGTTGCTAGCACCCTTGGTGACTCAGCAGCAACCATTTTTCAGGACAATTTACCTTTAATTCGGCAAGGAAAAATAATTCAAACTAGAGCAATGTCGATGGGAGCCCATCGCATATCTCCCCGCTTTCAACATGAAGTAATGGTGACATGGTTATTTTTCCTGTGTCTTTCATATATTGACCCCTGGTGGGAAGAGGCTGAGTTTGATCGAAATACACTGGGGGTTGGGCACATTAGCAGTCAAGTACGGTACCTAAACATTCCAAATTTCAGATACACCACCACTCACAATTTTGTCATGTCATCACAAATAGTTTACAAATAATGCCCATAGACGTGTTTTTCACATGTTTCTTGTGGTTTTAAGGAATGTTCGTCCCCTTGTGACCTTGAAAGTAGGTCAACGTCAAAACCTGTCCGATATATTGTGAAGATGTTACAGATGAACCTTCACACAAAATTTTGTCACTTTATCACAATTACTTAAGGAGTAATGGCCATAAATGTATTTGTCACGGATCGCCCCCTGGTGGAAAGACAGGGAGTTGGATTGAAATTCTAAGAGTGTTGTGCACATCAGTGGATGAGTATCTAATATATACCATAGTTTCAATCTCCTCCATTGAACGGTCCAGGAGGAGATATCACTTTCGGACGGCTCCTAGTTTTTATTAAAGTTTGACCCCTGTGACCTTGAAAGTAGGTCAAGGTCAAAACCCGTACGATATATTATGAAGCTGTCACAGATAAACCTTCACACCAAATTTCATCACTTTATCACAATTACTTTAGGAGTAATGACCATAAATGTGTTTTTCACATATCGCCCCCTGGTGGAAAGACAGGGAGTTGGATCGAAATTCCAAGAGTGTTGTGCACAATAGTGGATGAGTACCTAATATATACCAAAGTTTCAAGCTCCTCCGTTGAACGGTCTAGGAGGAGATATCACTTTCGGACGGACGGACGGACGGACAGCCGGCGGAGGGTAAAACAATATCTCCCCGACTTTTTTCAAAAAGCGGGGAGATAATGAGAGCATTAAAGGCTCTTGTTGCTCTGTGGGAATATGATAAATAGAAAATATATCAGACCGTATATCAAACGGTGCTTCTGCCACAGTGTCGGGTTATTAACTGACGTCTGATACGATTTATTTTCTGAGGCGAACAGAGCTCAAATCAATCTGTTTATATCAAACGTTCTCTATGATAATGTTTTCCACAACGTTTGGCGCTCTGGTCAGATCTGGGAGAAAAACGTCTATTCCCTCGGTGAGGTAATGCACACCCTATTGGCCGATTTTGGAATCACTCACTCAGACCCAATATACCCGATGTGAAGTAGGCCAGTTGGCCTCATGAACTGGCTTTACAGAAGCGAGTCTAGAGTATCCCAATCGTACAGCGCCATGAGTGGCCTTATAGAAGAGAGCTTAAAGTATCCCAATCCGTAAAATGATGACTGGCCTTACACCGGTATACCGAGTTTAGAGTATCTCAATCGTACAGCAATGAGTGGCCTTATAAAAGCGAGTTCAGAGTATCCCAATCGTGCAGCGATGACTGACCTTATAGAAGCGTGTTTAGAGTATCCCAATCGTACACTAGCGATGACTGGCCTTATGGAAGCGAGTTTAGAGTTTACCGATCGTGCAGCGGGAACTGATCAGACAGCGCAAGAAAAAGAAAACAAAAATACATAACAGCCCGATCGATTTTCCAGCTAACTCCCGGATATTACCTTCGTTTTCGGTATGTTCCGGCCGTCCGAATGTCGTGTATCATTAATTAATGAAATCACTGGCGACGCGGAGAAAACTCACGATTCTCTTTTTGCGAGTGATAATTATTGAGTTCGTTACCTCAGAAGGCGAGGCGTTTCTGGTTGCGAAATGTGAGATTCTTGACAAATCGAACCACTAATTTCAGATTAGACTAGTACCTGATCCTACCAACCTGCGCGCTGCAGTCGTGGCTTGTTTGGTACGACCAGTATTGGCCGCCATTTTTTGAGGAATTCTGCCAGAGACGTCACTAGGAAATTTTATGCAAATTATGTAAATTCATTCAATTTCCAACACAACTGACGTCGTACCGGAATGCAGATAGAAGGTGACCTCCATTTGACCCTGGAAATCCACCAATCACGAAGGTGTTAAAAATAGAAATACATCAACATAATAGTTCCTCTACTTATCACTAGCGTCAGCACCGGCCAATCAGATTCACGAACGCGATAGGCCCTACCGGTCCTAACATGTGCAAAAATCCGATGTAAAGTTGTCAGGGTCGGGTACTAGTCTAATTTCAGATACGACGGTCGTGATGTTTCTAGTTCGCAACTCTGACCCCATCCACATCAATTCTGAAGATAAAACGCTTTTGAATCCTTTTTTCGACATCCACTCGCTGGAGTCGTGATACAGCATGAGAAACACCGCGTCAAAGACGGTATTCGCTGCCCCTTTGACGTAAATTTATTGAAATAAATAGAAATAACTAGCAAAGAGATTAAGTACCCCGTATACCATAAACTGATGGGATTCTCAAATATTACGCGTGATCAGAATATTGATGACCGGCTATACGACCGCAAACATGTTCCGGTTTGATTGGGCCCCCGATGGAGACTCCGCGGTATGTCAAATGCTGAATGTTTTCCAATTTGCGCCACCCGTGGGAGCGACACCCGATGATCGCTAGAAAAACGGGTAATGTCCTGGGAATGAATTGGTGGATGTTGGCAAAATGTAAACGATGTTTTTCTGATTGCTTCGCCGCTCGCTTATTGCTGATCACTGTCTAAGATATTCACCTATGGGACCGTGGAACGTAGTATCATGTTTTACTCATGAGTCGTTCCGATTTAATTCAAACTTTTTATACCATCCTCGTTGTTTATCACATTGAAAATAAACTGAAGGAGACGGATTCCTTCCGCCCCGCACGCGCCACATTTCCTTTGAATCGGGTCGTAAAAAGTGGCTAATGGAATTAAATGCATGTATGATGAAAGCCATCCAACTCAGAACAGCAAATAGATGACAGCCTTACAACTCTTGTCACGCTGGCTCTGATTGGTCGCGCAAATGGAGCCAAAGTATCAGTTACATCGCAATCAATCAAATGCACCAATGGGAAGTGTTGAAACCTTCAGACCGGACTAGCTGTTCTTATGAATAACGACGTTCATTTTGAGATATTTTACAGTCGATGGCGTGTTCACTGTTATTGGTTTTATAAACCTGGGGTTGATAACGTCAAAACATGTTGGGTTTATGAATAGATCCGCATTTAGTAAGAACGGAGAATGCAAGGGCAGTGTCAAACTGCACCAACTCGGACAGGCAGAACGGCGCAATGGAAAAATTTGCGCTTGTCACATCTATGCATATGGGTCGATTCCTAGTCCCCGGTTCATTCCCATTCTCGATGCAATAAAAATGGTGGGCGACGCCTATCGACTGAGCAAATGTCCCGGGGCTAAAGTTTCCTCCTACTTTTAATTTGCCCACTTTTGTCTGTATCCCCGTGTTCCGATTTATTTCAAACGCTTACTCGATTCTTAAAGACACAAGTGCCACCAGTGCGTTTCTCTGGTTCTCTAAGAGTGCAACACTTCCCGAAGCTGAGGCCCAGGACCAATTAATAATACAGGAAGCTACTAAAAGGAATTTGTTGAACTGTGGGTCAGAACATCTGGATGGTACTTCAGACACACTCCAATATGCCAAAGCAGCTGTATATTCTGCACTGTTAAGACAAGTTCATGGACCCTGCTCGCCTCAAGCCTGGGACAAGTTATGGTGCGGAAAATCTCTCTTCAGACTCGACTTGCATACAGTAGTGGTTGTAAGTAACAACCGCGGTCTATACTTATACATGTACTTCTGACCACTACTGTCATGATCATACTGTGACGTGGGTGATACCTTGACCACTACTCTCACGGTCATACTGTGAAGCGGATGATACCCTTGACCACTACTGTACCAACAATCACGATCTGGTGATCTACCCCGGGCAAGCAGCTAATCAGGGTTTAATGGTCGAACCTGCGACCACCCGATTTTCTGTCCTCTCGGCGCAACATCACCACATGTCCTACACACTAATGTTAATATTGTTGTGTGTATTATGTTAAACAGAACATCCTCTAAGCTCTACGACAACAAAATGATGAAAGTAAATGTTAGTAAAATCTAAACTATGTGCAAAATGTGATGACCATCGCCCAAAGGGCCACAGGGTTAGGTACCGAAGAACAACTTTTACCTCGGCCGATGCTTGGTGCTTACCTTGAAAACCACAAAAAGGCCAACGACTTCGAAGACTTTCCGATAGATTCGGCAAGTTTCGGCATTCCGAATGCTCACGAAAATCTCCCGAACCCGACCGAATCGTCTCGGAGAAAATCCGGGAAAATGAACGAAGTGTCGGTTTCCGATTCGTGGTTTCAAAGCTAGCATCTCACATACCTATTACCTCATCATTCGTTATGCCCGTGACACATAGATGGCGTTGACGGTCATTTCCTGTTTCACTGGTTGCCGTTGGCGGTAAGCTCTATATCTGTGGGGACATAATGACCGGCACATTCAGCAGTGGAATAACTTTTGGGGGAGGGATTCACCAACTTGGGACGCGATCAAGAGAACGAACAGCGATACGGTCAGGCAGTGGCGAGTACCAAATGAGGAACCGGCTAGACTTCTTACCCCGCCAGGGCGGCGCTGCGAGCGGTAGAACCGAAGACGGAGAGCAAGCAATGCAATGGCGTCGCGTCTTTGGCGCAGCGCAACAGGGACAAAATGTCAAATAGGCTCACAGCGCCTCACTACGGCTCACAACGCCTCCCAGTAGGAGAAGGTCTACAGGTTCCTTGTTGACTTGGTGGTTTAAACCGCCTAGGACTCCCTCACCGAAGTAAAGCAGTTTCGAACGTGGCTAGTCTGTGTCGGTGGATGGGGACACGAAATATTCCCATCATGGATGAGAGCGATCACGATAGAAAAATAGTCAAAAGTTAAAGCCGATAGAAACGTTGAAAAACGTAGCTTTTGACATAGTAGGCTATACCCGTCACCTGATAGTGTTGTAGGCTATAGTCTCTGTACCCCACAACCGTTTGACATGTAGGCTATAAACAATGACCCCCCCCCCC